>PVIH01001707.1:42877-220958 GCA_004025045.1 Sigmodon hispidus | reverse complement strand
TCCCTGCCCAGGGAGGGGATGGGGAGTTGCAGAGGAAAAAAATGACCAGATGTGTTGGAAGGGGGAAGAGACCTTGAATAAGGATATACAGGGATGGAAAAAAAAATTCAGAGGGAAAGATGAACACAAAGAAAATATAGGTGTAGCAATCTTATTTGTATTTCTTCCCTTGATAAGCCATGCTTATCATTCTTATCCTTTGTATAGTTATTGTTAACTCTTCCACATTTTAAATTCTTTTTACTGTGGTTTTTTTTTTTTATAAATACAAAATAAAGACGGAAGAAAAAAAAAGAAGCATTGGCTCATAAACAACTGATTGTACTTTCTGTCCTACAGGATTGTTCCTACTGAGGGTAGACAAAATATACACACACATGCAAATGCTTTCGTTCCATATAAGTGATACATACTGCCATACAGATACACATAAAAGAAAAGACAGTTCTTTAGCCTGATTTTAGAAATGTTCTTGGAAAATGGTCTTTACAAAATGAATGAGATAAAAATGGTAGCACAAAATAGGAGATGGTAAATGGAAGATCTTTGGGTATCAGCAAACCCTTAAATATCATCTTGTGTTTCTTACTTTAGACTAATGCTCATAACTCATCTCATTTCTAATACACAATTATACAAGTCCCATGTATACTGTGAATTATTGTTCCTATTACTATAATATTAATGACTTAATATTCATGTGCCAAATAGTCAGTTCTCTGGTCTGGATTGTATATAACCAATGGCCATGAATAATTTGCAAGGGTTCTGGCTCAACTCTAAACCTGAAATCCAATCTTCTTCATACACAATTCCATCTATTTTACCCCAGCCTGCAGGATATGCAAAGGTAATAATTGATAATACTTTTCCAGACCCAAGAAAGAAAATCCTGAAATATACTCAGAGTGTTTGCATTGGAGTCAAGCAGCTGTCCCCAATTTGTAATGAATTTAGTCATCGGTCATGACTCATTTGCATATGATGACATACTAGGATATGCCCATGTTATAGACTGGATGAGTGGATCCTCTCATCTTCTATGATCTCTGTGGCTATTTCCTTCTTTTCAGTTTGACAGGATGTGCTTCAAAGCGATCTTATTCATCAATTGTTAGGAGCTGAATTTTTATCCTTTAATAGGTAACACAACTTACATTCTCAGTTAAGTTTTGCTCAGAGGGTCATTTTCAAATTATGTTTCAGGGCTGTTTTTATATCTAAGGCAATATTGAGTCATGAAGTTACTATAGCACTGGATTAGCATATGCTCTTGAAATTTGTTGGCAGAAATGCAGTTTTCATGTAGTTAGAAAAGGTTATTACTATGGTTTTTGGAAGGAAAAATAAATGGTTAGAGAAATAGGTCTTATACTGTTATTTTTCTTAAAAATGCATGTGTTACAGACTCACAGCAGTCATCCTACTGCAGAAAACATGATCCTGAATATCAGTGCATTATGAACAATAGTCCCAGCTCACCGTGCATCTGCAGTTTTATGGTCACATTGTCCAATCCACATGCACCTGTTCAAGCTGGAAAATTTTTTAGCCTCTTTTTGGAGAGCCTCATGATTATTTTTGTTTATAACATTTTATCACTTTTGCATTTTTTGATTCTCACTTGGGAAGCTAGAAGTAAAAGCTGATTTCTAAGGAGTATGGACAGGACATGGCAGTGCAGGAAGAGCAACTCTTATGGTAGTGGTATGTCTGGATTTTAAGTAAAGGCGGTGATCTTATTTTTTGATTAAAGATCAAGTTTCTAACAAAGTCCATGAAGGTCAATAGAGGGGTTACAAAGGAAAGACACAGGAACCAAAGTCAATATTCCTGTCAGTGTTGGTC
The DNA here is from genome assembly GCA_004025045.1 of Sigmodon hispidus. Classification (NCBI taxonomy): domain Eukaryota; kingdom Metazoa; phylum Chordata; class Mammalia; order Rodentia; family Cricetidae; genus Sigmodon; species Sigmodon hispidus. The sequence continues at coordinate 219,110 of PVIH01001707.1, read as the reverse complement.
TCATAATGCTTAGCTTTAATATATGTATTGGTATACAAACTCATGAATCTAGAATTTACTACAGAACTTATAGGAGAGTAATAAATTCTACTCTTCTTTATCAATACTAGACTTTGAAATACATTGACTTTAACAATTGAGATAATCCCTATTTGACTTTTTCTCCCTATGGTCTAATGGCTAGTTGATAATGGAACAATTTTCAAAGCCCATGCCTTGTAATTTTATATTTTTAAAACCTCAGACAATATATTATACCCATGGTCTGATTTATAGAATCACAAATTCTTTTCTATTGTCAAGTTTTGTCTGGTAGGCAGAATGATGACCTTCTCATACCAAAAGATGTCAAAATCTTAGTGTCCATGACCTGCAAATATTCTATGTTCTATGGTAAAGAGAAAGTAAGGTCATGGGTATAATTAAAGTTGTTAAGCAACTGACTTTAAACTTGAAGGCTTTCCTGGATGATCCAGGAAACTCTAGTGTCATGGATCCTTACTCTTGAAATAAGATGAAAGCTAGAATTAGTGATTTGATGTGAGGAAGACACACTGTTTTCTTTGAAGATAGAAGGGAATAGAACCAATGAATGTTCCAGAAGTTCAAAAAGGCAAGGAATAGTTTCTCCCCATAAGGAGTTCTAAAAAAATACATGCATATAAATACTTTAACTTTATCTCACTTAGATTCATTTTGTAGTTTTGTTTTCTATAAATAAGCCTATATTAATATAAAGTACATTGGGTTTTGTAATTTATTGGGAAATAAATATACTCTCGAAGTGTATGCTCAGTCAACAATATTCTTCAGCATATGAGATGGGACTATGTAGGCTTTCTCATCTTTATAGTAAAGTTCAAATATTAAATACTGTAAGATTTGTGTGGGACATACTGGTTTCAACCAGTTTAGTTGCATGGTGAAGATACTCTTAAAGCTCTTATGAATTATCCTACAATGCTTCAGTGCTTCTCTAGTTCTTTTCTTGGGGAAGGGCAGTTGAAGGGGTATTTATATGTAGTACAAAGGACCTGATTTTAATGGTGAAAATTATTTACAGATCATTAAAGACAACTTGGTTCAAACACAGCTAGAAGAATCAAGTTCACCATTATTCAGTTCCACGCTTTGCATTAATTACCACTTGGCTCTATTGGCTTTTTTTTGTCCTTCCATAGAAGAACCCCATCATGTAAATGCTTCTAATGTTACTAAATTTCCATTAATTTGCCAACAATTTCCTAAGTGTTTGTCTAACACTTTGTAGAATACCTCTGTTCCCGTTGCCAGGATGTTTAGAGAGGGTGCTTATTTACCAAATACACAATGAAGTAAATGAGCCAGAAAGAATGTTTTCATAATTAAGACATGAGGTGATATTAACATTAATATGTTCTGAAGGCATCGAGACCTTCACTTCTCCCACTCACACTGGCATAATTTCAGATATAAAAACTTTTGACATTAAGCCTACTTAGTCAAATATTTTAATTTACTCACAAATGAACTAGTGGTTATTGGTGTTCTTTACTTCTATCTATAGTTTGGTACTTTCAAAAAAATGAAAAAGCTATATACATCCCTTATTTGAATTTAATTTTATAAAAACAATAAAAAGTTTTCTGCTTTATTTTAGCCAGTGAAGAGTAAAGGAAAAAAATGCCTGTGCAGTGAGCCAGAGCCTTAGCATGGTGCATGTTCTGCCCCTCTCTCCTCTCATCTGCCACAGTTAGTGAGTGTGACAGAGTCTAGAACCATCTGCATAGTGAGCCTCTGTGATGTCTGTGATGGATTATCATGATTATGGAGCTGATATGGGAAGACATATCTTAACTGTGGGCAGAACCATTTCTGAAATGTGGGAAGCAGAGAACTTGAGCTGTACACTAAAATGGGTACCATTATCAGAGACTCTCTCTTCACTGGATATGCAATGTGGTGGCTGGGTTGCTCTGACCTGTTTGCCTAGTATGGAGGTTAACTTTGAACTGGGTGCGAAAACAACCCATTATCTCCTAAGTTGTTCATATCATGGTATTTTATCGTGGCAATAGAAAGAAAAAGCAAGGTACACAGGAATATCCCAGTGGTTGAGGTTCTTAGTATAAGTCTCATAATGAGAACATCAATGAAACAAGCCTCTCTGACTGACGATGAATAGTTTCTAGAATTGAGAACTTATTCTGCCCTTGGATTTTTCTTTTTATAGAAAATAAATCAAACCTCACTAGAATTGCAATAAGTTACCTATAAGCACTGAAATTTAAATTATTTTCACATTATTTTGTATTTCCCAACCTGTATTGGCATTTATGACTAGACTTAATAGCACTGCCTATCCCTCTCCAGACTTTGAATAACAAAAGCATTTTTGTTATTAAAAGTATATTTGTAATAACCTAAAGTGAATATTTATATCTCTCAAACCAAAGCATCCGTTGACCTGTTTAATGTGAGCTTTCTAATCATTCCAATTTCATGTTAATTATGAAGAATCACCTTTATCACATATGTAATATCTTCAAGATACTTAGATAATTTTATCTTTACCAAGTTGGTACCAAGAGGCTACCAAACTAAAAAAAAACTCTGAGAAGAGGAAGAACAGAGCAGAGATGCCAGGCAGATGCAGAGGAAAGAAAATAGAATCCTGCTCTGAGAAATGGTGGTACTAAGCTAATTGGCTAATCATGGGTTAGTTTAGTAAGCAAGTAATATGCCTGAGTCATAGGCCAAACAGCATGAAATTAATAAAAGACTTTGTGTGATTATTTGGGACCAAACAGCTGTGGGTGATCTATTTGGAACAGCTGGTCAGGATCTTGGTGCTAGTCTAGGCCAGAAACTTCATACCACAGAAGGGCAAATGCAAAGGCCTGAAGACAATAGGATATTGTTCAAAGAACCATGGATGGCCAAAGTAGGCAAATCAAGAGGGCAAGGGTAAGGTAACCAAGAGCAGCAATGGAGGGACATAAATTAGTTTGGGCTCCTATTTTGAATAAAATGGGAAATTCTTGAAGAATTTAACAAAACAGTACCGTGACTTGACAATTATCAAAGGGCTTGCCCCAGAGACTATGATGAGGCCATTCAATGGGGGAAAAGTATGTAATAGTCAGTGTCTGGAAATAACAAAGATGAAGGTGCTTAGATTCTTGATGAATTTTGAAAGTAAAATCAACAGGTGTTTTTAAAGAATCATATGGGATAGGTGATGTCAGTGTTCGTTTTTTTAGCACTGATGAAATACTGTCAGCTTAATAGGGATGAATGTGAACAAACAAGTTTATGAGAAAGATCAACTCTACACTTTTTTCTGGGCTGTTTCTGCTCATTGCTATCCCAATACCGCCTTCATTCCAGGCAGAAACTATATGCTGAGTGGAAAAACTAAATGAATGAATGATCAAAAACAACCTCCATGAGGTAGATGACTTGAAGTCTCACAGCCTTCCTGAGCTCTGTGGAGCACAGGGCTAAGCTTCTCTCTGATTCCAGGTTGCATAGAAATGTCGGAATTCATTCCACCCTGTTCATCCCATCTGGTCCTTTTCAGGCTGGCTTGAGGCTGGAGCAGCTGGGCAGTTCACAAGGATCCAGAGCCTGATTTGTTGCCTCCTCCTCTCCAGCTATTCTTTTCAACCCCCTATTCCATGCAATATTTTCAGAAATAAGAAAAACCATTCAGTTGTATCTTCAAAATCTAGAAATTTAATACTTGGTTTTCAATTTTCAAGGCTCCAAAGTTAAGACTCATATACATGTTTATACCAACTGAGCTAAATGTAACTAGATAATATTTGATACCATATTTACCTAACTTATTTAGTAGGGAAGGGAAAGTGAGAGACATGAGGGAACACCAACGATGTAAACCACAACAAACCCCTGTGCTGTTACTTCCTGATAACCTAAGATGAGACAGATGTGGCTAGGTCTACATAACCACTTATGATTGTCACCAGCCTGTTCATTTATTCTGATAAATTAGTCTGATGATATTTAGGTAAAACAGCTTCTGCCCGTGAAATTATGTAAAAACATAGTGAGGTCCTCACTGGTTCTATCATGCAAGCTAATAATTAGATATCATCTCTGTTGTTTTCAAGGAAAGAAGTAGGAAGCAAGAGGTCTGTAGGTGGTATGATATTTCCAGGGAAAATGGCTGGTGGGGGAATTAGAGAGAGGGAGAAGGAAGAGTATGCAGTGATGGGAATAAGATATTCAAGGGGCTTCTGAGAAAAGGAGAAGGAATGAAAACATCACACTAGGCCTGTAGCACTCTGCATAAAGCCTGCCAATGTTTGTATTCTACCTAATTAACTCCTTTTATAGGTTAATCTCTATCTCCCATTTGTAAAGATGCCAAGTCCCTATTAGCTCATTAAAGAACAATGGATTTGGTTTAACTCCAGAAGGCACATTTTTGAAGCTCTTTAAACAATTACCAAAGTCAGTTTTCTTATACAATGGAGTGTAATATAACTTAATATATATATATATGTAAATTATTCAACTCTCACTTGGTGATCAGTTCTGTCCTGGAAGAAACATTCACTAAACCCATTTTAAAATTTTTGCTTTTAAAAACTTACATAAAGAACATATGGCTGCCCTGTTTAGCATAGAATATAACATTTTACTCTTTATCCAAGAGGTCTATTTTCCTGCTAAGAACTAATGGGTTTTTTTTTTTCCTTTACATCAACATCAGTACCTGAAGCTGATAAAGCATGGTTTTCTCCCAGAGCAAAATTCTTCATATATACACAAGTTCATAAGTTGAGCCCAGCTCATCCCCAAAGGTACACATCTTGGACGACACATTAGGTCATGCTAATCTTTAACAGATTCAGCTCATAACCTGCACATAAAATTCAAATTTAACAAAACTAAATTGCTAATTATTTCATGTCATGAACTTCCTTCTCACCTGCAAAGAATCAACCACAGATGTTAAATTCATAAAGACAAAGAAGGGTTTATTATTTTTTTAGTTTCCTTTGAAAATACAGCAATTCACTTGAACATTACATGAAAACATATTGTCAGAGACTAAATTTGAAGAACCCTTTACTTCATTTAACAAATATTCAAGATAATCATATAGTACTACAAATCATGAAGAGATCTTTTTTATTACCTTTACCCTTAAAAATGTCCTCCCTAGGAATTAGTAAACATAAGTATTGGTTACACAATTATTGTGTTCCAACCACTCCATAAGTATCAGCTATATGATCACAAATGAGAAGAGTAAAACGTTTTCTCTATTGTAGAAAAACAAACAAAAAGTAAACAGTGGGATGTGACACACCATCACTACCAAGAACAACAACCAAAAAACTGTTGCAGAATATTGTAATTAGGAATGACCTGGGAGCATGATGTTATCAATAGATCTACCAGATGTAACCTCTGTTTCCATGAAGTACATGGCTACCACAGCTGGTTTGTTAGGAATTTTCCCCATGATATGTTGTTGAGTTTTGTCAAAGATTCTCTGCATCTAGTGAGATAATCATGTGATTTCCATTCTTCACATTTATTGATTTGTGTATGTAGAGCCATCCTTCCATGCTAGGCATGGATCCTTGTTGGTTATGACACATGACTCATTTACTGTACTGTTGAATTTAGTTTGTTTAATTTTCTTGGGACTTTTTGCATCTAGTTTATGAGGCATATTCTGCTCCTCACTGCCTGGAAATTTGAGGTGATTATTCTTAACCCTTAAATATTTATTGCAATTTTCTAGTCTTATATCTTGGCTGTTGAAAATAATCTGCAAAGTTGAGTGTGGTAGTTCATGTCTTTCACCTCAGTGTCCATCAGTGAGTAAATGGATATAGAATTTAAAGTGTGTATATGTGAATAATAAAATAAATAAATCTTTAAAGTAAATGGGGGTCCAAGAACTGCAGATGTGACCTACTAGTCAATAATCACGTGCCTAGCATGAAAGAGGTCCTGGCTTTAATCTGGAGTGCTACTAAAAAGACAGGAAAGAGAGAACTCTGCTATATGACAGCATGAATAAGTGAATATGGACATAATTCTAAATGAAATAAGCCAAGAACAGAAAGATAAAAATTGTATTATCCTTTTTCATTTTTAAAAAGGCATACTCATTGTATGAACAGAATTGTGCTTATTAATGAAGGGAAAGGAACTTGTAGACTATGTAGTTCATTGTGTATAATTCGAAGTCACACAATAAGTCCTATATGTAGTATACAGTAAAAGAGCTGAGCTTTATGATGTTGGATGATAGACTGAAAGCTGCTGAGAGTAGATTTTAGTTTTACTTCCCACACACACATAGCAGAGAAGTATCATGGAAAAGCAAATGTGTTGAATACTCATCTTTCTATGCATGTCACAACACTGTTATATACACCTCATGCTGATACAGTGAAAAACATAAGTGCCAAAGGAATTAAGATCCTTTATCAGACCAAATCATGGGAAAGCATTGCAGCTGATAATCTATGTCTGTTGTGGGATGCTTGTCTAGCATGAGTGAGTTCCTGGATTTGATTGCCAGCATCTGACAAACAGACAAAACAGAAGGCATCAGTCATGTTTTTGTCTGTTTACTTCCAATTTTGTTTCTTCACATACTTTTTAATTTGTTCTTTATTTTTGAGATTAGAATGTACTCTTTAATGTATGTGTATACTTGTAGTTATTTTTAAGAGTAAGACCATGACCCTCTACTGACTTACAAGCTGATTTATTTTGCTACTTTACATCATACTCAGTATCTACAAATGGGTATGCTTTTTGAAAACATGGTTTTAATGATGGATTAATGTTCTCTTGTGCCATAAATTATTTATTCAGTTTTCAACTGTTGGGCATTTATGCCTTTTCTAATTTGTCACCATTTTAAATAATGCTAAAATGACTATCATTAACATGGTACATAAATATTTAACCACAGCTCTGATTATTCTATAACATTTCTCCATTCCTGTGAGGCCATTTAGCATAGAGAATTTTTTAAAAAATATAAATTCTAGAGATTTTATGCCCTAAGATATGAGCTGAGCTCCAGTACAAACTATAGTTAAGAATTTACTAGATTTTTCTACAGCCTCAAGATGTATAAAATGTCAAGTGATTGATATAAGCTTATAATTGTGTCATGTAATTCTACACAATTAAAATAGTTAATGAATGAAAGCACTGTCTGCATGCTTTATCAATTTTTGTCTGAACATCAGGATTTCTAATTGTTGATACAGTTAAGAAAAATGGAATAAAAATAAAATAAAAAGGCAAAGATGGGGCTGGAGAGATGACTCAGAGGTCAAAAGCACTGACTGTTCTTCCAGAGGTCCTGAGTTCAATTCCCAGCAACCACATGGTGGCTCACAATCATCTGTGATGATATCTGGTACCTTCTTCTGTATACTGTATACATAATAAATAAGTAAATCTTTTTTTTAAAGGCAAAGACTTAAAAATCTTGTTACAGAGCTAAAACACAAATTCTAGTTGTTATTAAATGAAAACTCTTATATTTTTGGTTGTGAGCCTAGCCTTTAACAGCTGAGCCATCTCTCCAGTCCAAATGAAAACTCAAAGCCAGATATTGGAGAAAAGGCTGGAATATCAGAGAAAGAAAACAGACCACAATCAATTCTCACTCAGCTATCTTCCAGAGTCCTCAGCCTGGCTCATTGCTTCTACAGAATCTCTCACTGTCTTCCTACACCTCCTTAAATATTTTCTTCACCAAGTTTCTTCACTTCCGAGTTCAACTCTGCATCATAATTCTAGAGTTAAGATTAAAGGTATGAGCTACTGTTATTTGGTAGTTAGGCCTTGAACTCACAAAAACACAGAAAGATCTCTACCTCTGGAGTTATGGAATTAAAGGCATAGATCACCACTCAGTCTTTCCCCTGCTGGAATTAAAGGCATGAGTTACCACTCTCTGACCCTCCTGGCTTGGCTGTAGGTAGATCTTTTCTCTGATATTCCAGACTGGTTTTATTTAATATAAAATATATCACCATGCAGATCTGAAGTGTACACAATAGGACATGTCATGTCCATACATCTTTTCTGCTAAGTGAACACTTGCAAAGTCTCACCAGTCTGGCTTGAGGCCTCTGCTTTTTACTACACTATGGATGCTGGACACTGGCTAGGGCTCCTTCTAGATATCCTGGTGTTGTCCTGATTGTGGAGATCCTGCAGCTTTGGGCTCTGTGGGACAAGACCCTTCATGTGCTCTAGCACATAGATGGGGTGGATAATAGAGTGGGCCAAGTACAGTTAAAACAGGAATGGAGGATTCATTCTCAGAGCTGCAGACATAGTCTTTAATGTGACAGCTGCTCATGTGCTCAAGCAGAGGAGAAAAGAAACAAGCCATGCATGTCACCAGTACTGTTAATTGAGTGATTTTCCTAAAGAACAAGCTGCAGTCCGGCAGTGAATGAACAGAGAGATGATAATCGTCTTCTCAGTTGCAACAATAGAGTACATGTAGAGGATCAGAGACAAACTATACTCAACCCCATGAGCCGGGATGAAGAGGGAAGTGGATGTTTGCTTTGCACTGTGATGATATCTCAGGATCTGAATCAATAAGCACTCCTTACAACTTTGAGTCATGACTCCAATTAGCAGTTCTCCTGGTCCCAGTTTAACAAAGCAAAACATAATTCAAGTTGTATTTGTAAATCCCAACAAGCTTCATGGGCCAATATAAAATGGTCTAAATGCTACCTGCCCATTAAAAGTGCTTTAGTTTATGCCAAAGGATTTATATTATCAAATTTAAATTCTATTTAGGAAGATTGGTGCTTTAAAAAGGGTAATATGGGACATCATGCTATTATAAATAATGGGGCATATGACAGATAAGCTCACAAGTAAACAGGGAAAATCTAATCTGTACATATTAAAATCTTCAAAATAAAAATTAATAGGACAGTGCTGTGTTAATAAAAGGACAGTGTAGGTGGTATGGCTAATCCAGGAAAAATGTTCAGAAGAACAATCACCCACAGAAATCCCTCACTTTGCCAAGGTACAGGAACCAAAACATTGCAAAGTGAACATTGGCCCTGAGATTTGCCCAAACATTTAGCACGTCCACACAAAATTAAAGATAACTTTTTCTTCAGCATCCAAGAATTATTTTTATGAACTAGAAGGTTCTATACAGCCAGTAAAGTTAGCTAGGAATTCTTTAGCTGAGACATACAAGCGAGATGGTCAACTGGTCAGTCTGATTAGCAGCTCCCAATTCATGGTGGAACCACTGTGCCTATTCTTTGAGAACCACTGGAATGAGTTATGCATAATGGCTAAGCAGCAATCCATTCGGGGCATAACAGCAATTATATAAACAGGAGCAGGCTCCTGTCTCGCCCTTGTCACTTCAGTCTCCAGAGGAGAGTACTGTGTAGGTTGCATGAATGAAAGAACTATTAAATGAATGATGAGTTGGTTTGTCTGTTTCCTCTACACCCCTTTTCCGTCTTAACTTTCTACTGCTAATTTAGATTTGCTTTTTGAAATTGTCTCCTGAGTTTGTTCTATAATGGTGCCTTTTCATTTTACTTCCCTTCCCTCCCTAGGTTTTGAAAGGAAGCCATAAAAATATCAAAAAGGCTGATCAGTATTTAGTATTATATTTCCACCACCCCCCCGCTGCTGTTGTTTGAAAAGCAATACAAATTCATGTGGCACACTCCTTTTAATGGTCATTTCTATATCGCAGTTGAATAAACAATTGGAATTACCTGAGCTAAATATTCATTGATAAAAAGTGTCTTTAAGTCGGCACAGTTGATCATACATTACCCAAGTGAATGCATGTAATCTTAGCTAGACTCAGCAGACTGAGGCAGGAAGATCTCCTGAGCCCCAGAGTTTAAAGAAACTTTGAGTAGCATAGGAGATCCTGGAAAAGTAGAGTGGGAGGAGCTAGGGGGGAAAAAAAAAGTATGGTCCCTAAATCTTTTGGGTGGGAAGGCATGCCCCTAAATTCCTGTACTTCCCTGGAATCTTAAAGAAATTAAAAATACTGAACTGAACCCACCTGTTCTTTGTTGAGTGATTTCTCCAGAAGCAGTGAGTGCGGTGTCTAGCTGTGCTTGATCTGAAGCTTTTGAGCACCAACAGGCTTGAGTTACATGGATGTTTAAGGCATCAGGATTGAGAGAGTGGCTCAGAGAAATCCTAAGCACTGCAGAAGGAGAGGGCAGAAGCCTTAGCTTCTTTTTCTTTTTCTTTTTAAAAATATTTTAAGATTTATTTTGATTTTATGTGTTTGCCTTCATGTATGTCTGTGGTCCATGTGCATGCCTGATGCTTTCAGAAGCCAGAAGATCCACAGGAACTGGGTGGTTATGAGCCACCATGTGGGTACTGAGAATTCTCCAAAACCAGAATTCTCCAAAAGAGCAGTGAGTTCTTAACCAGTGAGCCATCTCTCCAGTCTTCTTTTTAAAGAATTTGCTGCCACTTAAACAGAAACCTATTTGCCAGGCGTCATCACAATCTTAGCATCTTATCTCAAACGAGCATATCGATGTAAACTCTAACCCCCCACCTCCCAAAAAATCCTGTGGTCTAACCTTAGATATTTTGTTTCTATTATTCTTGTGTCAAGGAACCATTATTGTAGTATCATATTAGTTTGAAATGAGAACCTGCAGAATGGTGGTGTTGTGATGTAGTTGGTGGAGGAACTACATATGATTTTGTTCCTATTTCTCCACTTTACAGTTTATCTTAGAGTTACATTGAACTCTTAAGTTACATTGAACTGTCTTACCAGCTTTCAACCAATGAAATGAGTCCATTTATTTTATAAGGGTAAAATGGAATTAGGAAAAACTTAAAATAGAGCCTTCAAAAAGGTACTTACAAGCTGTGTCATGGGTGTCAACTGTTTCATGGGTGTCAACTGCACATAATAAATTCCATGGTCATTGTAGCTTCAGGACCAATCATAACAGCAAATTCAAATATACATTTTTTCAGCTGTTGCTACTTCCCTGTCTCCTTCTGCTGCTGCAGAAATCTCTGACCCCAGGAGTCTCTGTCTGATTGTAACCTCTGCATTATCAGTTGTGTTTGCTAGTCACATGACCTTAATGTCACCTGGAACATGTTCAAATCCTCATTCTTATCACTTACTCAGATGAACTTAAGTGACCATCAGTAGCTACTTTTGCTAATTGTAGCATCTAATACCTCAAAGATTTGTAGCACTCAATAAAGGAAAATATTGCATTCTTTAGATCAGTGACACAGGTAAAGTGATCTCAGTGCTTCTAGAATAATGATACTTCTTATTTATTCTTGATCTCCCCACCTTTTGGCCATAATCATATGTAGTACCCAAGGATACTTCAAACTCTGGGGCTCAGGAAATATTTTTGCCTTGTCTTCCTGAGTAGCTGAGCCAATATGAATCCAATACTGTCATCTACTTATTTTATTATTTTAAAATACTATTTCTTTCTTGCAAGAATGCTTCCAGGCTTGAAGTATATTGTCTGACATAGTATACCAGCTTTAGTAGAGTTCCTATTTTCAGTTCCTTATTTTCTTTTACATACCATCATCTTCATATTTAGAATGTATTTCCTATAAAAGCACATAGTTGAGTCTTGTGACAAGAATGTATAATTTCTCTTGTTTCAGTACATTTGCCAATATACTTTATATTATATTGTTCTCAAATTGACTCTAGGATTCCCTAATTTCCTCCACTTCACTGTAACCAACCTTCATGGTGTTTTCACCAATGAATGCCAAGTGTTTTGATTTATGACTTTGTTCTATTACTATAAAAAATAAGACTTCATGAAACATGGCATGACATTGGAATATAGGATGTAGAGACCCTGAGTTCCTTGGCCATGGTCACACATATTTGACTACAGAACACATCATTTTTTAACCCTTTCATGTGAGAGTTGTGCTTTTTAAACTGACCTATCTCATTTCCCCAGCCAGTTCCCCTGATTGTAGCAGACTTAATATCCTGTCTGTCTGTGTTCTAGTTTGGTCATTTGCCTGTGATAAAATTGGCTAGTGTCTATGTGCCTTAGAAGGGTAGAGCCGTCTCTGAAATGTGGTGTCTTTAGATTTCTTTGCACCCATGGTGCTGCTGACATTTGAAGATCTGGGCATCTTTAAATGTTTTATCATGGCAGGAACAATGGAAAGTGATAAACTTTTTCATACTATTTAGCAGATTAAGTTTTGACCCAGATTTTATTGATTGGTGTTTTCTTTTCTCTCTCAGTGCCACTCCTTTAACTAAAAAACAGAGATGTTTTACACCTCTTTCTTTCTAATTCCAAGTGCCTAGAGAAACATTAGTCATGAATATTACATTTCTATATATTTTGAGAGTACTCAATGACCCAAATCCCTGGCTTTACAATTTTTGCCTAAACATAGACACTAGTACCAGAAAAATTTAGTTAATTCCTCTTCTCCAAGTAGATAAATTTATAATGCAATGATGTTAGCTGCAAAGAACTAATTTGAGTATCAAAAGTTTATGTTATATCTATTTTTCCCAAAGAAGCCTGATTCTCTTCTCTTTCCATGCTCTTTTCCCTAGCAGATGGAGGTTGCCAGATAATAAGGCCACATGCACACACTTAAATCACCTTTGACCAGAACCTCCAAGAACTCACAGGATGTCCCTGGCTAGGTCTCCAACCAATTGTGAAGGTGTTGCCTAAACAGAACTTTCCCTATAATCAAATGAATAGACACTCAAAATGCTATCACAGAACTTACATCCAACAATGAATGGAGGTAGAGACAGGGATACATGGCTGAACACTGGGCTGAGCTCCTGGTCTAGCTGATAGCGGGGAAGGAGACTCTATATGAGCAGAGGATAGGGAGTATGAGGAAAATTCTCACAGTGATGGCTGACTGGAGCTCTGGGGAGCTCACTGAATCAAAAACAGCCACTGAGGAACCATCAAGAAAAGGAACTAGGCCTTCCAAGGATGGGCAACTGTCCACTGGCATGGACAATATGTGGAGCCTCTAGGGAAGGGATCAGACTGTGTTTCTATGCATGGATTGGTACTTTGGAACCCATTCCCTCCAGAGGAACACCTAACCCAGTCTTGACATTTGGATGAGGAAATCAGACTTGCCTAGAGTGGATGAGGAATTCGGACTTCTTGCCCTTTTTGGGGAGGGGTTGGAGGGATTAGGAGGAGGGAGGCTGAAGGCTGACCAGGAAGAATTGGGAGGGGGAAGAGAGGGAGAGCAAGGGGATACAGAAGAAGAATGCTTGATACCTCCTGGCCACACAGTGCACCCTAATTAGCTAGTTCTATATCCTGCCAGAAAAGCAAGGTAGAAAAGCAAGGCTCCCAAGGAACACATGCATGTGCACATACAAAAGAACATGTGTATACAGGTATGCACACACACACACACACAAACACACCATGAAATAATAAAATTATGCAAAAATTAAACTGAAATAAGATTTAAAATGGGAGTAGAGATTAGAATGATGTTTCTACAGCTAAGATATCAAAGATATCTGCACCTACCAGAAGGTGACAGAGGCATAGGGCATATTCTCCCAGAAGGCACCAACGCCAACATGTCCATTTCAAATCTCTGCTTTCCATACTGTGACAGGATATATTTCTGCTATGACTTGGGAAACTGACACAAAAGCTTACCCTTTCTCTTAAAAATAACCAATGTGAAGGAAGCAAGAAAAGTTCCCGATTGGCTTTCTTTCTTTAGCTCTCTGATATTGACATTCACAGTGATTTGCGATGTGGGCAAAGAATTCCTTGTTTGTTTGCATATTTGTTTATCTCAGGTAAAGAAGAATCACTTCCAAAGACAGAAACAAAACTGAGTAAGCAGAAAAACTAATGGAGACACCAAGGTGATAACAAAATTATTTGCCTGAAAATCTAGGACAGTAAAAAAATGTTTACTAATACTAAGTAGGGAGCTGCAAAAATGGCTTTGTGGTAAAGAACACTGGCTGCTATTGTAAAGGAGCAGAGTTCAGTTCGTAGCATCCACATAGTGGCTTACCATCTTGTGTAATTCCAGTTACTGGAGATCTGATGCTGCTGTCTGATGCTGACTGGCACTAAATACACATTGCGTGCTAATATTCATGCATGTCAAACTGTTGTAAATGGTTCTAGCCTGGACTTTCTGGGCCTGGACCAAAGGTTTAGTCTTACTCTCAGCCCTGCTTAGCCTCAGATAATCACACACAAGCTTCTATTATTTTTACACTGGTTGACCTACGGCCCAGGCATATAATTTACTAACTCCTTCATCTGAACTCAAGCCAACTTAACTCCTCAAAATGGCTCTGGGTTACAAGATAGAGGGACCTTGGCTCTCACACATATGAATGCCAGTAAACAACTTGAAAGACTTGGTTATCCTTTTACTATGTGGGTTCCAGAGATGGAACTCAGCTTGTCAGGCTTGGTGACAAGTACCTTTATCTGCTAAAAACATCTCGTCCCACCACCGACACATTATCTAATTTAAAACAAACTTATGTGGATGGTATTACGATGTCAGGTACAAAAACTGAAGGTTTGAGTATTTAAACAGTTTGTCATGTGTCATACAAATAAGTGGTAAAATGATAATTTGAATCCAAAGCTCCTACTTTAGAAACCTATGTTCTAATATTATATTATAAATCACAGAGAGAAATCATATAGCACTTTTATTTATATTTAAGATGTATTTTATTTATCTTTATGTGTATGCCTGTTTGGGGTTTGTGCATGTGAGTGCAGTGCTCTTGGAGCCAGAAGAGGGCATTATATCCCCTGAAGCTGAAGCTACAGGCTGATGTGTGATGCCCGACACAGATGCTAAGATCTAAACTTGGGTCCTTTGGGACCAATCTGAATCACATACTATGAACCAGCTAGTCAGCTCTTTATATACCATCCTCCTCCCCATAGCACCTGTAAAATAAAACTCAGAATTACTTTTTCTTTGGAGGCTAGTATAAATGATTTATATGATATCTTCACAAATCTTTTGTGAACTGACATTTAATTAGATATTTAATTCTTAATTTTTGTATTGTTTTACAGTTATAACTTATGGGGGGAGATGCCTGCTGCAGTCCATTTTAAGCATATTGGAGACTGAGAGGCACAAAATGAAACTTCTTTGGGAAAATGAAAGGAATAACAGATGTATATAACCAAGCATTTGGGGTTTTTGTTTTTTTTTCCAGAAAATATTTTTATTATGAATACAGTATCATTTTTTAATCCATTTATCCCCTTGTTCAAACTCCTTTCCCCCTCCTACCCCTCCAAGTAACTCTCTCTTCTCCCCATCTCTTTATCTTCTCCCCAGGAAGGTCAGTAGGTCTAAAGGTTCCAAGTTGGCTTAGTTTAGCATCCACTCCAGGCAGATCTACTTTCCTCACCACATCAAGACTGAGTGAGGTGTTCCTCTGGAGGGAATGAGCTCCAAGGTGCCAGTCCAAGGTGATTCAGATCCCAAGCTGTTCAGTGGTTGTGATTTTCAGCTTGGGAATACTTGCTTTTGTTTAGAGTCCACTAATGAGTGAGTACATCCCTTGCTTATCTTTCTGGGTTTGTGATACCTCTCTCAGGAGAATATTCTCCAAGTCCATCCATTTGTCTGCAAATTTTAGGACATCATTTTTTTGCACTGCTGAGTAGTACTCCTTTGTGTAAATGTACCATAGTTTGTTAATCCATTCTTTAGTTGAGGGTCATCTAGGTTGTTTCCAGGTTCTTGCTATTATGAATAATGCTGCTATGAACATAGTTAAGCTAATGCCTTTGGAGTGCAAATGTGCATCTTTAGGGTATATGCCCAGAAGTGGTATTGCTGGATCCTTGGGGAGATTGAGTCCCAGTTTTCTGAGAAACCACCATACTGCATTCCAGAGTGGCTGAACAAGCTTACACTACCACCAGCAATGGAGGAATGTTCCCCTTGCTCCACAACTTCTCCAGCATAGGCTGTCATCTGTGTCTTTTATCTTAGCCAATCTGGCAGGTTTAAGGTATAATCAAGCATTTGTAACCAGATATTTTCACCAGAGGGTAAAAAAATTGTAAGAAAAATAAAACTACCTTACTTTAAGGCTTGAGGCAGCATGAATTTGATGCTTACAAAATTATAAGTCAATGGCATACACACACACACACACACAGTGAGAAATAGAATTCCTCCAGGTCTTCTAGTTAGCCTTTATTATACACTTCACGTGGTGTATAATCACCTGCAGAAAAGCCCCATTTGTAGTATTGCCAAGATCGTATTTGTCTGTGAGGGATTGTCTTGATTATAAATTAGTGCAGGAGACCATGCACACTGCTTATAGGCAGATGGACTCTGGCTGTGTTAAAAGATAAAACAACGGTGGGTGTGAGCCTGAGAAGTTCCTCCACGTTTTCTGCTGTTCCTGCTTGAGTTTCTCCCCTGACTTCCCTCACTGATGGACCGTGAAAGCGTAAACCTTCTAAACAATGGTTCCTCCCTAAGTTGGTTTTGTCAGAATGTTTCATCACAGCATATAAAAGGAAACTAGAGCATTACATTTCTCATTTGGCCTGAGAATGAGAAAATATGGAGCCATAGAAAGACTTAGTAGGAATTCTGCTCAAAACTCCTTTTCTAGAGAGAAACCTGTCCAGGGAAGACATGTAACTAACATAGTACACTTATAAATCACCTTTTGGTAAACCACAAGAACTCAAGTACTCTGGGGTTGTTCTCCAAGTGATCCTCATCAAAGACCTGCAGCACAAATCCAGTTTCAATTAATCCCTCAGTTGAAACCTACCACCATCCAGCTCTGGCCTAGGAAGAAACAGCATGTAAGCAATGCAATCACCAACATTTCCTTGTTCCATAAGGGTAGCCTCCTGCATCACTTTCCACCTTTTCCTCTGAGGCAGGATATCTCCTGAAACCGACAATTTGCTACAGCCCAGCAAATCATAGCACCCAGCTGCCTTGTTTCCGCCCACCTCCACATCAGAGCTACAGACATATTAATGGCCACATCCAGCTTATAATGTGGGTCCTGAGATCCAAACTTCTATCCTCATAACTGCAAAGCAAGTCCTGTTAACCTTTGAATCCTCTTTCCTGCCCCAATTAAATGATGCTTTTAGTATAAAGTTATGCTATTCTTGTGTTCAAACAGAGGGCATAGTCATGTACAATACACATACTCAACAACCACTCCACAAAGTCCAGTGGTATTTGTGATGACATAGAGAAAGAAACAAGTTGAAGAACATTGTCTAACACTTGGCTTGAACTTTGTAACAGACCTCCAAACAACACTTCCCCCAGGAAGCACAGAATGAGGACTACATCTGCAGAACAGTGAAACTTCTCAGGGCTAAATTTTTTTAAACTCCATTATCCTTTTAACCTTCTTAGCTGCTCACTTGGCAATTACTATTGTTGTAAAAGACACTTCTCAGGTAGTAATGCTTAATCTGCTTTATAGCCATCGTGGTTCCAGAAATTCAGTATAAAATAGACAAGAGTCAAAATGATATGTTTGGTTATTAATTATTATCAATTGCTAGTAAAGTATTTTATTTTGAATAAGGTCTACTTGGTTAACGAGTATAAGAGAAGGGTTTGGGATTAAGGAAACTTTGGAACTGGAGAGATGGATCAGTGATTCAAGTGTTTGTCACTCAAGAAATAAGACCAGAGTTCATATTGCCAGAGCACAAATGCCAAGTGTTCATGGTAGCCTGCCTCTAATTCTAGCCTTAGATAGTGGATACAGTTATCCCTGAAGCAAGCTGGCTGGTAAAACTACCCACTCCATTAAGCTTTGGGTTTTGGTGCAAGACCTTGCTTCAAAGAACAGAGTGGGAAACCAATGAAGACTCTTGACATCAAGCTCTGACTTCCACCTGCAAATGTGTGCCCAGACAAATGCCCACACACCTACACAAGTGTACATTAAACACATGGAAACACATGAAAAGAAAAGAGGAGGGAGTGCATTTGGGAAAAATAAGGTTCTTCTTATGACAGGACCTCCAATTTTGTTAAAATTCATTTAGAATATAATTCTTTCCATCTTGATCACTAAAAATACTTTAAGTTTCATGAAGCAAAACACATCTTCAAGTGGAACAGGTAAAGGTGATGTCCACATATGGATTGAGGCCCAAAGGTTAGGTTTTACAGAACTGATTAATTTAGGAGGATATCTATATAACCCAAGATTCCAATCTCTTTTCTGGGAAGACCTACTAAGACTTTCTTAGTTTGACACTCAAACTTCCCTGGGAACAGCTCCATACCAGACAAACCAATGGTTGCTCATAAACATGAATGAGCCCTTTCATCCTTGGGTACTGTGGCTTTCATCCTCACACCTGTCTTTTTATTGCTAAAAATCACCTCATACAAATGTATTTAGAGACAGAAAAGGACATTTCTCTTTGTGTGCCTCTATTGAAAAGCCATAAAATGTTCCAGTTAGTGCCCAGTATGCTTCCAAATATGCCATATTGGCTAGAATGCTATTATTCCTTCTGTCTCAACCAGCCACTAGCGACAGAAAGAACATAGACAGAACCAGTTCAGCCTAATGAAGATCTAACCATCTGAGCTATGACACTAACCTTTCTCTAGCCCAGTAAAGAGCCAACAAGGAATAACGGTGCTGCTGGCCTCAAGGATTTCTTTAGCATAGTATGTCCATCACTGTTTCATCTTATGCTTGCTTTTCTACTCCCTATACATTACTTGGACAAGGAAAGTCCTTCCCTGTCCACATCTTAGGATATCCAGCTGAAAGAAGAAATGAAACTTTGCATAATTTGAAAAGAATTTCCATGGGGCTGGAAGGATGACTCAGTGGTTAAAAGCTCTAGCTGCTCTTGCAGAGGACCTAGGTTCAATTCCCAGCACCCACATGTTGGCTCACACTCATCTATAATAGGACATGATGCCTTCCTCTGGCATAAAGTCATGCATGCAAATAGAGCATTCATAAATATAAACTAAATGAATTGTTTTTTTAAATTTCCAGATGATTCTGAGATTCTTTACCCTTTCATGTTCTGATGAGAGAGAACCTCTGGACACAGCTGGGCTGTTGTGCCTGCAGACATGTAGCCATAACATTTCCAGAGTATCACCTCCTAATGAAAATCAAACTGCAGCTTGACAACCTGAGTGATGAGTGATAGAACGTTGGTTTCCTCAAATTTCACCCTCACATTTGCATAGACAGGGGTGTGTGCACACACCACCCTCCTACCCCTGTCTACCACCAAATGGCACCACTTATCATGATGCCAAAGGCTGTGTGTGTGCAGAGGTCATTTGTATGATCTGGTGCTTATGGTGTGAGCTGCCTTAGTGTTCATACCATGGAAAGCAAGTCCCTGAAAGAAGCATCATTGGAATTGCCCATTTGTCTGTAAGATAGCCCTCACGGGAGGAAATGCTCTACTTTGTCCTTCTAAGCCAGCAAGACTCATTTGGAATTCATCTTCAATTTTTTCCCAGATTTTCAAAAGCCAAAACACTGAATTTTAAGCCCTGGTATTCTTTAGCTCTAGCATTTAAAGATAGTCTGAAGCAGCATTTGAGTTCTAAGTTAAAAAAAAATAAACGAAAGTGTCAAACATTAAAGCGGGTCATTTTTCTGCTCAAACTGGTAGATAGCATTGTGAGATTCAAAAATGACTAAAGTAACACCTTCAATGTTTTCAATGGACTGAAGCACAGTGACCCTATTAGTTGCTTTTTCAGTAGATTTGTGCTGAGGCGTTTAATCGGTACTGACTCCCCCTCTACAGAGCACCCCACATGCCATATTGCATCAATAGACCTGAATATTCTCTACAAATGCTAACATTTGGTGAATATTCTCCAAGTAGGTAGTGACCGAGATGACCGACGGTTTAAAATAATTAAGAGTCCTGTGTGCAAATGTCAAAATAGGAAAAATAATAGCAGAGAATGGGTCAAAGTGACAATACAAATGGCCAGATCTCCCTATTATCACTTGCTGTACGTCTCACAAGACAGCTGATTCCCGCTCTGTATGGGTTCCAGCATCCAGTGATTTATTGGGTAATTCAGCATTCGCCAGTATGTCTCGTGCTAATTAAATGCATCGCACTCTATTCAGAAATGTCACAATTGATTTGTCTTCTGCAAGCACTGACTTTATTTCAATCTCTGGAAAAGATTTTATGAGCCTCAGATAACTTATCCTGGCACATTCATCTCCCAGGATAGCTTCTGCAAGTGAGGGAAGCAAGAGAGAGAACCCTTCATGAACATTCAATGCAGATACCCTTTGAACATCTTATTTATCTACTGTATGCTATATATCTGAGAAGTGTGTAGGTTTAGTGAAATTACAAACTGCTCCATTAGCCTGTAAATGCATTTAAACATGACAGAAGTTAACTTGAGATGATATTGGCACAACTTATGGGCTAACATTAGATCAATCCAGAGACATGTGCTTTGAAAGTGTGCTGTTTATTAAGGCTGTTTATTCATTCTCAAATTGATTTTGACAGGATTTAGCTATTAACTAAGTTGCATACAAGAGGAAATCACGTAATGTCATTTCAGGGGCAAGAAGAGGAGAAAGTGAAGCAGAGTAGGGTTTTGAGGGGGTTAAAATCATCTCATCCTCTTACAGAATAACGAAGGTGGTAGCTGACCAAGGACTCACTGCCATTTTATCGAGACAGACTCCTCATTGCACTTCACCTTTGATGCCTCCACATCCTGGATGCTCTTCAAGGAGGAGCCACAAGGGAGGAAGAGGAAGAATCAAGCCCAATTCATAGAAATTTGAAAAACAACCACAAATAGCCACCATTGATGAATTGATAATCTACATTACAGAAAGAGAAATATGTCCATATCTACGACATTGGAAAAAAAGAGGTCATTGTGTCAAGGGGACTAGAATTGTTCAAAGCAGATTAAGTGTGCAATCCAGAAGGAAATATGTTCTGAGGATGTTTTTCTAAAAATTGGTAACTTGTTAGTGTGTCTTACTTCTTTTGTCTCCTCTTTTTACATTACTACATGTGGGGAAAATGAACTAAACAGAAATAATACCAACTTATGAAGTCTGTCTGATC
The DNA here is from genome assembly GCA_004025045.1 of Sigmodon hispidus. Classification (NCBI taxonomy): domain Eukaryota; kingdom Metazoa; phylum Chordata; class Mammalia; order Rodentia; family Cricetidae; genus Sigmodon; species Sigmodon hispidus. Next base: position 197,940 of record PVIH01001707.1, on the reverse strand, counting down.
TCCCAGTAATGATATGCTCTTCTTTTAAAATGAAGTATAATGTTAGTCATAAGGCCAAACTCTTCACTACTAAATGTCTATAGCCTGTTAGTTCCTGTCTCATGTAGGGCAAGTCAACTCCATGTGAGACTAATTTAGGTATCTAGAATTATTATCGATCACCTAGCTACTAAAATACTCTGATTTTGTTTCAAAATATCTAAAATAAATAGCCTGCATGATAGTTGGAAAATTCTTCAGCAACACTGCAGAAGAAAGGCATAACCTATGATTCCCTACATGACAAACTTGAAAACATATTTTTCTTTTGATTTAATAAACTAGGGAATAGAAATAAAGATCCATTAAGGACCATATTCACAAGTGTACAAAGAGTGACAAAGAGACAGAATGAAAGCCATAAAATACATTTGGAAGTCCAAATTCTGACTTCATACTACCATTGACACTGTGTTAGGACACTCTATAGACAAAGTCCAAATACTATGAAGAAAGATGGATTAACCCAGAACTAAGTTATTTGGCATAAAGCAGCCTATAATTTTTGGTTCTTACATATACATATACTCAACTTAAGCATCCTATGCAAGTTCTCTATGACTGAGTCACCCCCTGCACACCTTCTTAAACACCGAGGCATGCTGAGCAATGAAGTGTGCTACCAAGATCTCCGGAAATCATTTCTGCTGGAAATGTCAGCAGTTTGCTCTCTAACACAGTGCAAGTGCACAGAAGGCTTCCGGGAAGGCTGTCGACCTGTCCAGAGGGCAGCCGTATGACGAGTTAAGGCTTCGTATCTTGCAACAGATGAGTTACACTAGAAGATCAGCTTAGCTATGGAAGTCTCTGTGGGAATCACTAAGGGCTCAGCTTTAAGAGAATCACATTTGTATTTCTCTATCACTCTAGCTTGATTTCATCCACTTCCCACATATGTGATCCTTACACACTTCCTGCAACCTAATCACCAACTAGAGCCTGTTCTCTAAACAATGGAACCTCTGACCATAAATATGACATTGATTCCAAAAGTCAGAAAGAATGTCATTTTATGAGCATGTAATAAATAACCAAGCATATTTTATTAACTATATATTACTGGGTTGGATCATATGTACTTTGCATTATTATTTTGTTTTAGAATTAGATATGAAATTATATGTGATATAATGTCACAAAAAAACAAAACAACTTTTGAGTATTATAACAGGTTGAAAAAAAAGTAGGTGTAAAGTTTAAAGCATGTATTTGAGGATATTCATAAATGGTACTTATAATAAATTATTTTTATCAAATTTCATGGAAAATATTTAAATACAAATTGAATAAACACACATTCTCTCTTTAATTCAGTCAGTACTAGAGTGAGTTTTCTTCAAAGTTTGTGAAATATGCAAATAAATATGATATTATAACATAATTATCCAAAGTAGCAGTAAAGAAATATAACAACAGTAAATTCTTGTGTCTGTATGTGCATGTATGTGTGTATACATACATACTTATGTATGTTTAAATGTGAATGTCAAGTGCAGATGTATGCACATGGCTTGGGTGTGAATGCCGTAGGTTAATGTCTTTCTCAATTAGTATCCATCTTATTTTTTGAGACAGGATTTTCCACTGAACCTGGAGCTCAGTGGTTCAGCTAGACTAGCTTCCAGCTAGTCTCAGGGATCCTCCTGTCTCATCCATTCAGCAATAGGGGTGTATCTGAGCAACATTGCACCTTGCTTTTTTTTTATTACATGGAGCTAAGGCTTGAACCCAGGTCCTCTTTCTTGTACAAGTACTTTGTCAACTGAGATATCACCCTAAGTCACAATAGTAGGCTCTTTAAAGATTAAATTAACCTACAGATAACCAATATACTAAGAAATTGTGAGGGAATGATTTAAATAAATCTCCCAAAATGTATTTATGGTAATTTATTGTTCATTCATGTCAGCAAAGAAATAGCAAAATTTAAATAGATAGTATATTCTCAATCTCAACTCAGTAAAATTCTATATTAATTGTAAAATATTCAAACTTTCCCCAAATTGGAAAAAAGACAAGAGCATCCTCAGAAATTATATTCAGTATCATATAGTTTTAGCCAGCATGCATATGACAAGAACAAAAATTACAGAATAAAGAATGAGATGTTTTGTCAAAGAAATGAACTAAAGAATGCACAGTGATGGAAAAAAAAAACTTATAGTTTCAAGTTCTATGCCTGAGATGCTGGAGCTATTCAGCATGCCTTGTAAGACATTGATGTGCTCATTATGTAGGTAATAAAATATATTGAAAGTCAAAAAAAGAATAAGATGTTTTGTATAAAATAATTAGGAACAATTATAAAATTATAAAGATTTTTTAAAGTCAAATATAAAAATCAGTTATGGTTCTAAAGAGCAGCAACCAGCAAGAAAATTAAGAGTTGTAAGAAAATCATTTTATGAAAGTAGCTTACACCTTCTGGAACTCTAGTTCCAGGTAACAAAATGCCCTCTTCAGGCACCAGGCAAGTGGTACACAGATGTACATGCATGCAGAAAAACATCCATACACATGATAAAATTCTTGTAGTAGTTGTAGTAGTAGTAGTAGTAGCAGCAGCAGCAGCAGCAGCAACAGCAGCAGCAGTAGTAAAAGCTGTAACCAGAAAGTAAGCAAATAATATGAGGCAGAGAGGATGTGGGAACAGAAAGCAGCCTCTCGCCCAGGACCTGCTCACCAGAAACCTCAACACTATTGTAAAAATAGGAGAAATGCTGTTTGTCTTCAAGCCATTACAAATAGCGAACTTTGCTTACACAGGGCCAGAATGTTTGTGGCCCAGTGTTCACCACATCCCTCTTATCCTAAATCTAGGCAAGGCACTTCATAAGCCAACTTCACTATTTTATTTACAAATGAAAATTCTTCAAGGATCTGAAGGGATGACTCAATAGCTAAGAGTATTTTCTGCTCTTGCAGAGGATCTGGGTTACTAGCCCCTAGATGGAAAATCACAATTGTCTATAACTCCAGTCTCAGGAGATCTGATGTTCTCTACTGGCCTCAGCAGGTACCAGGCATGCTTATGGTGAGCATACATACATATATACATATATATACATATACATATGCATATACATGCATGCAAAGAAAACAAAAAAATATTTCCTTTTAATTTGGAAGAAAATTTTTTAAAGGTAAATTAATAGATTTTTTTTCAAATTAAAAAATTTACTTAATTTCTAAACTCTGCTTAGTCTGTAAACTTTGTTTGACATTATACTCTTTGTCTTACATAATTATCTAATTTAAAGAGCCACTGAATCATACACACAAACACACACACACACACACACACACAGAGTCACTGTGAAGAAAGTTAAAAGGGTCTCTGTCTTTCTAAATGCCTGTATCTAACTCTAGTGTGCTATTACAACTTAATAAACTCAAAAAATTTGCTTCAAAATTATTTCATGTAAAATAACATCAACAAATATAAGTCAGGGATAAATTTAATGATAGTTATATAAGGTTTAGATACTACAACAAGTAAAGCTTTATTAAGTAGAATTAAAGCATGGATAAATTAATGAATATATTCATTGCTTATAAGTTCAATATTATACAAATTTTATTTAATAAAGCTAAACACATTTTTCTTATCCAATAATTTTCATTCTCTGATTACTTACCAAGAAAATGTATATATATCATATATATATTGTGAAGGGACATTCATTAATATTCATGTCATCTTTATTCATGATAGGAACATGGAACTAACTCTAATGACTATTTTTTAATTCTTCTCTCATATACTATATAAAACCACAGTTTCCTCTCCTTCCCATCTCTGCAGTGTATCACCCCTATGTCCCCTCTTCCCCAGATCCACAACCCTCTGTCTCCCTCAGAAAAGAATAGGCCTTCCAGGAACATCCACTGAAAACCTAACATATCAAGCTTCCATAAAGATGGGGAGAAGAGAGAGTGACTGGGAGGGGCAGGAGGTGGAAGGGAGATTGAACAAGAGGATACATGTCACCAACCAATAGTGAAAGTGTTGCCTAGACTTGACTTCCTCTATAATCAAATGAATAGTCACCCTAAGTGCCATCACAGAACTTACATCCAACAATGAATAGAGGTAGAGGCAGGGATACATGGCTGAGCACTGGGCTGAGCTCCTGTTCCAGCTGAGAGCAATGGAGGAGAGCCTGTATGAGCAATGAGATAGGGATTACGAGGAAAATTCTCACAATGATGGCTGGATGAAGCTCTAGGAAACTCACTGAATCAAGAACAGCCACTGAGGAACCATCAAGAAAAGGAATTAAGGATAGGCAGCTGTCCAATGTGGAGCGTTGAGGGAGGAATCAGACTATGTTTCTGTGCATGAACAGGCACTTCAGAGCCCATTCTCTCCAGAGGAACACCTAACCCAGTCTTGATATTAGGATGAGGAAATTGGACTTGCCTGGAGTGGATGCTGAGCTGATCCACTTTGGGACTTCTTGCCCTTTTTGGAGAGGAGATGGGGAGATGGGGAGGGAGGCTGAAGTCAGACAGAGAGGGATTGGGAGGTGGAAGGGAGGAAGAGCAAGGGGATACATGGATGAAAATAGAACTTTATTTTCTAAATAAATTAAAAAAAATTAAAAAGAGTCAGAGTCAGCCCCCTGCTCTGAGCATTGTTAGGAACCCCACAAGAAGACCAAGCTACTCAGCCATAACATATATTCAAAGGACCAAGGTTGGCTCCCTTATCTCTATGAGCCCCAAGATTCCAGGTCAGTTGATTCTGCGGGCCTGTTCTCTTGGTGTCCCTGACCTCTCTTGTCTCTTCCTTTCCCTCCTTGATAGGGATCCCCAACCTCTGCCTAATATTCAGCTGTGGGACTCAGCTTCGGCTCCAACCAGTTGCTGTACGAAGACTCTCTGGTCTCTTTGATGAGAACTCTACTAGGCTTTGGTCCTAGAACACCCTGTAGAAAGGATACACTTGGTCCAAGGTTTGGGGACTGGGTTGATTGTACAATCCCTCCACTTGAGACCCTGCCTGGTGCCGACTTAGGCTCCTTGTCCTCCATTACTAAGAGTTTTTGCTACGTTACTCTTGTAGATTCCATGGAGTTCCCATTGTACTAGGTTTCCACCTCCACAGGAAATTCCCCCCAATTCCAGCCAGTTATTCCAGAATTTTCTTCCCCCACATGATCCTTCCTATTCTCAACCCTACCTACCCCAAGTGCCCCTGTGAAATCTATTCTATTAACAAATTGTGTTTGTTTATATAGATACTGAAATGTTGAAGATCAGAAGACAAATGTGGAAATCACATCTCAGAAATCCTACAGCCAGAAAGAAAATAAACATACAAGCATATACTACATTTCCATTTTTAGAAAATTCTAGAATAGAAATTGGTGCTAGCAAAAGATAACATGGATCTGGCCCATCAAGAGATGGAAAAGGAAGAGCTTTTTGGTGTAATGACCCATTGAGAACCTTCTTTACTTATATAAATATCACCATAAATAGGCAGGTGCATTTTTAATGGAAATCTTACATAAAATATAAGTATGGTAGTAAGTAAAATGACATCTTTAAGGTGGTTATAACTTTTCCAAAAATAAGATATTGGTCTGACTTTTTAAAAAGAAGATTAATACTAGTATTACTTTTTAATTCCTTTTGTAGATCAGTATTTGATAACAGTTTTCTAGAAGTCATGCTTCCGTAGGCAAGGGCTGTGAGCAATACAGAGGGAATCTCTTGAATGGAGGAGTAACTGTGAAAATAGAATTGTTTGTAAAAGCATGGCTCAGTTTCTTAAGTCAGTATAGAGTAGACATCTGTCATGATGCTAGGAAGGATGCTCCAATGACATTCCTTCTAGAATACACAGGCTATGCAATTGTTTCTTACAGGTGCTCTAGTCTGCCTGCCTAGACCTGCAGCTAACATTTGTGAAGGGCTTAAGTTGACAAATGCAGATGAGCAATATTTATGTAAGCACTCCATATTAAAAGCCAGCTACAAATTATGAGCTAAGTGGTTTCTCATCTTGGTGTATATGCCTTTAGAAATCAAAATATAGAAGTTTATAAAGCAATGCCCTTCATGTAAATGCAAATCAATAAACTCAGAATTTGGGTGAATTTAATTACTACTATATATATCAAAGTCATGTGTGAATACACAAATGATATTTAAATGAGCAATAAAGTAATGATTATATGTAAGTTTTAAAGTTAATGCTTATTTCCTGTTCACAAGAATAGTAATTATGCTGTAATGGGAATATTTACATAATTTTTGTAATTATCAATTACAATAATTACCCAAGAAATTTTTAATTAGTAATTGCTATATTTTTTCTGTGCCTAAATCTTAATATTTTTATCCCAAAAATAAATTTATGTAAATGTAAAATCAAAAATATTTTTACATACTATTAAATATTTCCCTAATAATAAAATCATGAATTAAAATAAACAAAAAACGAATTGTATAATTAATATATATCCAAATTTTTAATTTAAAATAAACAAAAAACAAATTGTATAATTAATATATATCCAAATTTTTAATTTAATTCAATTAAATTTCAAGCAAAATTATTCAATGACTCTTTAGTTTTTGAAATCTTTAAAAAGTTGAGTCTTAAAACTGAAATTAAATTTTAAAAATATTCATAAAATAAAAATTTGCAATTTGTTTTATTTTATGAATGATTCCTTGATCAGCATTGTAAAGGGCTGCTCTTACACTTAGCACACACAGACCAGAAAATATAACACAAGACAGATGTGTGAAATAAGTGAAGGGTCACACAACAAAAAGAAGTGGACAAAGTAAAGGCTAAGCACATTTGTAGGTATTTGAATCCTAAAACAGTGCAAATACTTTGGGAACCTACCAGGCCCAGTGCTCAAGACAAATCTATGGACAATGGCTGTTAAAAAGTCACTATCAACTGTCTTTTGAAATGGTTGACCCTTATACACACTATCTGTTCTGTAATCAATCAATGTGTCACAGTCCTCAGGCTCCTGACTACTAAGCAGGATATAACTGACAGTCCCTGTCCCAACCTAAAAGTGGGACAAACCCAAAGCCTAAAGCTAAACTTTGAAGTGTTCTCTTAGTGTTTAATGAATCTCTCATAGTTTTCTAAAAATATCCTATTTTTAGAGTGGTTGTTTTCACGCTGTAAATGTAGTCATGCTGCCCAATGATGACAAGTAGAAGAAAGGTTGGGAAGTCGGCCAAAAATGAAAAAGACCTAGCAAATAAGACTGGTGGCAAGACCAAAAAGAAGTGGTCCAAAGGCAAAGTTCATGACAAGCTCCACAGTCTGGTTTGACAAGCTCTGTAAGGAAGTTCCCAACTATGCAGTTATTGCCCCAGCTGTGGCCTCTAGAGATTGAAGCTCCTCCATTCATTGGCCAGGGCAGCCCTCCAAGAACTGCTGAGTGAAGTACTTACCAAGTTGGTTTCAAAGCACAAAGCCCAAGTAATTTACACCAGACAGAAAAAGGGTGGGATGCCCCAGCTATTGGTGAAGATGCATGGACAGGACATTTGCAAAAATAAAACACTGTTAAATCAAAAAAGAAACTATCTTAAAAAAATGTAAAAGTTTTTCATCTTCTTGGTGAGTTTTCTGAAATACTGCTCCAGATGCTGCTACACTTTCACAGATGTTATTTCTGAAAGTAAGGACCATTGTCATCATGTAAGATGACACCCTGTTTCAAACAAGTGACCATTTCACCAAAATAAGTTTTTTTGTTTTTTTGTTGTTGTTGTTTTTTACTATTTGTGGACTGTCACTTAACTTATTGTAGCATATTTTTTGATTCTCCAAAGATTTTTAAATTTGAAAAGTCCAGTTTGTCTGATTTTGACATGTGATTATTTGTTACCATATCTCAAGACTTATCCCAAAGTCTCAAACATTTACAGCCATGTTATTTTCGATGAGCTTAATATTTTAGCTCATTTATTTGTCTAAGCAGAATATTTTTTTTTAATTTTAACTTTTCACATTTAAACTTACCTAGTTCAAATGGTATTTAACAATATTTATTACTCTACTATAGGCTCAGAGTCAAATAAAACTAATATATCTTTTTGAACTGTTATTGATTTTTGCTAATATTGACCCTGATGACATTTTCTGACTTGAGAAAGACAGACTTTTCTAATTTACTCTACAGCTTCTCCATGCAGGACTAATCAGAATTTGACTTAAATTTCATTTAAAGTAGGAAAAATAATTGCTTCTTTTATAGCTCAGCCCTGCCTCATGCTGTCTTAATGCTTCTCATGCACAAGAATACCTTGAGGTACTTTTCATCCCCACCTTAGTGCACTCTGAACAATCAAATGCCATTTTCCAAGTCTTCAAATATAAACTAAAGCAGAAAAATGAGTAACATCTGATCAAAGGACAAAAATACTTAGTACATGCTGTGAACTTAGCTAACTAAGCATGTACATAAAGTGCTGTCCTTGTTTACAAGAGACACTGAAGACTAGAACACATTTCCAAAGAATTCCAAGCCATTAACTCACCTGTCCAAGGTCATACAGCTGGGCAGTGACTTGATCAACACATCTGACCATGTCTGTTAGAAATCAAGGTCCATTAGCTTTCTCTCTCCCCTTTGTTATAGACAGCAGTATCTCATAAGCTGCCATCTCCTCTATTGACTCCATTCCTACCTTGACTCTATATATTCAAGATGTTCTTCTTATATCTTTCTAATTTTACATACAATATTTAAACACTTTGAAACCTAATACAGCCTTGATATTGATATACTTTCTTTAAAAAAGACAATGAGGTATTTTCTATGTTATAACATTTAAGCTCATTTCATTAGAAGTTACTAAGGAATTTAAATGGATAGAAATGTATTTCTTCACAAAGAACTCATAACATTAGTTCATATCTCCTATGAAGATCAGGGGATGACTTCAAAGATTAATGGGATTAACTTTAAAAAGTGATGAAATTTTCATAAGGTAGAATCTCATAAGATGTAAAACAGACTTAAATGCAGTTTAATGAAATTTTCTGTGTCATTTGGAACTACTCTACCCAAAGAATTCTCCAGGAAAGAAATAGACAAAAAACTATGCAAAAAGAACAAAAGCTGACTGAATAGTATAGAGGTCTAGAGCCACCATAAACTATTTTTTACGGGATTCATGAAACTGTTTGATCTGCAAAGTTACTTTCGCCTTAGACTCAGTAATGATCTAACCTAGATTCAGTGATTAACCTTTATTTGAACAGTAAATAATGATCCACAGAAGTTCTTCATTTAGAGATGACTCATTGGTGATCATTGTCTATAGCATTGCCCTGTACAGATGGATAACTGTCTCATGATTAACTGCTCCAGGTCCACTTGGCATAGATACCAAGTAAATGATTAATGAGTCAAGAATTTTCTTTCTTGGTTACTTATGGTTTCTGCACCCAAAGAGGATACTATGGCAACCAGAATGTAGAGAAGTAATTGAAGATTGCTGCTGAATTGTGGCAAAACCCTTTTCTAGGAAGTACTGAAGCTATGGGAAAAGAATATGAAACAGAAATTGAGTCTTAAATAGGAAAAAGTAGCCATAAAAGGAGAGAACTGAAGAAAGTTTGACCTTTAAAAATGATAAGCCTTACAGATGTTATATAAAATGAAAAGTCACTGCAGGATGTGATAGTAATAGTAATTTAAAGGTTCAAAGGATTTTTGAAGATACTCACTGAAATTAAGCAGTTTCTCAGTCACATTTTGAGCAAGTATGATGTGCTAACCATTGTCATGAAGTTCACATGGTTGATATGTTCTGCCAGCTTCTGGCATTACAGTTTTGGGGTTCTACAAACTCTTATACTTCTACTTTTCCCCACCACATTATTTTCCTATACACTGAGTGCACACATTTTCTTAGAAAGACAGAGAACATACAGTACAGGAATATAATGAGAACAATAATCAAAAATTGTCTTTAGTCTATCAGTAGCTATCAAGAGAATAAATCTTGGTAAATAAGCTGAGATCTTAATATTTGAGGTAGCTCGGAGGAAAGTTGCTGCAGAGTTTAGCTGACTTATGATAAAGAAAATGATATTCTTATCTCTAGGAAGGCATTCAGGGAGCAAGGGAGGATATTAGTGTACTGCTAGAGACGGGTGGAAAATAAGCAAGAGTGGAGGAATTTGGGCCAGACCCTCACTAGTTCCCTGGCATCCTTTGCATACACTGGAGATAAGTGGAACCATGGAAAAGCTTATGGGAGGATTTGGCCAATAACAGAGAGCCCTGTATATTTCCAAAGAGATAAGATTGAGTTGGTTCTGAAAACCTACATTTGAAGGAGAGCAGAGAGACCTTTGTGGCTTTTAGATTAGAGCATTCCAGAGTGTGGTGCTCTTGTGGAATTCTCAGCATAGAAGTCACAGAAAGGAAGATAGCATTCGAATGTAGGGATTAGCATAGGTGGGCTATGGAAGATTGGCTCAGTGAACACTGTGGTCAACATCGGGACAGAAAGAAGCAGCAACAGAAACAATTTGGACCCCATAATGTGTTTTATTTAACAAAGGATTTTGACATCAGTATTACCCCCTTATTTAATGATCTATGAGCTAGATATCCTGGCCACCTGTTTTTCAGGGTGTATAGACACAGTTATGCATTGCTGACACTTAAGGGTAGCAAAATTAACCAATTGGACAAACCTATAAAACCACATAAACTCTCATTCACTATTCCCCCCACAGCCAACATTTAAAGACCAAAGTAGAAACCTGCACAGCTTGAATTGGAAAAAAAAAAAAAAAAAAAAGAAAGAAAGAAGACTTCCTGGTTCAGAGCAGTGCTGATTAGAAAATGGCAATAAACATAAGACTGGAGTTTCTAAAGCTTAGAAAGGACTTCAACAATGGTTGGTTGCCTATGGCAGAATTCAAGCCAGAACTGAGGAAGGAGGAAGCACGAATATGGTCTCCGACTGGGCTGATGTCTAGTAATTGGTCTCTAAGAAGCAACAATTACTTTTCAGGTGTCTGGCAATGAAGACCTAAATGCAGGCTGCACTCTAAAAATTTCCCAACTATTTGTTATCTGCAAATCCATTTTTTAAAAATAGCCTATAGTTTCTAGCCCTAAAACACAGAGATTCATCTCCCTCCTGATAAATACCTAAAAAGGGAAAAAGAGGCAATGGAAGAAATATGACTAACCCATCACTTGGTTCACTTGGGTGACTATTTCCCCAGACCTTTGTCTCCTCTCCATCAGTATTAACTACACAGGCCAATTAAGCCTAGCTCTGGTTGTCCACAGGGATTCTTTTCATACAAAAATGCAATTCCTTCCAAGAGTCTCAGTATTACCTAATGGCCTGCATAGAATCTGTGTGATGGTCTCTGGCTACTTCCCAGGAGACAAATCCATCACCATGGTAATAATCAGAGGCTCTCATCCTATAGAGGGACAAGGTAAAATCCACAGAACCTCACAAGAAGCATATTTGATTATCTCAAGAGCTGCCTCCTCAGAGTAGGCTGCCACTGCCGATTAGGCTGTTCCCACACACGCTGTAGGGTCTGTGCCAAAGTGTGGAGAGAGAGACATATGGTTGAAAACTGAGCTGGGAAAGCATGCCAACTTCTGCTGCTGCCCAGCTGCCTCTGCTCCAGTGGTCTGGGTCAGCACTGAGTAAGACACATGCAGCCCCAAAGAAGGGTCCTGATGGATATTATCAGAAATATGACTGGATAGCAATTAGTCAGCTGCTCCACTGACAAAATAGTAGAAGGAAAACCCAGGCAAGCTGATCTTACAAAAACACTGGGAAAAGCAACAAGAGTCTGAATTTCAACCTTACTCTCATTAGGAGGTGACATTTTATGATACTTTTGTGAAGATCTTAACTGCTAAAGAACAAATTACATTTAATTAAATGTTCTCTGCTATACCAACCCCAAATAGATTGTTAACTTTTATTTAAAGTATCTCTCTGCAAAGAATAACTAACTAAAATATAAATAAACATGAGAAATACATAAGAAAGTATGCTTCTTTTGTTTAATTGCTATAATAAAACCTAAATATGTGTAACACAGGACTAAGTACTGTTTTTGCTTCTATAGTGTAAAGTCAGAGAGTTCTCAGTGACCAACACTGGACCAGACACTGTGAATGCATTCATTTTTATTATTATCATAAAGAGTAACACATACTTGTCTTCATGAACCGGTGAGTACAAAGGCATTCAGGACACACACTCACTGATTTCTTTTCCTTTTTCACTGAAAATAATCTAGAAACACTTTTCTATAGATCATCCAGGGAGCAAAATATTCTCTAATCCCTCACTGAAACTTCCTACTCTTATAAGGTCAGAGGTTGACATACAGCCCCATAAGGCAGGAGAGATGTGGCTAACAGACCACTTCTCAGGGGGGTTTCGTGCAATGAGCTCTGCGTAGCAAGATGGTCACTTGCAGAACTCTAATGAGCTTGTTGGAAACTGCTGCACTGAACCTAAACACAGAACGACTTCACAATTAGAAGCAGGAATTGTCTTTCCTCTTACTGTTCTGTCACATTTTTTTGTATTGGGTGTTAATAGGTCTTTCCAACTCGTTGTAACTAACACATTAAAGAGACTGCAACTAAATAATTCAACAATACTATGCTGTGTAGGATAGTTTATACTTTATATTTTCAAAACTAAAACCCACCCCTGTCTTCCTTTATGTTCTGTTTTGCTCACTTACACCTTAGGTTAAATGTAGAATTGATAGGGTGTTCTACAGAGCTGGGCTTTGCTGAAAACCTTTGCTGTGTGAAATATACAACAGCCACCCTCTTTGATGTGATAGTTGAATGAATTTAATTTACATACTTGATCTGTGAATCTCAGCTTCCTTAATGCTCAAAGAAAATTGAGACATGTGTGTGTGTCTGTTACACAGGTTTCTGACGAGAATTACGTGTGTGGAGAATTACCTGCTACAAAATCCTCTCTCAAAAAATTCAATGGCACTTCTCCCTCCCCCTTTTTTTCAGTCACTAAACGTTTTTGTTATTTTTTTTTGTTTTTTTTTTTGTCAAATCTTTGTGTTCAATATACTTAAATCACCAAGTCCTATTTACTAGATTATTTATAAAGTGTATAAAAAGTAGTCTTGTTCTTTTTTATAAAATATATTTATTTTTATTTCATGTGATTTGGTGTTTTGCCTGCATGTATAATTGTGTAAGATGTCAGATCTTGGAATTATAGATAATATGAAAAAGTAGTTTTTAGACTTTGGAGTTGCTTTTTATTGAGCAGTGGAGACACCGAAGGAAGAATGTACCCACGTGCATATTTCTACATAAATATACATCTTCCACCTTGATGAACAGCATCTCCAAAGCACTCATTGTGATTTGCATGTGGTCTCAGCTCTTGCACACTCACTCTTTTATCCCAAGAAAGAATTGAAACTTACAGGAGTTCCTGACCTTGCAACATGCCACAGCAAATGCACACTTGTCCTTCAGAATTTCCAAAGTCCTGGTTGAACTTGCAGAGATAATGAGATAAGGACACTCTTGGATAAGTCACATGAAACTCTTCTGAGGCTCCATAACCCTTACCTCTTTGTACTTTTTATTTAACAAATCTCAATTTGTATAGACTTTAGTTCCCATAAATACTGCGTATGTATTTGTTTGATGATTAAAAAGAAGAATAATTCCACATCTATAGAGTGGAGTACTACTCAGCAGTAAGAAAAATTAATATCCTAAAATTTGTAGGCAAATGGAAGGATTTGGAGAATATCCTCCTGAGTGAGGTATCACAAACCCAGAAAGGTAAGCAGGGGATGTACTCACTCATTAGTAGACTTTAAACAAAAAGTGAAGTACACTCAAGCTGCAAACCACAACCGCTGGACAGCTTGGGATCTGAAACACCTTGGAGTGGCACCTTGGAGCCCATTCCCTCCAGAGGAACACCTGACCCAGTCTTGATATTGGGATGAGGAAAGTGGATCTGCCTGGAGTGGATGCTGAACTAAGCCACCTTGGGACCTCCTGCCCTTTCTGAGGAGGAGATGAGGAGATGGGGAGACTAGAGAGTGACCGGGAGGGGTCAGGAGGAGGAAGGAAATTTGAACAAGGAAATACATGGATAAAAAATGAGACTTTATTCAAAAGTAAAAGACGAAAAACAAAACAAGCAAACAAAAAAAGAATAATTCCTCCCTAAATAGTATTATTATCAGGAAGTTGAGCTAATCGACTACATGTTTGAATCTGGCTTTACCTATAGAAAAGATTACCACATAATAATGTTTATACAGTGTTTAAATTATCCTGAAATATGCCATACCTTAGGAGAGAAATACAGGAACTAACATCTAGAAATGTGTGCATTTAAATTTTAACATTAAGTATGGAACCACATTTAGGTCTGTTGCAAGTTAGGAGGATATAGTGAGTTAAATCATAGGATAGACTTTTTTTAAGAAGAAGGATTCACAAGGGAGGGGAAATCTCAGGACAGTTTGAGGACCATAGAACAAATAGGAGTTTGAGTTTACATCATTACATCATTCATTTAATATTCTTCTTTCTCACTTACACGCTTGTTTCCTTGGCTTTGGGAATGAGATAATTGTGCTTATTCAATGTTTTATGGTTTTTAACAGATTAATTTCTGAGCATAATATTTTTAAGAAGCCACATCCACTAATTACTGGCAAAACAAAATGGACTTATAAGGGCAGTCTGGAATAGAAATTACTTTGCTTAAGTGAGAGGAAAAAGGTTTGCCATTCATCAAAAGTCAGTTGTCTGTAGGCTTGGTCTGTGTTCCTTAGTGAGGGCATGTGCAGGTTCTAAGAAGTCTTATTAAGTTAAATACAAGGATAGATGATTGAAGTAACACTTTACTCACTCTAGAAATACAACTGGAAATCATAAATAGAAGTGAGTGCTGTGTGTATGTCTGTGGGGGAGGTTATCAAGCAAAAATTACATGGTCATACAGCCAAATCCTACTACTGGAGGTATAATGGGTGGGAGACTCCACCCTATTTCTCATCTTCATTCCCTTTATATCCTAGAAGGGGGTCGTGATGAGAGGTCCTTAACTCCTGCTGTAAGAACAGAGCATAAAGGGAAAAGAAAGAGAAGTAAAAAGGAAGCATAATTGTGCCAAGAAGGACTTTTTAGAATGAATGCAATTCAGCCTAAATACATCCCAAGACTTCTTATCAGTGAAATTTATTCCACATTAAGATTTCACTGTTTTTTTTTCCAAAGCTCTGCAGTCTATTCATTCAGAGGGCAGCACCTTTCTGCCCCATCCCCCTCTTTAAGTGCCCCCAAATGACCATCTAACTCCATCAATATTGATTTCTTTCCAGGGTCACCACTTACCAGATGTTACATCTATCAAGGCAAACAAGTACCCCTTGACATATTGATTATTTCATCTTTCTTGTCTTTTGGCCAGAACCTCCCTTCTAATTAATGTATTGCTCATTCTATCAGTGTAGACACAAGACTATACTGTCTACCCAATTATAAATTCAGCTGCCTGATTCTTGCAGCTGCTCTTTCCAGTGTGTGCTTCAATGGTCTTGAACCTTGATTCTTACAGTCTTGTTTTAAGAGAAATGTGAGCCCTTCACCGAATCTCCTCAGCTTGTATTTATATTTTAAAGCTATTTTTAGCTTCATCACACATAAGCATATTTATCAGTGAATGGCTCTACCACAAGGGCCTTCAGCAATCAACTAACCTCTCAGTTTCTCTGTGCTTTTTGCTTAGCTTCTGCTTAGTTATGCTCACCTCCAGTAATAAATGCTGGGCTCTGGGGTGGGGGTGGGCAGTGTCAACTGTATGGGTGTTTGTGTTAATAACCTCAGCAAGTCACCACACATTGATCTTTGGTTTCCTAGAACACTCATATTTCTCTCTCCCTGGAATTAGAAGCCCCACAATCTGCCAGGGGACCTCTTCACAGATATGCTATGATTTGAACCAGCTGAGGATTCTTCATCATGCTATTATAGAAGACTAAAGTCTCAATAACTCATATAGTCCTATCTTCTTGAAGGCTGCTGCTTTTTTGCCATCCAGTCAAACCACTACCTCAGCCATGGATTAAATCCACCTGGCATATATCCTTGAAGGGGAAATTTTGTTTTATAATTATCTTTGCAAAGTCTTCAATTCAGTAAATGGTTAGTATTAAATTACTCAACCATTTCACCTAGATGTTTGAAAGCCTGTCATTCCTATGCCAAGTTTGCCAATTTGTTCCTTTAACGAAGGGCCTCAATACTGTGAGGTATAAAGAAGGGAGTAAGATGATGCTGGGTAATATAATTCAAAATACAATGAAGCCCATAATATTGGGAGTAAGTGATAAATAATTTATATTTATAAGAATGACTGAATCCTATTACAAGTTCTGCAATATGATAGCCTGTCTCAAAGCATGCTGGAGTGGGCAAAGGGATGAGAATTTCAATACTTTAACAGAGCCGTGTTGAATTCCTGGTGAAAGACCTCTCAACTTAATATGAACCTGGAAGGCTCTTACTTCACCCATTCCTTGGATAAAGGGGGTGCTTCTCTTACAAAATAAGAGTTAACAAATAGATAAAAGAAGTCTAATGTGATCTGGAAAAGGTGATAACATATAGCAATACATAGCAGAGATAATTACCACAGATGTTTCTATTCTTGCCTTGTTCCAGACTGTCCTTTTATAAAGCAGGCAATCCATTTGTTCCCTTGTTTTTAATCTATTTCTTCACCATTCACTATCTTGTATTCTAGACTATGTAAGATACAGGGTAAAGAATTGTGCAAGAGGCAACAGTGGTGATGAGCTGTGACTTCCCCCTTCACACAGCTGCCTCTCAAGTGCAGCTCTTACTCTGGACTAATCCTCAAAGAAAAAGTACTTCTACGACTGAGCAAAGCACTGGCTGATATATTATTTGTGTTCATATCCTTCCATTTTGATGTGTTCACCTAAATCAGGCTGGAAAACAGTGAAAGATCTTTCTATGGAGCCAGGTTCTTGATTTGAAAAACATTTAAAACAATATAATCAGAGTGAAGTCTTTTTTTAATGAAAAATTATACTTTGCTTTTAATCTAATTTTGGCAAAAATAGAAACAACCAGTGACCAGTGACATATCTGTCTGAAAATGTATCTCCACACACATGACCCAAAAAAATTTAGATTCCTTTTCTTGGGCAGAAAAATGGTACTTTAAAAATATTTGATGAAGCTAAGCCTGGTAGTATACTCGGGAAGCTGAGGCAGGATGGTTATAATGAACTCAGGCAGTGGTTGCATAGAAAAACCCTGACTCAAAAAAGGGTCTGAGGCTGGCAAAATAACACAGTCTTAAGATGCTTATTACACAGATGTGAGGACCTTTGTTAGTTCCCCAGCGCCAACAAAGAAGACAGGCACAGCAGTATAGACATGTTATTCTAGTGCTGGTATGGCTGAAACAGGAAGACAACTGAAGCTTGCCAGCCAGTTGGCCTAGCTGAAAAGATGAGCTGTAGATTCAAAGACCTTGGCTCAAAAATGGTATGCTCAGTTAAAAGTAACCTCCAGGCCAAGAAGACAAAAAAGGCAACCAAAGAATGGGAAAAGATCTTTACCATCTGACAGAGGGATGATCTCTAAAATATATAAAGAACTACTAAAACTAGACATCAAAATACCAAATAATCCAATTTAAAAATAAAGTACAAATCTAAACAAAAAATTCTCAACAGAAGAATCTCAAATGGCCAGAAGACACTCAAAGAATTGTTCAACATCCTTAGCTATCAGGAAAATGCAAATCAAAACAACTTTGATGATCTTATACCTGGAATAATGTCTAAGATCAAAAACACTGATGACAGCCTATGTGGAAAGGAATGTGAAGTATAGGGAACACTTATCCATTTCTGGTAGGAATGTGAACTTGTACAGCTACTTTGGAAATCAGTATGATGGTTTCTCAGAAAACAGGGAATCAATCTCTCCAATGATCCAGCAATACCACTCTTGGACATATACCCAAAAGATGCACAATATATACCACAAGGAAATTTATTCAGTTATGTTCCTCGCAGCATTACTCATAATAGCCAGAACTTTGAAGCAACCTAAATCCCCCTCAACAAAGATAGATTTGTTAAAATGTGGTACATTTATACAATGGAGTATTACTCAGCAGAAAAAAAGAAAGAGAAAAAAAGAAAATGACATCTTCAAATTTTCAAGCAAATGAATGGAATTAGAAAAAACAATCTTGAGTGAGGTAACCCAGACCCAGAAAAATAGACAGGGTAAATACTCACTCATAAGTGGATTTTAGACACAAACAGGCTACAATCCACAATCCCAGAGAAGTTAGGTAACTAGGAGGCCTCTAAGAAATCCATCTCCTGAGTAAATTGGAAGCATGAGGGAGGGAGTAAGTGGAGATGGGAAGAGAACATGAGGGAATGAGATGATTGGGGGGACAGAAAGGGGGAGCAAAGAAACATACATTGTGAAAGAGGGAGCCATTACGGGGTTAGGGAAAAGCTTAGTGCTTGGGAAATTTTCAGAAATCCTCAAGGATGACCCCAGCTAAGACTCCAAGCAATAGTGGAAAGGGTGCCTGAACTGGCCTTCCCTGTAGTCAAATTGCTAACCACCCTAATTGTCATTATAGACCCTTTCTTTATCCAGAAACTGATGGAATCAGATGCAGAGATCCACAGGAAAGCACTGGGTAGAGTTTTCAGTGTAGTCAAAGAGAGGGAGGAGAGAGTAAGTGGGTCAAGATCATGGTGGGGAAACCCACCGAGACAGCTGACCTCAGCTACTGGGAGTTCACTGACACTGGAATGACAGCTGGAAAACCTGCATGGGACTGAACTAGGCCCTCTGAATGTGAATAAACAGTTGTGTGGCTTGGGAAGCTTGTGGGGCCTCTGGCAGTGAGACCAGGATTTGTCCCTAGTGCATGAACTGGCTTAATTGGAACCCATTCCCTACAGAGGGATACTCTGCTTAGTCTTGATACAGTGGGAGGGGCTTGGTCCTACCCACCACAACTTGGAATGCTAGACTTTGTTGACAGCCATGGAAGGCCTAACTCTCTCTGATGAGCAAATGAAGGATAGGGAGAGGGAACCTGGGGGGGGGGGCGAGTGGGAAGAGAGAAAGAAAGGGATACTGTACTTTGGTGTGTAAAATAGAAAAAAAAACCCTTCTAAATAAAGAAGAAAGCATCCTACATTTTTGTCTTTTCTGTATAAGGGGCAGTGGTCAGCATTAGCAGCAGGTCCCTCTGTAAGCACTCTTGAGGCATGTGACTGAGTTCCCCCTTTGGGTGAGTGCCCAGCACTTGTTCCAAAAGAGGTTATTGAGTCCCATCCTCCAGGCCATGGTTGCACATCGTATAGCATTTCTCTCTACTCTTTCTATAAGTGCCACTAAAGAGGTGATCTTAGTAGAAGACTGACACAGGCATGAACAACTAGATTCCATGGAGTGAGCAGGGTGGGCAGCTGTGTTATGCCCAAAACTCGACCCCCAGAGAGACCACCAGAGACAGGGATGTCTGGAATGCAAAGGCAGGGTTTATTGGCAGCACAATACAAGCCAGGCAGGGAGCTTGTTCAAGCTTCTGTGTGTGGTAGAATGTTTTCTGTATGATGCAAATAAAGTAGCTGTTTTGGCCCATGCACGACACCGTAGAAGTCAGAGGGCAGACAGGTAGGAAAGGGTGGAGTTAGTCACTCTCCATCGGACCCCCAAGAGGAACAGAGGAACAGCTGTTTTGGCCCATGCATGACACCGTAGAAGTCAGAGGGCAGGCAGGTAGGAAAGGGTGGAGTTAGTCACTCTCCATCGGACCCCCAAGAGGAACAGACATGTAGAGGTACCAGACAGCCATGGGCTGGGAGCCATGTAGTGGGCAAATTAATAGAAATGGTTTGAATTGGGATGAAAGAGCTAGCTAGTAATGTGCTTAAGATATGGGCCAAACAGTGTAAAAGATATAAGCATGTGATTTCATTTCTTTGGGGGACAAAAGCCACGGGCACGAACCAGGTCCCAACCGCCACCACACGTGTGCCAGGTCACAAACCTCCCGGACCCAACACGGGCTGGGAAAAACTTACTACAACATCTGTGGTAATAGAGCAAGGAGGAGGAGCTGTGCTTGGCTACAAGGGGTTTTTACTGGCAAAAGCTACAACAAAGTTGGTTGCTTAGGGGCATAATGCTGGCATACTACTGATTGGTTCGTGCCTAGGGTATTTCTACCCCAGAGTATCTTTGGACCCCACCTGGGTGGACCCCACCTGGACCCTACCTGGGATGGCTGGTTTTTCTCAGAACTGGGCAAGCAAGAATCTATTCCTGTCCCAGAACTGGGTAGATGTCATGCCTAATCTGCCAGAACTGGGCAGGTAGGAAGCTATTCTTCTCTTAGAACTAGGCAGGCCCCCTGCTAGGTCCATTCTTTTAGGACATACTCTTTTCCCAGGACTGGTCAGGCATGACTATTCTTCTCCCAGAATTGGGCAGCCTCCCCTCCTCCCACCAGAAATGTGAAACTAAACTTTATTTTACCTTTTTATAAAATAGCTACTAGAATATAAAATGGGGTTTCTTGAGCTAATTTTTCCCTCTTCTGGCTGCGCTGGCCCCATGTACCTGTGACAGTGGAGTACTTGGAAAGTAGGTCTTACTGTCTGCCTGAAAAACACTTACCACACCACAATGTCTCACAGCTTAATCCCTTCACCTCTGCACAACCTTGTTAGAATTTTTCAACATAGCCCTGCTTAAGAAAATCCATGGAATAAAAAATTGCTCTCGAATTCCCCCAAATCACCAAGGTTTTGTGCCTAGCAAGAAAGAAAAAAAATGCTAGGAGTGTTTAATTATATGTTACTATTTGACAAGAAAATATAATGAATAAAAGTTTATGTCTTCATTTATAAAAACACAAATTGTTTAAAACATGAATTTTAATTAATTGGGGGGATAGTGATTCATAGATAATCAGAAAACAAAATCCAAGCCATCTAGATGGAAATTCAGGCCACAGCTTCTTGTTTTTGTAAATAAAGCTTTATTAGAAACAGCTGTCTCTATTTAGCCACTTAACTGTGGCTGCCATTGTGTTATATAACGAAAGAGCTGAATGAATGGTTGCCTCAGAGACTACATATACTGCAAGCCTGGTCAATGTACTAATCTGGCCCTTTACTAAATAATACCTGTTCCTCTTTGGCCTAGATATTTAAACTGATGACGTTTTGTTAAGGTGGTTGGATTAACTGTTCTGAAAGCTGAATTCCCAGGGCAGACTTGGATGTACACTTGTTTAGCTGACACTTAACTTTTCGAGTAGAGGGCTGATCAGTGTTCTAATCCAGAGTCATGAAATTATATTACTGCTTCATGTGTTTGCTTTAAATATCTCCAGAGCGCAGATAACACAATGGTACATGAATTTTTTAGGCAATGGCCAAGCCTCCTACTCTCTAACTCTTTCATCATGAATATGGACCAAATTGCCTTGTCAGTTCAGAATGGAGCACCTTTAGAAAATCACATAAGCATTTATAGCTCGTCACTTCTACTTCCTACTTGCCTTGTCTGAGTGTATTTATAGATATTAGAGAGAAAATAGTCATTTGGTTTTCCCTGATAGACAGTAATAATTTGTAAGAGGAAATAGAATAAAGGAGAGAAGGAAACCAGGAGGTAGACTTTGCTGAAGAAAATGACATTTTGACAAGAATGACTTTGTCATGCGTGGGAGTCTATAGCTGGCTAGTAGATTATTTTGGTACTACGTGGTACCTTGAACTTGCAACTCTCCTGTGTCAGTCTCCCCAGTATTTCAATTAGAAGCATACCCTCCTTTCTAGTTTTTGCTTGTTTGTTTGGGTTTTTTGTTTGTTTGTTTGTTGTTTCTTTAGTTTGCTAAGTTAGGTTTGGGGATGATTAGTTTCATTTTTGGGGTTTTTTCTCCCATTTTCTTCATTATTCATTAACTTCAGACTACTTTGAGACAGGGTCTTACTGTGTAACCCTGGCTAACCTGAAATTCACTATGGAAACCAGAATGTTCTTGAGCTCACAAAGATCTGTCTGCTTCTGTCTTTTGACTACAGCTGTGTGTATGTGTGTGTGTGTGTGTGTGTGTGTGTGTGTGTGTGTGTGTGTGTGTGTGTGTGTACAGCCCTTAGCCCAGCTTCCCTATCACCAAGAGCTTCTTCTCCTTTTGTGTGTTTTCCTGTAGGAAGCCCACCCACTAAATTCGATTAGAGTTTCTTTCCAGAGCATGAGTAAGAGGTTATTCAGCAGAAAAAGGACAATGTATACATATCTAACCCCCTCTGAAGAAAGTGACAGCCTCCCCAGAGAGTGTTAATTTTGAGAATAAATGGTAGTTGGGTGCTCTGTCCCACTAGGGGCAGCTGTAACAGCCCCCGCCAGCCTTAGGGAACACTGAGGAAAAGGGGATGATGGAAAAGCCTAAGAGTAAAAATGGGAACAGGAGCAACAAATGTTTCTGGACAGGACACAGCCACTGCACTCATGAAGTCACTGTAGTTGTGCTTACCTGCCCACAATCTGCATGAGATTGGGCCCATCGCTATTTCTTCATGAATGAAGGAGGCCCCAGGAGTCTCCACTTCCAGAAGGACAATTAGCTTGCATTTTTATATTATACACACAGTTAGACCTTTTAGTATGTTTGAACAGAGAGCAAATATTTATTGTTCAAGTCACTTTTCTGAATGATTAATATTTGTTCTTTGATAATTTCACGTCTATAATGTATTTTGATCAGATTCAACTCTTGTTCTCATCTCTTATATTCTCTTCTCCTTCTCAGCAAGTTTAGCTTCTCCTTTGTCTTTTGCTAAATTCTTTTACCTAGGACCCTTAAAAAAATTGTGATACTCTAAACCTAGTAACATTTAGCATGGCTTCTGAGCTGCAGGAACTGGAATTATAGTATTATGTCCTATCCCAGTTTTATTCACTAGCTTGCTGAGTAAACTTGTCATGTATTTCCACATTTTTAGTTTCCCCCAATGTATACAATGGTTACACCAATGTCTTCTACATTCAGCTCACAAAACAATATCATGATGAGATGAGGGATTGTTTGTGAATGTGTTGGGGTAGGATCCAATAAAAGATAATGTTATTATATAATTTCTGTCTTAATATCTATCCAAAATATAAATAATATTAGATATGTGATTGTCATGAACGTCTACAGTCACACCCCATGGTTGACTGTGAAAATCGCCTTGCAAATTTCAGAGTTCAGATTTTATTTTGACTTAATAAATGAGTATAATTAACTTTTATTGTATGCATTATTTGTAAGAATGTTTTACCACCTTAAGTATGGTCATATTTCTCAATGGTAAGCAAGGCTTATCAAGCTGAGAAGAGCTGTTGTTTAAAAAAAAGATGATTTCATTTTGAGATTTGAGTTTGCTTTTATTGCAGAAATTAATAAAATGTTACTATTCAAAATGAAATTGTTTTCTTTCCAGCACTTCATATTTTTGCCTGGTTAAAGGAACAGCAATAACATGGTTAGATGTCAGTAATTAAATATCTCTGCAAAACAGTTTCTTAATAGCATATATTTAGAACACAATCATACCCCAAACATTCAATTACATGGATATGGCTTTAATATTTAACAGCTTGTTTCTTAACTACCAACCTTCTGGTGTGCTGATGCTGACTGTGGATGAAGGAAAGCAAGCAGTTTAGTGTCAAATTATGAGAAGTAGAATGTATTATAATGCTACATTTTATGTCTTGTTGTTCTCATGTTCAGCTTAGCACACTGTTTTTATTTAATACATCTAACTATCAACTTATCTTTCTTGTTTTTAGCAATAGAAACCTTCAATTTTCTCTAAATAAAATTTATATATATATAACATTTTCTCTAAGTCATTTTGTACAAGCATCATGAAAAACAAACAAATGTTAAGAAGCAATAGGTGTTAAGTAGGAAAAGCTAGTCCAATGGTAGCCCATAAATTAATACCTCAAAGATGGAATACTGGCAAGACCCTTGCTATGAGCAATGAGTGAACTGAGGAGACTAGAGAAGTACAATTGGTCTCATACTATGGTGATGATGCTGGGAACCCCCAACTAGAAAACCCAGAAGTGAAAAATGTGCATGGATGCTAAATAGCAACAAGAGGTGAGTGAATGAGGCTTGCAAACACTGAAAATCCTGCCACATCTAGTGATGGGACTGGGACACCAAACCTGCAACAAAACCTTCAGTCTACACCATCTCCTGCCTACAAGATATGCTGCTGTGGCAATGGTGGCTCGAAGCTTGGGGCAGTGGCCAACCAATGGCTAGCCAAACTTGAGGCCCATATTGTGACAAGAAGCTCATGCCAGACACTGTTTAGATAGACAGAAACCAGAAGCTAGAGGGCCCTGAGATCTAGGATAGAAACAAAATGACTGTCAAAATAAATAAATGAATAGTCATAATGAATGTTTAAGTCAATGAAATCATTCCTAACGATATTCTGCAATCCTAAGAGATTGGTGTCTAGCCTAGGTATCATAAGAGCCTTCCTCCAGCAGCTGGTGAGAACAGCTGAAGAGATTTTAGGTGGAGATGGAAGAATCTTGCAGAAGAGGAAGAAGAAGGATTGTAGGAGCCAGAGCAGTTAAGAACACCAGGAGAACACCAGGAGAATCAACTAAGCAAGGCACACGGGCCAACAGAGGCTGACAGGACAGTCATAGAACATGCACAGGTCTGCTCTGAGTTCTCTGCATATAAGCTATAGTTGTTTATCTTGGGTTTTTTTGTGGAACTCTCAACAGTTGGGGATATCTCTGAGTCTTCTACCTTGTTTTGAGACCCTTTTCCTCCTGCTGGGTTGCCTCATCCTGCCTTGATGTGAGGGTTTGTGCCTAGTCTTATTGCATGTTGTTATCAGAGATCAGATGACTGGGATGCCTGCTCTTTTCCGAAAGTAAATGGAGGAGCAGTGGATCTAGGAGAGGGAGGAGGTGGGAGTGTGCCAGGAGGAGTAGGGGAGGCTGTGAGCAGGATGTATGAGAGCACTAACTTTGTAGAAAACCATAGTGTCAGACATATTGAGAAAAAGAAATGGTAGATGTATTTTTTTAAAAAAAAAAAAATCTGTTGTTTTGTTTTGTTTTTTGCCATGGGAAACTAGAACTGTCTTTTCTGTCTCAGCCATTCCCAAATGGGATGACTGGCTTGGGACTGGAAGACCTGGATGTGGTTACAGGAGACTGCTGCATAAGGCCGTCTGGCCTTTGCTCCTGAGCCAGGTCTTGAGTCCACCTTCACTGTACCATTGTACTTGGTTGGGATGTAGAAGGTACATGGAGGATTTCACAGCCAGAGGATAAGTATGTGTGAGTTTGGCAGTACCCATATTCTCAACTTCAACCGATTGCAGCTTCTTTCTCTCCAGAAAACAAAGGGGGTTAGTGCTGCATTTTATACACTAGCTGATATTCTACTTACTGATACAGTATAAGAGAGAGACACGTTTTTAAAACTAGTAAGAACACTAATAAAGGATGAACACTCCTTAAGTTTTGTTTAGTGTCATTTTTAATAATTCTGGAGGAAAAAATATCTCTGGTCCCAATCTTTTCATCAAGTTGCCTTTCCTGGTAATATGGTCCATATATGAATATAGCTGGGGGTAGAGACTCAGGAGTTAGAAGATCTAAAAAAATAAAAGACTAGTTGTTACAAATGTTAAAAAAAAATACAAGCTTCAAAGACAGAAAGTGCCACAACCCAAGTCAAAATTTAAACGCTTGAAAATTGGTATCACAAAAGCAAAGCTCTCTTGTGATTTGTTTTGTAGCACTTGGATGTCCCCAGAACATTAAATCAAAGAGTTTAGAAAACAAATGTACAAGAGCAAATACATGCTCAAAACTTTGAATTCTGGGTAACTGTTATGAATTGCAAATGGAAAAAATGTAATGTTTGAAAGATCTGATAAGATAAACATTTAGATACTGAGAAAAGTAAACAAATAAAAGCAGTCATTTCTTCTAAGAGTCCTTAAGAACAAACAAATGTTAAAAAGCAATAGATGTTAACTAAGAGCCCAGTGATGGGCTCTGAAAATCAAATGTTCAGGCCACTTGGAAGAACACAAGATATCTTAGGAAAAACACAACACGGTCACCCATGCTTCAAATCAGTGGTCTGTGACCCTACTATATAAAGATAAGTGTGAATGTATAGATAAGTAAAATTATTTCTAAGTTTTGTATGTTTATTTTACTTTTAAAAGATTTATACTTTCCCAAATTTTTATTTCAATTTCAATTTTTGTGACTGTCTTCTATAGTCTTTGGTCTCTGAGAAATTCAAGATTCTTTGCTAACAAATGGAGGAGCTAGGCAGTTACTAGAATCAAGGGAGTGAGGACCTTCAAATATCTATGAAGGCAGAAACTATTTCTGGATCCCCATGGCAATCACTATGAGGACTGTTTAAAGAGCAAGATGTTCACCAGTTACTGATTCACTTCTGTGGTGGAGAGCAATAAATCAGTCTGTCGGATACAGCATGTAACATGGAGGCAGAAATCAAGCCACCATGCTCAAAGAGGCACCAGTCTTTCCTTTCCTTGGTGACTCAGGGGCAGATAGTAACTGTCCAGTTTTCAGCCTGTTACCCATGAAATGAGATCTAATCACAGTTTCCAATTTCTAAAAATTTTATAGTATTTAAGCCTAGAGTGCATTTGGGGCTCAATAAATAGCAGAGTGAGGCTCAAACATTTCTGAAGAACCAAGCAGGATTCAAGTGATAGATCAGTTGGCAAAGTGCTTGCCTTGCATACAGGAGGACCCGAGTTCGATCCACACAACCCACATTTTAAAAGCCAGGGATAATTCAGGGCAAGTGGAGACAGCCAAATCCCTGGGGCTCACTGACTAGTCAGCCTAATCTATTTGGAGAGATCCAGCTCCAGGATAGACCCTGGTAGAGAGGAAAGAATAAATGTTGGACAGTCCCAGAGGAACGTCATTTAAGATTGTTCTCTTACATACACATATGCACACCTCACCTGAAAACATACACACAGACACCTGCATCCCCACACATGAAAGGAAATCAAACAAAGGGAAGGGTGTATATGAGAGAGAGCGCAGAGGGAATGCCTTGCTTGGATTGCTACAGAACTCCTGAGAGGTAAGTAAAGACAAATGTAGAACAGAACAAGGGCTTTTATCAAAGGTGAGTGAAAGAGTAAAACAAGCTACCTCAGGGCTGACAAATCAGAATTCTATATTCATTAAGGTAGTGGGTTAGCCAGAGATGCGCCAATTCAGTTGACATCCATTCCACCTTTCTTTTTTTTTCTATAAAATAGTGATTTTAAATTTCTTTTTTTCTTTTTTTTTATTATTATTATGAACAAAGAAGTCACACTTTCTATCCTTGTACATCCTTATTCAAGGTCCCTTCCCCCTGCTGCCACATCAGGTCATTCTTTCTTCTCCACAACTCCCCATCCCCTCCCTGGGCAGGCAGCAGACAGTCCCATGGTCCAGCTGACCCAATATTGCTTAGTTCAGTCTCCACTCCTGGCAGATCCAGTTTTCTCCCCCTAACCTCAAGACTGAGTCAGGTGTTCCTCTAGGGGGAGTGGGATCCAAGGTGTCAGTCCAGGGTGTTTCTGGTCCCAAGCTGTTCAGTGGTTGTGGTTTGAAAGTTGAACCCATTTCACCTTTCAAACATCATTCATAGCAAGTGGCTTTGAACTTTTTGATGATGATGTCAATAGATGGTGATCAGAGGCAGTCAGACACTAAATGAGAAAACTTGTTCTTATACCTCAATAGTCTGGTTATCAATTCTTGCTTGATAACCATTTGCAAATAGGTGCTATTCTGGTGAGTCCATAACTATTTCAGATCATTCCCCATGGAGCACTGAGTTTCTGGAGTGCACGTGAGAGAGGTCAGAAGGGAAGCGCTTAATCTTTGCAGCATATGAAGACACTGAGGCCCCAAGTGAGATGCCTCTGAGTGATTCTGCTTTGTGCAAACTTTAGTTCATCTGAGTTAAAATGAGCAACGTAGCAGAGGATGGCTCTC
The DNA here is from genome assembly GCA_004025045.1 of Sigmodon hispidus. Classification (NCBI taxonomy): domain Eukaryota; kingdom Metazoa; phylum Chordata; class Mammalia; order Rodentia; family Cricetidae; genus Sigmodon; species Sigmodon hispidus. The sequence continues at coordinate 169,714 of PVIH01001707.1, read as the reverse complement.
TTCTGTACCTCAGCTGCATTCTCTAGCCAAGATCATAATCAATATTCCTTATCGCTGAATGGCCTATCAATGACTGAAATGGAAAAAAAATAGTTTATTTCTGACTTGTCTTTCAAGTTCCATCCCAGAGCTGGGGCTCATGATAAAGAAGAGCAATAAACATTCTTGCTGTGGCAGGACTACAAGAAGACAAACACTGCTCTTTTTCAATCTGTTAGGAGGAAAAACGAAAGCCTGTTGTAGAAGCAATACTTCTGTGCAATCCTGTCTGATCATTTCCACCAGGGTATGCTCAGCTTAAAAGGCATCCTACTTAAAAAGAAAGAAGCGGGGAGTGCATTGCTGTGGATAATATGAACATGTAAAGGGAAAGGCACAGGAGAATACGTTAGACAGATAGCATTAAAACCCCTTTTCACATTCACAGAAGAAGCCTTATCTTCCAAAGCAGAAAAAAAAATGCCTGATGAATATATGAGCTGCTAATGCTGCACCAGAGTTGAGATTCCATCTTGGAGGCAAAAGGAATGATCTCATTGTGGTGCTTTGAAAAGAAGTCTCCAGAGAGGGCGGAGCAACTGTCCTCCACTCTAAGATGGGCCTCTGTGATACCTCACTCTGAGTTGTCTTTATTAGAAGAAGCTCTCAGCATCCTAGATTTTTTATGGGATTTGATAGAAGCAGGAGTGTGTGGAGACTCCAAGGTGATTGTTATTTTTATAAACCTCCTGTTTAAACAAAACAAACAGCAACAACAAGAAGATGTTAGCTCAGAAAATAGCTATTTTAAGTGGGTAGTCACAGCCAAGTCGTGATGAGCAGACAATACTGAGTGAAGGCGGACTACTGAGAAGTCTGGGTCTATCATTTAATTAGCTGGCCACCCATCAGAAATAAGCTGAAAACTGTTCCATTTGCATTAAAGTAGCTTAGATGCAACTCCTTAAAAATACTTTAGTGGGAACTGGAGAGAAGGGTTAGTGAAGCATTTGCTCCCCAGATACATAGTATGATGGAAAGAGAGATTCAGCTCTACAAAATATTCCTCTGAACTCCACATGCTAACTACTAACTGGAGCACTATAGTATGTATGCACAAACACACACACAGACAGAGAGAGAGACAGAGACAGAGAGAGAATTGTTAAGAATCTATATTTTTAAAAAAGATATTTGATTCCACAAAGAAATATCAATGCAATGAAATGTTTCAACTGCTCTCTCTCACTTAGACAGATACCTTAGCATCTCCCTTGCCCAGGACTGCTGAACTGATTGTTGGGAGGAAGAATTATCTGGTCTTGTTCACAACATTTCCAAACTCTTAACCACTAGACACTTGTTGTCACTCCCCATACATGTTATGATAAAGATATCTCTAGAATTATCAAATGTTTCTAGGAAAAGGGATATACAAAATCAACCCCAGTTCAGAACCACTGAGGCCAACCCACTTTCCACTGAGCATCATACTGCTTTCTATACTGCTGGTAATACTACCAACTTTTGGAGTATCTCGGGATTCAATTTTAGTGGTCCAACCACCTTCTCCCTAGCTAGTGACTCTGGACATAGTGTCCACTTAGATGGCCTTTGTAAAAACCAGTTCTGTTTTCTTAACCATATGGCTAACAACTCCAATGCCATGCCCTGAGCCTTGATGTCCTTCCCAAAAGACCCATGTTGAAGCCCCAGAAATGGTATTAGGGGATGGAGCCATTGGGAACAAACAGAGACCACCACATGAATGAAATTGGTACCTTGAAGGAGATCCCAGAGAAATCCCCTACATCGTCTGTTAGATGAGGTAAGAAGATGCTATCCCAAAGGAGAAAATGGCTTTCATCAGATTCCAAGTCTGCTCTTATCTTGATTCTAGTCTTCTAGATTTCCTAGGACAGGCATTTCTGTTGTTTACAGTTGTAATATGAAGGTTTTGGTAGTTCATTAGAGATCCAACACAAACTAAGACATCCCATCCAGCTCACTAATAAAGGTCTTTAGAGAGAATTTCCTAGCAGGAAACAGCACTCATTGCAGATCTGGCTGCCTTGGGTTCAAATTTGACCTTTAGATCTCCAAAAACATAAAACGGGGATTTTCAGCCATCATCCTTCTTTGAATCTCTGCTTCCTATATAAAAACAGTATTTTTAAATTATATTTTTGTCTCTATCTCTCTGCCAGTCTCTCTGTCTCTGTCTCTCTCTCCTGTGTAGTGTGTGTGCATGTGTGTGCAAGTACCCTCAGAGGACACAAGATATTACATCCCCTGAACCTGAAAGTACAGGTGGTTGTGAGCTGCCAGACTTGGGTACTGAGTATCTAATTCAGTTCCTCTAGGAGTGGCAAGGGTTATTAACTGCTAATCCATCTCTCCAGCATCATGCATTCTCAAAATTTTTAGTTCTAAAAATGTTTTAGCTATAATCATTATAACTGCCCTCTGGCAATATTGCTAATTAATTGAGGTCAAGGGTCCTAATCTTGAGGGATTGGAGCTTGTTGGTTTCAGTTTGAGGTTGACACAAAGGTCTGCTTTGAGAATATTTGATAAACTAAGATGAGGATCAAAATCATCACTGTTGAGAAGTAAGGAATGGTCAGGAAAGTTAAACAGGGCCATGAACCCATGATTAAGAGTCCCACACTCTACTGACTGGCATTCTGGGTGACAGATATTGCATGAATTTTACTTATAAAATAAAAGCCTGATTACAGATATTGGGGAAAAGCTGAAAGATCAGAAAGACAGAGAAACAAGCCACAGCCATTTCTCACCTAGCTATTACTCATGAATCCTCAGACTGAAAACCTCTGGGTCTTCAGGAGAAAAGGAGACACTGAACCCACTCTCCTTCTGCCTTATAACTCATGTTTCAGCTTTCCTAGTGCTGGGATTAAAGGCATGAGTCACTACTCCCTGATCTTCAGGATTTGACTCCGTCCTCTGATTTTCAGTCAAATTTTATTAAATATACAATGTATCACCCCACTCTGTGGTTATTGCTGTTACAAAGGACCTGAATTTGAATCCCAGGTTAAGTGGTTCACAACTGTTTATAACTCTAGATCTAAGAGATCTGCTGCTCTTCTCTGATCTCTGTGAGTACTCTCTCTCTCTCTCTCTCTCTCTCTCTCTCTCTCTCTCTCACACACACACACACACACACACACACACACACACGCATGCACACAAACACACATACCACCTCACCACACACATACATACTTCAAAATTTAAATATTATAATAGTTTAGCCCCAAAATAACAATTATGGATGTACAAGGATGGAAATAAAAATGGTTGGTATTAAAAGTGAACAGTCATGAGATCCAAATAGATGCAAATTAATCAAGCTATGATAATCCTTTTCTGTTTCATTCTCTCTGGCCAACTATTTTTACCACATTCATTTCTTGCTAATTTTTAATTTTGTATCTGTTTGTAAAAGAACTCTCTATTTACATTAGATTTTACTTGTTCATTGTTATATGGATCGGCTGACTATTTCAGAATCAAAACATACTATTGATGAAATGTGACCTTTCCGTTGCACTTGCTATTGTAACACGTGAAAAGGCAAAGGTGCTTGGAAAATCTCTTCACTGCATGGAAAGCCAGTATCACTAAAGGAAAGAAAGTGTTTAAACCTCAACCAGTTTAAATAATTAGATTTTCCAAAATATACATCACAGTATTAATTTCATTTACAGAGTGCAATTCTTCATGTCTACAATAACACACTTAAAGTAAGAAGGTAAAATTTGGTTAAGTACCCCAGACAGAGTGTCCCTTTAACACAATATAAGTATAAAATTTGTTATTTAATTGGGGCTTGAGGTAATAGGTCAACATTGCTTTTACTGTAACAATGCTCATGAAAAATATTATTTTAAGGCCAAAAAATTATAAAGAGGTAGCTGACAAGTGCATTTTTCTTTCATGCATTCCTAATAGCCCCATGCAAGCCCTATTAGGCCAAGCTTCCGTGAGGAGTGTTGGGAAAATTAAAGCAGACAGGCGTCTCTTTAAGGCACTTGGTACAATTCAGTTTGCTTAATAGGAACTTTCTCTGGGAGTCTGCCTGGCCACAAAAACAGTTACACCAAGCTTCAGAATGCATTAGCTAGAGAAGTGTTGGCCGCGTTGGATTATGTTGGCTCCCGAGTTGTTGGACTTTCTTTGGCAAGAGGCAAGGCTCTTATGTGGCACTACTGTGCTGTTCTATATCCATCAGGGCTCCTTTGCTTTTGTCTCAGTTTTGATGGGCATCAGACAGCGACTTCTGTTGATGCTTCTCTGCCCCGTATTCTGTACATAGCTCTTCCTGGATCCCTGTGTGTCTCCCACGACATCTGTTTTCAGGTGTCATGGATATTACCCCTTAACATCTAGTTGTGTCATTCTATTTCCAAACACCTACAAAAGAAATCTTGTCCCTATGTGGGTCAACTTTTCATCTCAATAAGAGAGAAATCCTATGCCTTCTGTTTTCAAATGCCACCATTGCCTTCAGTGTTCAGAATCAGAATGATTTTCATTTTTGCTGCATTGTCTATTCTACGATTTAAAGCAGATTAGGGTGTACAAACAAACTGTAAATTGCTCCATAGCAACAAGATATAAGGGAGGATGTGGCTCTCTCTTGCATTTCCATGACAAGTGGCCATGAGCTACTTTGATTCTTGTATTTTAATTGTATTTCTGTAGCACCAGAAGACACATCCCAAAGTTCAGAGTGAACTTTTCAAAACCAAGCAAATGATTTCTATATTAGTGTTGTATTTTTAATTATTAATGTTAGATATTAAGTTTTAGGAAGGTAAATTTATCTTTCTATGTGCTAGCATGAGACATGAGATTCATTTATTTTACAAAATTTTAGAGCTAGAAAAGCTATATGTGTAATGAAAGAATTTGATCATACATGCTGAGGCTATGTAACCCCCCAGACTGTCACCAGTTTTGGTGAAAAAGAAAGCGATTGTATGTTTGTATATGAGTAAACATGGTACTATTGTTAAAGTGAAAACTCTTAATGTCAGAGATAAAAGATCCCAGAGATCATTGTTGTTTTGTTGTTTTCCCCACATTTCTGAACATTTTATCTCCCATGGGCCTCACTGACTAGCCAGCTTCAGTAAAGAAATAATTTTATAAAACTTTAAAACAACCTAGCTATTAGCAAGAGACTGCTAGTTTCCACATTGTAACCATGAAACCCAGACTCAACTTTTATAGAATCTGGGGAGCTTTTAAAAATGCTTTTGCAAAGCAACTGTGGGTATTAATTTATTCATTTTTCCAATGCTAAAGATTGAAGCTAGAGTCATATACATCTTAAACAGGTGCTCTACCACTGAGCTACACTGAAACACAAAGTCTAGTGGGTATTTAATGAAAACTTAGAGCTAAATATTGGGGAAAAGCTGGAATATAAGAGAAAAGAAACAGACCACAGTCAAATCTCACCCAGACAACTTCTCAGGGTAAAAGCTATCTTCTTGAGTTCTCAGCCTGGCTTCTACAGAATACCACACCCTCTGCCTCTGCCTCCTTAAATACCTTCTTCTCCCAGTTGTTTCGCTTACAGGTTCAACTCTGCACCATATTTTAGAGTTAAAATAAAGGTGTAAGCTACTACTATTTGGTAGTTAGGCCTTGAATTGACAGAAACACAGGAAAATCTCTGTCTCTGGAGTTATGGAATTAAAAGCATGAGTTACCACACTCTGACCCTCCTGGCTTGACTGTGGATAGATCTGTTCTCTGATATTCCAGACTGGTTTTTATTAAATATATCACCACACTATACTCTAGCCCTGAGACTTCTGAAATAGAGTCATGTTATGAAGCTCAGAGAGGCTGGCATTGGAACTTGTTATCTACCCTACATCAGTCTCAGCTTTGCATCCCCTTGAGTGCCAGGATTGCAGCCATGCACCACTGCGCCACACCTAGAAAATGATATTTTTACATAAACAATTGTATTCATGATCAATAAAAGAAGAAGTAAGATCTAGTTTCTAGAAATTATAAATAAAAGGAATTTATGTCATTTGAATGTAGGAACCAATAAAATCTCTCAAAAGTGGTGCTATAAAAATTTGACACTAATGTTCACTATTTGTATAAACACATGCCTTTCACAACCCACGTTTATGTAGTTCTGTCTTCCTTTAGGAAAGGTGCTTATTATGTATTTTTTGATATTCTCTTACCTTGTGCTATACGTGTTGTTGTTTTGTATAGAAAAAGTCCACTAAAGTAAGAGTTTCCATGTTTCTCTTGAAGCATTTTGAAGACTGAACGAGGGTCTTTGGAGAGGACTGGGTCAGTAAGGGGCTGGCTATGCAAGTATGAAGACCTGCGCTAGGAGCTCCAGAAACCTTATAAAAATCTGGGCATGGCAGCATGTGCCTGCAACCCAAGTGCTGGGAAGGTAGGCACAAATGGGTCCCTTAAACTCACTGGCCAACCAGCCTAGTTGAACTGGTAAGCTTTGAATCAATGAGAGACCCTACTGCAGAGGGTCTTAGCTCAAAAAATCCCACTTTGTATTCTAGTAGCCATTTTGTACTATAGAGGTAAAATAAAGTTCAGTTTCATATTCCTGGCAGGGGCCTCCCCAGTTCCAAGAAAGAATAAGCTAAGCACTATCTAAGGACACCCGGATAATCCAACCCTAAGGCAGTAAAATGGCCACCCCACCCAGGTGGGGTCCAGGAATGTTAAACTGTAAAAAGTCCCTATGCAGTCAATCAGCAGCACACTTGTACCCTTGACCCCAAGTAACCCTGCCTTGTGACTTTTTGCCTATAAAATGCTTATGTAATTTGGGATGCTCAGCTCTTCCTTGCCTTGTACATCAGATACAGGGAACAAACTCCCTGCATGACTTGTATTGCACTGACAATAAACCTTGCTGTTGCATTTCGGACATCTCTGTGTCTCGGTGGTCTCTCTAGGGGATCAGGCTTCAGGCATTACATTTGAGGGCTCATCTGGGATCCCCAAAGACCCCACCAAGAACCTCTAGTGTCCGGAGGTTCTTTTGGCCACAGACTAGTAAGAGCGCTCATTCTCGTGTTTGTTCTTGTTACTTTCATTTTTGTCTCTGTTGATTTGTAGTAACTTTGAAGGTCACTGAGGTGAATGTGCCTACGACAGCAATCCTGGAGGGTAGAGGGACATCTCTAAACCCTACTTTGAGTGAGGGAACCTGCTGGAGGCACTCCTCTGATTGAGGACATGCACAGAGTCATCATTTGTTTTTAGTAACCCCATAATGGGAACGGAGAGGTCTGGTTTCCCACTAGGACGTGTCTTTAGGTATCTTCCTCCCTTTAGGGAGAAAGATTGTTCTGTCCTGGGAACTATCAGGTTGTGTTGTCACTTTAACTGTCTTTGGAACCCTAGGGACCTGAGAGGGTGTCCAGTACTCTGTCACTCTGTTATGGGCCCTTGTTCTTCTGTTTTGTCTGAAGTATGTTTCTGGAAGCCTGCTCAGATGTGCTGGGAGGAGGAGTATCAGACCCTTGGACCACAGCAGCCTGCTCTTGGGTAAGCAGTGGTGGCCACACATCCTACACCAGCATAGCTGTGGGGCCTCCCTGCACAAGTCCTCCGTGTGCAGCCCCTCCTGAGAGTCATCATCTCTACCACTTCCTCAACAGTGTCACGTGAGTGTGCTGCTAGGGTTGTGTCTTTGTGGAGTCACCTAGCTTGTGTAATTTGGGATGCTCAGCTCTTCCTTATCTTGTACATCAGGTGCAGGGAACAATCTCCCTGCCTGGCTGTACTGGGCTGACAATAAACCTTGCTGTTGCATTTCGGACATTTTTGTCTCCGGTGGTCTCTCTGGGGATCAGGCTTCGGGCATTACACCTATCTCAACACCAAAAGTGATGAGCATTAGACCTATAACCTCAACATCTGGAAGGTAGATGCAGGAGGATCTGAATTTAAAGACCACTTTGAGCTACATAAAGAACTTAAGGTTCTTTTGGGTTACCACTAAAGATAATTTTTGATATTTATGGTAGTTTTACATAACTTGCCTCTGAATGATGGAATATGTATCCTCCACAGAAGAAATCACTGCCCTGAATTTTGGTCTGTTATTCTTTTGCCTTTCCTTGTAGTTTAGCATTTATGTTGGATGTTTTGAGTCTATATAAATGAAACCAGTATCTGAATTCATCTGCAACTTGATTTTTTTTCACACAATACTATTTGTTGTTTGTTTATTTTCACTGGGGTATAGTATTTTTACTACTCTAAATGTTTAATGTTGTGTGTGTTTGATGAGTTGGTCTCTCCTTGCACTTTTACATAGGTTCTAAATTTCAAACTCTAGGCCTCATAGTCAGTGCTTTAACCACTGAGCTGACTTTCCAGGCTGTGTTGTTACATTTCTGTTTTAAGAAAAAAAAAACCCATATAATTGTAATCAGTGGATAGATGAAGAAAAGCACATTGAGCTGTGAGGGAATTGAGGAGTGAGCAGTTCTTCTGAGAGGAGTTAGGGGGAGTAGTGGAAGACAAATATGAGAAAAAAAAAACATTATATACAGGTATGAGGTTCTCGGAATAGTAAAAATAGTGTATTCTATTTTAAAAGACAAATTGACAATAAAAGAAAGAATATCTTGAAAAAGAGAGATTGGCTACATCTTCATTAGTGTTTTACAAAGTCGCTAACGTCACTTGTCTTCACCTCAGCTTCTGGTGTTCATTATCAGTATCAAAAGGAAATGTAGAGATAGCTTTGCTCATTTGTTTACCTTGTGTGTACTGATAAATGTTCTGGTTCTTGAAAGGATTTAGAGAACGTTTCAGAACAAATAAAACTTGGAGCATCTTCAAGCCCTCAAAGGAAAAAGAGCTCATACTCTCCCAGTTCCTGGTACTTTATTTTTCAGAAAGAACAGAGAAGAGCAGCATCTAAGGTTCCAAGTCCTAGGGAAAACAAGAACACGGGTATCTTCATGGCATGATGCATTTTCATGGTTGTCATTAATTACTTTAGTCTATTGTTGTTGTGAATTTCCAACTTTTCTTCTTCCAATTTTCTCTGAAAAAAAAAACTAGTGATAAAAGCAAGTTAAAGAAAGAACAGGTAGGTTCTATCCATCCTAGGTTTGTATAAGAATCTTCAAGAAAATCAGAATTGGAAAGCAGACACTCTGGACGAGTTCTGAAGGAAGCCAGCATCCATCCATCAGCACGGTCAACAACTGTAGGACAGAGGGAGCTGGTGGTTCAGATTGTCTAGAGACACTGATGTCCAACACTGTTCTTAGAAGCCCTGAGTAGGATTAACAAAAAGTAAAACCTAAGTATTTTTGTACATGCCTGTGAGATGGGCACTTACAAGACTGAGGAAAGAGAGAGCTCAGAAACATCCTGATCTACATAGTGAATTCAGTCAACCTGAGTTCTATAACAAGACCCTGTCTCAAAAATGGAATAAAGAAGGGGGAATTGAGGATAAGTGGGGAGTGAAGGAGTAAGAAAGAATGTTTAGAGAGAGGAGGTGGGAAATAAAAGAATTTTTGAAAAGAAGGAATTTGAGAGACAGCTCAGTAATTAAGCTGTCACTTGTGGTTCTTCCAGAGAACTCAAATTTGTTTCTAAAATCCATATTTGGTCACTCACAACCACCTGTGCTTCAGCTCCAGAGGGACTCAACCCCTCTGTCCACCATAGCCATCTGCACTTAGTGCATATAACCCCACACATACACACAGAACACACAAATACACATACTTAGTAATAAAATAAAAAAATAATAAAATAGTAATAAACTTTTATCCATAACAGCAAGAAAATTATATGACCAACAAATGCTGAGAATAGAAAATAGCCAGATTTCAAAATATAAAATCACCTTCTTTCAATGATAACAAACTCAAGTCTAAGGAGAGTGTTAAAAGAAAATTATTCAATAACCAAGTACAAACCAATAATTCACATAGTAAAATCTAATTTTTAAATGTAGATGACTACAAGAGAGTTGTCATATTGCTTTGGCTTATTTTTGGGTTGCCAACATCTCAACATTTATTTGGACAATATTTAGTCAGTGGAAATCAGTGTCAATCAAAGTCTACCTTTTACTATTGAAGTTCAAAACACCAAATACTTAATTTTACAACCTTCCTTACAGCTAAGGTATTGGTCATATGCATCTTCCATCTGTCAGTACATACAATCTTGATTAGGATTTAAAGAGACAACTGCATCCAGCTTCTAGAAACAATAAAGTATGAGTAGAATAGCACATATGCAAATGTAAAAACAATGAATTCATAACACACAATTTTCCTTACTTGTGTAATTCACTTACTACATGTGTAACTGAAGTAAATGTCACATGAATCCACAAGCAAAGAACCTTTAGCAACATCCTTCAGAAGACAAAGTCAAGCATCAAAAGAGATTGATTGATGAGAAGAATAATTTATCCATGGAAAAATATATTGATTGTTAATATCTAGTATGGATCCATAAGTTAATTCTTCTCTTTTTATTTATCCAGTTGCTGCTAAAATTCTTTCTGTGCTTGGAAGCTTTGTTCATCCCTACGGTTGGCAAAGATGCTACTCACAAATATCCATAGCATTAGCTCATGTCACCTTTTCCTTTCAAAGACACAGAGCAAGAGAAATGGAGAGGTGTTTTCTGGGGCTCAAATATGTCTGTCTATGAAACAATGCGTAGTGTTATATCATATTATGCCAGTACTGGATACCAGATCTCAAATATCAAACATGTCTCAATGTACACGTATGTGGGCCCCTCTAAAGAGCAGGACCCAAGCACTCTGGCCTAGAATTAAAGGCATCAGGGACAGGAAAGCAGCTTGTCTCATCACTGCCATGGCTGTTCAAAACTGGTGATGAGGTCCTGCTGCTACATGGCCTTCCTCCTGGTTCTCTATCATCTTCTCCTTCCTATTCTCTGGAATACTGCCACTGGATGTTTATTTATGTAGATGGATGCTTTGTTACTTAGATTCTACAAGTTCCCTAAGGGCTCTGGAGCTACAGACATGGTAAACCTAAGTCCTAAGGATTAATGATAGAATAGTCTAAGTTAAAACTTAGATCAACTCGAAAGTTCCTTTCTTTCTCTTCTTTGTAAATAGTTATATATATATATATATAATATATGTGTGTGTATAAATGTTTTAAATTGCAATGTTCCTATAAAAACCCTTCATCTTATAGCTGTTTCTGTTCCACTTTGCAGTTGATCAAAAGCCCATTTCTAGAAGACAGGGGGTAACAGTGTAAAAGCACCATGTAGTTCACATCTAAGAAGCAAAGGATTAGAAACTTAACACTGACTTTTTTATTATTATTATGAATAAAGTCACATTTTCTATCCTGTATATCCTTATTCAAGGTCCCTTCCCCCTCCCACCCCCTCCAGTCCCTCTCTATTTTCCACATCTCCCCATTTCCTTCCTAGCAAAGGCAGGAGGTCCCAAGGTCCTTCAGTTCAGCATCCACACCTGGCAGATCCAGTTTTCTCACCCCAACATCAAGACTGAGTCAGGTGTTCCCCTAAGAGTGGGATCCAAGTGCCAGTCCAAGGTGTTTCAGATCCCAAGCTGTTCAGTGATTGTGGTTTGCAGCTTAGACATGCTTTGCTTTTTGCTTTTTTGTTTAGAGTCCACTAATGAGTGACTATATCCCCTGCTTATCTTTCTGAGTTTGTGATACTTTGCTGAGGAGGATATTCTCCAAATCCATCCATTTATCTGCAAACTTTAGGATATCATTTTTTCTTACTGCTGAGTAGTTCTCCATTGTGTAAATGTACCACGGTTTGTTAATCCATTCTTCAGTTGAGGGACATCTAGGTTGCTTCCAGGTTCTTGCTATTACGAATAATGCTTCTATGAACACAGTTGAGCTAATGCTTTTGGGGTGCAAATGTGCGTCTTTAGGGTATACACCCAGAAGTGTTATTGCTAGATCCTTGGGGAGATTGATTCCCAGTTTTCTGAGAAACCGCCATACTGCATTCCAGAATAACTGAACAAACTTACACTCCCACCAACAATGGAGGAATGTTCCCCTTGCTCCACAACCTCTCTGTGTCTTTTATCTTAGTCAATCTGACAGGTGTAAGGTGGTATCTCAAAGTTATTTTAATTTGCATTTCTCTGATGGCTAAAGAAGTTGAGCACTTTTTCAAGTGCCTTTCAGCCATTCGTAATTCTTCTGCTGAGAATTCCCTTTTTAGTTCTTAACCCCATTTTTTAATTGGGTTATTCAAGGTTTTGAGCTCTACTTTTTTGAGTTCTTTGTATATTTTAGAGATCAATCCTCTATCACTTGTAGGGTTGGTGAAAATCTTTTCCCATTCTGTAGGCTGTCGTTTTGTCCTATCGACAGTGTCCTTGGCTTTACAGAAGCTTCTCGGTTTTAAGAGGTCCCTCTTATTGATTGTTGTTCTGTGTCACTGGTGTTATATTTAGGAAGTGGTTGCCTGTGCCAATTCATTGGAATGAATTTCCCACTTTCTTTTCTATCAAGTTCAGAGTGGCTGGGTTCATGTTGAGATCCACTTGGATTTGAGTTTTGTGCAGGGTGACAGGCTTGAATCTGTTTGCATTTTTCTACACACTACCAACCAACTATGCCAACACCATTTGTTAAAGATACTATTTTTTTTCCCATTGAATATTTTGGTCGTCTTTGTTGAATATCAGGTGTTCATAGATTTTGGGTTAATGCCCAGATCCTCAGTTCGATTCCATTGATCCATAAGTCTGCTTTTATGCCAGTAAAATATGTTTTTCTTATATTTTTGGTTGTGAGCCTAGCCTTTAACAGCTGAGCCATCTCTCCAGCCCCAGGCTGTTTTTATTACTGTAGCTCTATAGTATAACTTGAAGTTGAGGATGGTGATGCCTCCTGAGGTTCTTTTGTTGAAGTCTCCCACTATTAAGGTGGGAGAATTAATGTGGGATTTGAGCTTTAGTAGTGTTTCTTTTACATAGATAGGTGCCATTACATTAGGGGCATAAATATTCAGGATTGAAATCTCCTCTTGCCCAATATTTCCTGCGATGAATAAGTAATGTCTGTCTTGGTACCTTTTCATTGATTTTAGTTTATAGTCTACTTTGTTAGATATTAGGATGACAGCACCAGCTTGTTTCTTAGGACCATTTGATTGGAAAATCTTTTCCCAACCCTTTACTTTGAGCCTGTGTCTGTCTTTAAGGTTGAAATATGTTTTTTGTATGCAGAAGAAGAATGGCTTCTGTTTTTGTATCCATCTTGTTAGTGAGTGTCTTTTTATAGGTGAGTTGAGTTCATTGATATTAAGAGATATTAGTGACCACTGATTGATATTTCCTGTTATTTTTGGTGGTAGCTTTTATATATTTCCTTTCTCTGGGCTTCTCTTCTGTGGGATTATTGATTGTTTGTAGGTTCATGGGTGTATCTTGGATCCTTAAGTTGGAATTTTTCCTCTAATGCTTTCCTGAGGGACCGATTGGTAGATAGGTACTGTTTCAATCTGACTTTGTCAAGAAATATCTTGTTTACTCCATCTGTGGTGATTGATAATTTTGCTGGGTATAGTAATCTAGGTTGGCAGTCATGCTCTTTTAGTGTCTGTATAACTTCTGACCAAGCCCTTCTAGCTTTTATTGAATAGTCAGGTGTTACTCTGATGGGTCTTCCTTTATAGGTAAGTTGGTCCTTTTCTTTTGCAGCTCTTAAATTTTTTCTTTGTTCTGTGTGTTTTATGGCTTGATTATTTTGTGGCAAGCAGACATTTTGGGGAGATCATATCTATTTGGTGTTCTATAAGCTTCTTGTATCTTTATAGGCATTTCTTTCTTTAAGTTAGGAAAGTTTTCTTCTATGATTTTATGGAATACATTATCTATACCATTGAGCTGGTATTCTTCCCCTTCTTCTATTCCTATTATTCACAAGTTAGGTCTTTTCATGGTGTCCCAGATTTCCTGAATATTTTGTGTTATGGCTTTTTTGGTTTTAGCATTTTCTTTGACTGATGTATCTATTTCTGCTACTGAGTCTTTCACTCCAGAGATTCTTTCTTCTATCACTTGTATTCTGTTGGTTATGCTTGTGTCTGTAGTTCCACCTCTTTTCCTCAGTATTTCTATTTCCACCTTTGCCTCATTTTGTGCCTTTTTTTATTGTTTCTATTTCACTTTTTATTTCCTGGAATGTTTCTTTCATTGTTTGGTTTTCCTTTTCTTGATTTTCCTTCAAGGATTTGTTCATCTCTTCCAAGTTTTTGTTTGTATTTTCTTCTATTTCTTTAAGGGAATTTTTTTATATCTTCTTTGAAGGCTTCAATAATCTTCATAAAGGTGTTTTTGGTGTTGTTTCCTTGTGTTTTCTCTTCATTGCTCTGCTCAAGTCTTGTAGTTGTAGAACTACCAGTTTCTTCTGGTGTTGCCTTGTTGTTCTTTATATAGTTATATGTATTTTTGCACTGGCATTGTCCCATGGCTTCAGTGGCTAACGAGTAGTCAGCTCCTAGTCAGTTGTGGCAAGAACACTTGTGTGTCTCCTGTCCCTTCTGAGTAAGGGGTCTGCTCGTTCTCTGACTCTGCTCTGGACAGGAGTTTGAATTTCAAAGCCTCAGTCCTTCCCTGATGACAAGGTTTGCCCTGGAGGCAGGGTGGCCATGCAGTGCCCCCTCTTTTAGATGTGGATGGAGAAGCCCCTCACAGCCAAACCCTAATCCTGTCTGGTAGGGAGAGTCTGAGAGAAGACTCTACGGATTGACCCTGCTCCTGGAGAGTTACTCTCCAGGTGGGTGGTCAGGCGCCGGAATCTGCTCACCTCTGGACAAGGTCTGAATTTCAAAGTCCTCAGTCCTACACTGTCTTCTTAAAGGACACTATTCCTCTGGATAAATATTTACCAGTTCAAAGTTCTTCTGAACATACTTAATCACTTTTAACAATAAACTTTTAGTTAAGGAGAAGATTCTTTTTATTTAAATTTTTATTAATGAATGCCTTTGTGAAATGCATCAACATTTTTTCTTGTGATTTTTATATGAAATGTCCCTTAAAGTTTCATGTGTTTGAACAGCGTGTCCCCTGGTGAGATGTTCATGCAGGCAGTGACTGTGTCTTCACATGTGGAAGGGGCGAGCTCGCTTGCCGCTGTCTCCGTTGTCAAAGCACTATACCTTTCAAGAGGGCTCCTTGGGGTCTAATCACATGCCAAATCCCTGCCAGTGTATGGGATTGACCATACTGTGAAGAAATGCTCAATGCTCAATACAAACATTCCAAGCATAAAATTTCCCAAATATCTTTGTGTGACAAATTTATAGGTGTTGCGTGTGCAAATACCAAAGAATGACTTGTAAATCTGCAGTAGTGCACAAATACTCGAGTGTGAACTTTATTTAATCAAAATAATTGGCTTTAAAAGCCTACTTAAAGCAACAAGGGTTCTTATTTTGGCTTGATGGAACATTGAATGACACAGGATGGGCAAAGAGTACTCTTGGGCAAGTGAGCTGAGCAGCAACACTACCCAGTCCCTTATGAGAAATCTTCCCATGGGGCTGGATTCAAGGCATAGCAGTTAAAAACACTTGGCTACTTTTCTGGAGGACCTGGTTAAATTCCCAGGAGCCTCACAGCAGCTCACATCTGTAACTACAGTTGTGGGGATCTAAACCCATGTGGTGCACAGACAAACATGTAGGCAAACCACCCATACACATCAAACAATTTAAAAATTTTAAAGTAAATATTATAGTGAGGGGAGGGTATATAATCGGGATTCCCAAGACAGTGCATAAGAATCACAAAAGGACCAAAATGGAGGTGAAGAGCATGAAAGGCAGAAGGCAGTAAAGGCAACTTTTGTTCATGAAAATCTTGCCTGTGACCAGCCTAGCCAGGAAAAAATATCCAATACTTCTTATTTCAGTGAGCCACTAAAGTCCTCACTTATTCATGGAGAGTTACATAAATATTTTTAAGTCAAATATAAGTGAGTATAATTTCAAGGAGTAAAATAGTAGAGATGTTGAAGAATACAGTCAATGTTTAACACTAACACTCCATGACTTTCCAAGTGTACTTGTGTGTGTGTTTGTGTGTGTGTGTGTGTGTGTGTGTGTGTGTGTTGCATGAGTGTGCATATGTGCATCCCTTGCATGCCCAAGTGGAAGCCCGAAAAGGGATGCTTAATATTTCCACTAATGCTCTGCATTTATGACTGTGAGACAGAGTCTCTCTGTGAACTGCAAGTTTGCTATTTTGGCTGTGCTTGCTGCCCAGCTGCTGGAGCTCATTGTTCTCATCCCATCCCCACGCTGGGGTTACAGGCACATATATCCAGGCCTGATTTTAAGTGGATGCTTGGGGATTTGAACTCAAGCCCTTATGTTGCATAGAATGCACTCTTATACACTGAGCTGTTTTTGCAGCCCCTACATCAAACTTTAATGGTTCCCTTTCCTCCAGAAGACCAATTACTTTTTTTGTGTCTATTGCTCAAAAGCACACAATTTTTAATTCTCTATTTGAGTTTATTCTTTGAACGAGATTTTTTCCCTTTATGTAGCATCCTCAGTAGTCCCCACTATGAAGTATTAATTTATTCCATTAATTAAAGCTTAACATGCATATAAATAACTAATAATTTTAAAATTAAATGTGTTTTAAAAGTTTAGTGATTTTCTTGATGCTAAGAATACATGCAGCATCGGCTTTCTCTACAAATGGAGTGGCTGTGGGTCTGCTTGGGTGGGTAGAGCCTCATGTCAGCACTGTGATTCAACAAAGACTCCTTATGTAGCTGTGACTGAGCCACATTCCTTCCCTACTGAAGGGGCAATAGGTCCTGCTTTAACCAGATTTTTGTTTGACTTTTTTTCTTCCCACCTACACTCATGCTTTTCACCCTAACGCTCACATTCAATGAAATATTTTCACAAGAACTTTCAAATACCTGTCAAAAGGCGCAATCTGCCCCTTAGATGATGTGCTAAAATATTTGTACCTTATCAAGTGTTAATTAACACGGCAGCCTGCAACTTCTTCTTTTTTAATTTCCTGAAGCTACTGGTGTTTGGACTTAGGTTAAAGCACAGGCTGACATGGCTGGTCTCCTTTCACACTTATGACGTGTTCTCTGGATGCTGACAGAAATATTTTTTAATGCTGATAAGTCAGGCTGTCTTGGTATCTCAAGGAGGAAAGAAGATGAGTAAAAAGTCACGAAAATTAACATTTCCAAGAGTCTATACTTGCCAAAAGGAAGCAGTAACCCTATTTCTGAGGAGTCTTCCTGCAGTCTTCCCGGTGTTTGGAAACTGGAAAGTAGTGTCTTTATTACTCTAGTGATGCGAATAGGAGAAGCTTGCCCTTTCTGATGAGCCCCTGCTTCATCTCACTTGTTGTCTCTTCAGCCTTCTCCCCCTTTTGCCTTTCTGTCCATCCCCCACTGCTGAGGAAGGGCATCTTTAGATAAGGCCTTCTGAGGACTCTGAATCTGGACAAGAGTCTCTCAGTGCAGGTGTGACCTCATGAGCAATAAACAGACTTCTAGTGACTTCTGATCACCCTTCCAGTCAGGTAGAGGAATGTGTTAGAAACTCTTTGACAAGCACATGGCTACTTTAACACAAAGTAAAATGTATCTTGTTGGAGCAGATGCAAAGAACCTACTTTGAGTCTAGAATAAACAAGATGAGGCAGAAAAAGATGTGTCAGATTTATCTGCAAAATCAGAAATGACATTACTTTCAGACCCTGGATATTAAAAGCCTGTTTCCCTCAAAATAGTGAACTGAGTTGTTTAATATTGTTGTCTTCATTTACTAAGTTTGGAGAAGACAAAGGCACCACTTCCTTACTTCATCTCTTTATAGAGGTCATTCCCATTTCATTCTGACAATGTCACATACCATCTTATCATGAAATGTGATTAGCTCCAGCAGATCTCTAGTACTCAGGACTGTGTCAACACACTTCCTTGGGAGAACTCAAGCCCAGTTCAGATGGAGGACCTGATACCCAAAGACTTCCTTGTATTCCTTAAGGGCCACCAGACAAAGTCATCTCTGCCTTAGTTTTCATGTGTATGAAAATAGGATCATTAGCTGGTGTGTGTGTGTGTGTGTGTGTGTGTGTGTGTGTGTGTGTGTGTGTGTTCTGCTTCAGGACCCTCTTACTTGCTTCCTTGAGCTGGTCTCTCACTGAACCTGGAGCTAGGCTGGTGTGCTGTTTTGTTATTGTTTTCTTTCTCTTTTTTGCCAACTTGACACAAGATCGAGTTGAAAAAAAAAAGAAGAAGACGAAGAAGCACAACTGAGAAAATGCTCCAATTGGATTGGCCAGTGGAGTATTTTATTGACAGATGATTGATGTGGAAGGGTCCATTCCACTGTGGGCAGTGCATCCCCGGGCAGGAGGAGGTCTTGGGGTAAATAAGAAAGAAGACTAAGCTAGGTGAGAGGAACAAGCCATGAAGCAGCACTCATCAGTGGCCTCTGCTTCAGTTCTTGCCTCCAGGTTGCTGCCCTGGATTTAGGCCCTGACTTCCTTTATGATGAACTGCAGGCTGTAAGATAAAAGAAATCTTTTCCTCCCTTAGTCGATTTTAGTCATGGTTTTTATCACAGCAATAGAAATCAGACTAAGAAATCAAGCAGTTAGCAAGCCCCAGGGCCTCCTGTCTCTGTCCCCATAGTACTAGGCCTACAGATCATGTGTAGTGGCCACACCTGAGAATTTCAACAACTCAGGTCACTATGCTTTTTTGCAGGCCATGTGCTCTTACCCACCAGATCATCACCTTCACCCCATTAACTACTTTTAAAGACAAATTAAATGTGGGGGTAGAGTGGGATGAGAACAGAGTGAGGCAGGCTGAAGACAGTAGACTGGCAGAAGCTTCATTTTTCATTTTATTACTGGGCTTTGTAACCTATTTACTGAGTGTTGGATATATCATTCTGTCTCATTTCAAAAACAGGATTTTCCAGTATTCAGATATGATTGACTATTAAAGCATTCACTTATTTATATGTCTGATATTAAACAGAATTTTATGAAAATTTCCAAGCCATCATCATTAAATTACTATCTTAATATCACAATAGAAAAAAAAAGTTTAGATCTTCCAGTTTCCAGCCCTCTGGTTACCACTGGCAAGAATCTAAGCTCCCTCGTGCACACATGCCCTGATTATCAAGTGCCTTCTGTCTCACTGTGCATCTTCAAGGCCAAAACCTTTTCCTGAGAGTCCAGCTCTTTTAGATAAAAGCCCTGTAGAGTTTGCTCGTTTCTCAGCAGCTGGTGATTTTTTTTTTAATCTCAGAGATGTCCTTTGCCTACTGCCACGAGGAGAGGACCAGATACTAGGTTTTTCTTTTTTCTTAAAATCCTCTTCTGGCTCTAAAAGTGACACATTCTGGAGCAATCAAGAGAAGTGTTAGCTTGCCTTTTCAGCATCCTTGTTATCAAAGCCTCCGGATTCTTCCCTGCACTATTGAAGAGAAAGAATACTTGGGTTTCTAAATCACTTGGCTATTTGACCTCTCACTTCTTTAATGTGACTCACCCTTCCCCACTGATGGACCTTCACACCTCCTAGTTCTTGTCTCTCTGCTTCCTCCACACACCCACACAGTGCATATCAGGAGCCTGGCCCCTCTGCATCTCCAGGTTAACTCTTGACATGTTCTGGTTTTCTCTACCAGATATTCAACCGTTTGTCTGAATACTAACATATTTTTATTGAAGCCTCTGCTATGCACTGTACTGAGCACATTACTGGAGCTGCTGACTAGCTCTCCTGGTTTTAATTGTAGCTTCAGCAAATTCCAGATTTGAACCTCAATTTAATTATAAGATTTTAAGCAGAATTTTTTTTTATATTTCTGAGAATCTGTAAAAGACAAGTCTTAATAGTACTTATACTACATCCACAAAGGCTATGGTTATTAGAATAGGGAGTGACACACAGACATCAGTTACTGTCATTATGTTAATGCCACTGTGTTAAAGCCACGTTGGCCAATGTAGTACAGCAATGTAAGGAGGAGAGAGAAAAATAAATTTAGCAGTCATGTATTCACTTGATAAATTGCATCATTCTTACAAACTCCAAAAGTAGTTTTTAAGACAAAAAAATTATTTAATTTAATTAATAAGCATATTTTTAAATAATGAGGCTTAATTTAAAATTATGGTCTTTAAAATATATATATTATTAAATTCTATGTGTATAAATGTTTGCCTGTGTGTACGTATGTACACTAGAAGTGTATATTGCCCTCAGAGACCAGGAAAGAGCATCGAGTCTCCTGGAAGCTGAGTTGTAAGATTCCATGTGCATGCTGAGCACAGAACCAGGTCTTCTACAAGAACAGTGCATGCATGCTCACCTGATGACCTTTCACTTGACACCAGTAAAGACAAGTTAGGGGAAGTGTTCTGATTCCCTGCTTAGGGCTTACCTACAAACAGCTGTTAAGACAATAGTTCAGAATTTTTGCTTTTTAAAGTGTATGGTTCCGTGGCATTAAGAGCATGTGTGCTACTGATCAGCTGCCTCTATTGTTCATCTCTGAGTTTCTCGTCATCCAAACTCCAACTCCGTACCCACTAAGTAATCCTTCCCCTTTCATCCCTCTCCTCCTATCACCTGTCAGTCACCTTTCTACCTTCTGTCCCTATGTTACATGAAAAATAGGACATCTGTCTTTATGAGTCTAGTTTATTTCACCTTGAACAGTATTTTCATGGCTCAAGGCTTAATCTAAAAGTAAATAAATGTTACACGATGTGTACATTCACTGTGCGTACACGACAGTTTGCCATCCACTGTGTGTGCACAACAGTCTGCTATCCACTGTGTGTACACAGCAGTTTGCCATCCACTGTGTGTGCACAGCAGTTTCCTATCCACTATATGTACACAGCAGTTTGCCATCCACTGTGTGTGCACAGCAGTTTCCTATCCACTATATGTACATAGCAGTTTGCCATCCAGTGTGTGTACATAGCAGGTTGCTATCCACTGTATGTACACAGCAGGTTGCTATCCACTGTATGTACACAGCAGTTTGCTATCCACTGTGTACACAGCAGGTTGCTATCCACTGTGTTTACAAAGAAGTTTGCCAGCCACTATGCGTCCATAGCAGTTTACTTATCTGTCCACTTGTCAGAGGGCAATTAGGTTGCTTTCTTTTTTTGAAAATTGTGAATAATGACACTATGAGACAAATGTATAAATATCTGTGTTGGGGCTTATTCCACCTCATGAAAACATCTCAAGGGGAGAAATTGCCAAATCATATAGCAATTTGTTTCTTTTGTTTCTTTTTTGAGATCCTTTTCACAGCAGGGTGTGCTTTGGTTTTCAGAGGCAGCCCTGATTCACCAGGAAGTCATTGTGATTCTCACTGCCTCAGCCTCCTAAGTGCTAGGATTACAGACATGATTGACATGCCTGGCTGTGCCAAAATATCTTTTAAGACAAACCGGTCATTGATACTTAGAAAGATTATATAATTACCTATAGACATTTTGCGCAATAAAAGTTACACTCAACTAAAAGAGTCAAAATAATTCTAATTTATCTTTCCCTTTATTTCATTATTATGGTTATTATTATTTGAAGGGCTGGTGATTGAATTCAGGACCCTGCACACACAAGCCTTACTTCATTGTTAAAAATAAAGATAAAATATATTGAATAGTTACTTTGGGAGGGAGCTATGTAATGAGTAGGAATTTAACAGGAAAATTACATGCTGAGATTTTGGGTCTGGTTCTTTTATGCATTGTTCTCTAGTACGTTTCCTACAAATCATAGAAACAGTTCACCACATTATGATCAACTTTGAAACTAAAAACTTCTCAAGACCCCTGCAAATGTTAACGTCTAATTAACCATTAAACTCAACAGTAACATCGTGCAAAGCGCTGATGTCATTGGTGTGCTTCCCATTGGAACCAATGCTTTTCTGCATTACTGTGAGCTGTGTCCTCTATTGTGCTTCTATAAACTGTGCACACAATTAAAACCACTAACCAGAACTGGAAAAAAAACTGGATTTTTTTGCATTTTAATTCAAACAGACAAGGGTTCTTAAGGTCTGGGTTTTATTCTCTCTTTGCCAATTTAGCATGTCTGAGTACAGGTACCATTGAAATTCAAAGACTCTGTGAGAACAAAAAGCAAATGCTGTCATATTGAGAGTGTGTCTGAACTAAATTCTTAGCTGGGAGGTTGATTTAGAAACCTTTGGTTCCTTAAAAATGTGATTTTCAACTTCAGTATTTCATCATAAGCACTGTTACCCCAGGATTCAAAAATATCCTCATACTAGATCCACAGACAGAAAGATTTCATAGTGATGTGGAACACAAACCTGATGCTAGGTTATTGTTTTTGTCCATTAAGTACCCCAGCACTTCCTTTTCAGTTTTTCTTGTTTTGTTACATATAGAGCTAATACATTCTGAAATCAGCAATAGCTTTTTTTTAACATTTAAAAAAAGATTTAGGGCATCTGTTGTGACATAGTATCTTCTACACATGACAGGGAAGTTGCTCTCATGAAATTTCAATAACATGACTGACTAAAAACATCTGATAATGGTAATACCAACTGACCTGCCAATGCAGGTGAGGGGCCTCTCCCAAGACCTCCACCCTTAGATGAAGAGTTACAGTCAATTAATGGCTGCTGAGAGAGGAACTGATCTTTTCCAGGGGAGGAGCTCTCCCAACAAGTTATCCAACCCAAATGGCCATCCCTAAACATAGATACATACAGTGAACTAAATGAATGTACCAGACGGTATTTATAAATTTATGTATGTGTGTGACAATAGCAATTAAAGAGTCAGAGCCATGAATTTGAGAAGGAAAAGGAGGACATATGTAGATGGCAATGTCAGAGGAGCAGCAAGTGGCACACGACTTCAGGAGATCAGCCCACCAGAATGCAGGGTGCTGATGGGTAAATCTCAGATAGGCAACGCTGGAGGCCTTCAGTCCCAGAAGTTTCGTGTCCTGCTGTGCCTTTGCATGTTTGCTGCTGCCATTTTTCTTTGGTATCTGGCACGATGTGAATGGGCATGGGGAGATTCACCACTGCCATTAACGGAGTGTGATTATCTCATACATATATCCTGTTATACGGGGCATTTTTACTTGTAGATTATTATGAAGATGATTCCCTACTAAACTGTAGTGTTTAACTGAAGCAATTATTTTTATACAATAATAATATTAGTTTAAATAGAATTTTGATGATTGAGGATCTTTAATAAATATAGTAAGGGATTATGATAGGAATTAGCTTAGTGGAAAAACTAATATAGGTAAAGGCAGAGGATGGTATTGTCTCTGCCTCAACAAGGCAGAGGCTGCAGAGGATGGAAAATAAGAACAAGGAAATGTTATACAGCTAGCTTTTCTTGAAAAGCACTATAGACTGGCTTAGGTTAATGATTAAACAAAAATACAAATAGTTGTGTCCCAGAAACTAAATTAGCTTAAGTTCTTGTAATCTTAATGTTGAAAGATATGTTCATGGGTTTCAGTGTGCATCATAGTTAAAGCAAAGTTTTAAGTAATAATTTAAGGTTAAGTTAAGATGTTTTTGTTAATAGCTTTGAGCTAAAAAAAAAATCTTGAAAAACATTTTAAAGGCATACTTTAATAGCTGAGGAAGGGACTCATTGAGGCCTGGGAGCAGGAACAATGGTAGCCTGGCTACTGCTGACTAATGTACAGATGGGTTGGTAATCAAAGGTGATGATTAATTCCCTGTACTCATTTCTACTCTCAACTTCCTGATATAAAAATAATTGTTGATGAATGGGTATGCACCCTGAAAATTTAAACTGTACCTGCCTGGTTTTCCTATGTAAAAGTTTCAATTCGATATTTTTTGAAGATTTCTTATAGGATTACTTTTGAGATAAATAATAAAATGCTTGGTCCTTTCTTTGTAACTGAAAAATGTAGCCTGTCAGAAAAAAAAAAAAACTTGCTGAGAAAACACTATGCTTGCTTCTATTCTGTTATTCTGTTATTCTGTAATAAGTTGATTGGATATAAGTATATATGGGTTCTTAGGACAGCTTGATTTTCATCTGTAATATGTAAAATATTCAATCATGCAAGGAATATGAAAAACATGTTTTTTACTTGTATTCATTGTAATCATTCACTTAAAAGTAGATTAATCACATTATAATTTTTATACTGCTTAAAATATTTTGTTGGAATATATAGGCTGTAGGGGGAAAATAAAGTCAGTTGAAAGAAAGACATGAAGAGAGACAAAAAGAAAACATTAGGGTAGAAAACCAGAACAGAAAAGGAAGACAGTGGAACAAGCAATAGTGAGAATAATAAGATAAAGAACTAAGCTTTGGACCTCATGTGTCTGTCTGTCTGTCCAGTATTCTGCATGCTCTGCATCCCCCTTCAGTTTCCCTGACCTCCTGAAGGCTTGCCACTCTTCAGCACCCTAGTGACATGTTGGTTGCGTGTGCACACGAATGCAGGTGTGTGTACTTGTGTGTGTGTGTACGTTGTATCACTTTTTCACAGACCCTGGAGAGTTAATTCCTGCTTCCCTCCTGGCCCCAGAGAATTTAGGTTTACTTCCTCAGATAGAAAAGTCATTGAGTGATTAGTCCTTCGACTGCTGAGCTGCTAGAGGCTGGCCCTCACATCAGTAATAGACATGAGAGCCATAAGAAGGGCAAGAAAGAGAAATAATTTAGATAAAATACTTACATGTGAGATTATAATAAATAAATGTTTTGCTATCTTTAATTACATGTATATGTCTATGTATGTGTCTGTGAATGTGAGTACAGGTGCGTGAGGAAGCCAGAGACAGGTGATTCCTGAAGTAACATGCTGTTGTGAGTTGTTCAACATGGGTGCTAGAAACCAACTGGGGTCCTCTGCAAGAAAAACTGGTAATATTTTGTTTGTTTTTTCATGCTTTTCATTTTTATTTTATTTTAATTTTTCATTCATTTTATATATCAACCACAGTTCCTACACCCACCCCTCCTAATTCCCCCCTGCCCTGCCCTGTATCCCTCTCCCCCCACTCTACTCCTGCAAAAGCCTGGCACATTAAGGTGAGGCAGGGCCAAGTCCTTCTTCACGCATTAAGGCTGAGCAAGGCATCCCACTGTATGGACTGGGCTTCAAAAAGGCAGTTCATGCACCAGTGATAGATCCTGGTCCCACTGCCAGGGACCCCTCAGAAAGACCAAGCTGCACAACTATCTCCTACATCCTGAGGGCGTGGTTCAGTCTTATACTGGCTCCACAGTTCTAAGTCTAGAGTTTGTGAGGTCCAAGGAGCTTGGTTCAGTTATCTCTGTAGATTTCACTTCACCATTTAGACTCCCCTCCCTCTTGCTCATATAAGCCCTCCTCCCTCTATTCTTCTGGAAACCCAGGGCTCAGCCTGGTGCTTGATTGCTTCCATCAGTTACTGGATGAAGGCTCTATGATGATAATTAGAGTAGTCGCCAATCTGATTACAGAGGAAGGCCAGTTCTGCACCTTCCAAACTGTTGCTAGTAGTCTTAGCTGAGGTCATCCTGGTAAATTCCTGGAAACTTCCCTAGCACCATGTTTCTCCCTAACCCCATCATGTCTATCAAAACGTCCCTTTCAGTGCTCTCCCACTCCATCCCCTCCCCCGATGGACCATCCCATTCCCTTTTGTTCTCATCCCTTATCCCTTCCTCTTTATTGCTCCCCTCACCTCCAGTTTTCTCTGGAGATTTTATCTATATCCCTTTCCCAGAGCAATCAATGCATCCCTCTTAGGGTCCTCTTATTACTAGCTTCTCTGGAGCTGTGGGTTGAAGTCTGGTTATCCTTTGCTTTATAGCTAGAATCCCCTTAGGAGTGAGCATATATAGTGTTTGTCTTTTGGGTCTGGGTTACCTCACTCACAATTTTTTATTTTCCAGTTCCATTCATTAGCCTGCAAATTTCATGTCATTGTTTCTGTTTGCTTTGTTTTTGCAGCTGAGTAATACTCCATTGTGTACCACATTTTTCTTACCTATTCTTCAGTTGAGGGGCATCTAGGTTGTTTCAGATATATGTATATGATGCATATGTATGAGTCATCTTTGCAGCCTGTATTTTATTTATTTTTAAAATCTAGTGGTACTTGTTTTTTAGCTAGCAGTAGCATACAAATCATCTATAATATGCAGCACATATTGACACAGCATGGTAAAAGTGCTTCACTACTATCCATGGTCTCACTTTGCTGGAAGAATGTTTTAATATAAGTACATATTTTACATATTAATTTGAAATCTCTTTGTTGTTGTTTCATTCAAAGATAAACAAAGTATATGGTCATTTTTCTTTAACATTATCTTCTTAAGGGGTAAAACCCACAAAACAGTCTGCATGTGAGATCCATCATGAATACTGCTGTATGAGTTTAATGTGGGCAGCAGAGAATTTAGTAATTTCCATAAGTAAAAAATGAATTCAATTTTTTAACATGAACTTTGTGCATAATTTCATCTCTGACAGAATAGACTGATAAAACACATATTATAAATTAAATAATGGGCTTTTAGGCCTTTTTTTAACAACCATTGTCAGGTACACGTTTGGCTTCATGGCTACAATTCAAGCAAAGCAAAGTGGTAGGGATCACTAAGATCACTCGCTAAGACTCTCTGGATCCATCTGTTCATTTTACCACCTCAGTGTGAGCCCCACTCATCCCAGCAAGATTCATCTCTCCCAGTACTCATAGGAGAGTACTCTTCACTTCCTTATCTCTGCATTTAATCTTGTCTCAGGTCCTGTGTTTATTCTCATCCCTATTTCTAGAATTTACCCAGCCACATTGTTTCCAATATCTCTCCCTTACTCTCTCCTTTCTCAAGGGCTTCTCATACTGGAATGCTGCTTAAAAAGAAAAAATAAACGCGGAAAGAAATAAAAGAAGGCAGTGTAACCTTTTCTTCTGACTTGATAGTCTTATTTCCTGCCTTCCAATCAGGGGCCTCTATGAAGATATGATATCGTGGTTGATATAAACTAAACTGGATTTTATTCCTCGCTTAGAACTTGAAGATCATTCTCTAAATCTGTTTTCTTTTCTGTAAGTATAGAAAAAAGTCATAAGTAAGTTGTTAAAAAATTAAACACAAGGGCTTGCAACATGACTTAGCAGATAAAGGTGACTTGCCCGAACAGTCAGATTGCCTGAGTTCCGACTAAGGACCCATAGGGTAAAAGGAAATATAGGAAAACAATTTTGATACAAACCAATAAATAAATAGATAAAGTGTAACAATTTATAGACAAATAAAATCTATTTTTAAAAACTTTGGCAAAAAAATACTTGCTTTTAAAGCATACCAGCACGGCTTCCATCGACCATCAGCTGTTACCATTACACCTTTATCTTCCTTAGAAATGACTGCTCTAGAATTTTTTTCTCTTTCCTCAGATTTCAGATTAAAATGAACTGGTAGTTCAGTGCTGGAAGGTGTTATTCTGTAACGTGACAGCAGCTTGTAGGACCATGTTTTGCAGGCTCTGTGCATATCTACTAAGCCTATTTCAGTAATGTGGAGTACCAAACCTTTTCGAGTACTCTCGAAGCATAGCCCTCTAATTTAAAAAAAAAAAAAAAAAAAAAAAAAAAATCCTACAAAGAATACAAAACCAGAGCCAGAGCTGCGTGTATTAAGTAGGGAGATCCAAAATGCAGGGTGACACCAAGTTGGCAGTGGTCAGTGCTCTGATATGTAGTTACTCAAGGTGTCCATCTTTCCGGAATGTTTTATGGAGAATTGAGACCTGGAGATATCTAACATCCACTAAGCCAAAAGAAATGGGAGAGTTAGAGGGTAGAGTGGGTGGTCCAGCCCTTGAGCGCAGTTCCTTAGCTAAATGCCTGAGGCTTGCACATTAGTAGGTCCTCCTAGGCTTAAATGCCAATCTGGCAAGGCAGGAACCTATGGCCGTGGTCCCAGGGCTGACTAGGGCTCGATGGGAGTGGCTTTGGGCTGGAGTGGGGCGTGACTAAGGGTGGAGGCGGGTGGGGGACAAGCCAAGCGGAAAAGGCGAAGTGGGAGGGAGGACTATCTAAAGGGGTGGGGAAGCAGACCCAGCTCAAGTTCCCAGGGGAGCAGGCGGTGCACCGCAGGAGGAAGGAAGTCCCGAAGCTGGTGCAGGAGCTGTGGGCCCGGTAGGAAAGGTGGGGACCGAGGCCTAGAATTCGGTGATCCTCCTACAAGAGACACGGGGAGCCCCCACTCTGGGCCAGGAAAGCTGCCAGGTGACGCTGCCACTTTTCTCCGAAGGTCTCCTGAAAGGGTGCAAAGACTAGGGAGCCTGGCTTTAGAAGCCTGGGCCTTGGGAATCTGGCCTGGGCTCAGAGGGCAGCAATCTCCCCAAGTTTCAAATCTCCTAAAGTCTAACATGAAATTCGCGACCGTGAGGGGGGCCCTTCGCTTGGCTTGATCTGCTCAGCTTGATTGCTGAGCTCTAGGGACCTGTTGGGGCCCCAGTGCAGGGAGAGAGCAGAAAGGGAGGGTGGAGGCCTTTGTTCCTTGCTCTGGTTTCTTGAAGGAGCTTGAATATAAGAACCCTCACCCTGGAGTCTTTTTACCTTCTTGTATTTGTAATCCCAGCACTTAAGTGCCTCTCCTTAGATCTCTCAGCAAAGTTTATACAGCCCTGATATTGAGTGATGGCTATAAAGATGCCTGGTTATAACGATATCTGCCAGGGAGGGCATCTTCAAATCTCCGCTGACATAGAGGAAACTGACAAGTGCTTAATTTTTGTACTCAAGGTTCCTTTATTCATTGCTACAGAGAAGGAACCTCTGTGAGGGGAGTCCCTAAACCTAACTAAACCTAACACTCACTTGGCCTGTTCTTGTATAGTTTACATAGACAGAAGGGATGTCCAACAGTTACACTTCAGGTCTGGCACCATTCTAGAAATAACCAACTTCAAATTTAAAAAAAAGAAAAGAAAAAAAAAAGAAGAAGAAAAGGAACAAGGAAGGAAGGAAGAAAATGAAAGGAAGAAAACCACAGTGCTCACTGAAAAGAAATGTTTCTGACCATTTCTGACATAATGGGTCAGATAACAATATTCAAAAAGCTGTTTTGAATTCCAGCCTCACCAAGTATGTCTTTATGAAATGATGTTTTCATTTGTGGAGGCTGGATGTTGCTTTAGAGTGATCAAATTATAAAAACATATGTAGTTTTGGAATAAAAGAGAAACTGGATTTTTTTTTACTTCTATCCCTGGATTCTGATTCCTAGGGATGTCCAAGTGCTTGTTTTTTGACAGTTAGTGAAAGTTAGCTGTCAGGGGCAGTGCCTGAACTATACATTCTAATTGGTCACACAGCCTTGACAGGTAGATTTTTTTAAAGATTTATTTATTATACATTATACAGAAGAGAGCACCAGATGTCCTCATAGATGGTTGTGAGCCACCATGTGATTGCTGGGAATTGAACTCAGGACCTCTAGAAGAACCATCAGTGCACTTAACCTCTGAGCCATCTCTCCAGCCCTGACAGGTAGATTTATGGGTATGGATGAGCAAGATCAGGTACAGAACATTGAAGCCACACTGGCATAAGGTGTTAGGAGGGGTCTTTTTCTGACTCCGAAGTCTATGCACTTTCTTAGAGTGTTTCTACCTTGTACATTGTAGACCTGTCTCACATCCAACAGAGACGAAGGTCGTGATCCGGAATAGAGCATAAGAATCATTTCTAGTGGCCTGGTCTGGTAGCATACACCTGCACAAGCTAGTCAGCAGGCTAAGGCAGGAGGATTTCAAGTCCCAAGCAGCTTGGGCTACAGATTAAGAACCTGTGTCAAGATAAAAAATAATAATAATAAAAGTTGACTGTGACCAAAGCTCAGTGGCCCAGTGCTAGGCAAGCATGCATAAGGCCCTATGTCTAACTCCCAACAATAAAAAAAATAATAATAATCTTATTTTAAAGAGAAAAAAAGTGGCTGCTGGATTGAAGAACTTGGACCTAATGAGTCTATGTGGTTCCATAACTTTGTAAAAGCTACTTAGCTTTCCAAGGCACATAGTGGGTCATTGAACTCTGTCTTGGCTCACCCTAAGAATCTATGGATTTATGAAAATAATGTACTGCTTTTAGTTAATGATATTTTACTCATATCTGTTGTTGAAATTACAAGGAGGTCAGGAAGGATTACTTTATTCAGTCAATAAATATATACTCTCTGCCTGAATACTCATGAGGACTATAATGAGAGAAGACACCAGATTCTTGAGTTTATATTCTGTTTGGGGGTCAAGGGGCTAAAAGCAAATTAATATACCAGTACAACTTGTAAGTCAGGGGCTGGGATGGATAATGGTGGAGAGGGTGCACTTTGGATTTGGTGATAGAGACGCCTCACCAATTTAGATTCTGATGTAGGAAGATTAAAAAGGACTTAAAGATATCCCTTTTACTTGGGACCTGTAAGGATAGGGGAGGCATGAAAGAATTTGATGCGTTCTAGGGACTTCTGGAAGGCTTTAGTGTCTGGTTCAAGATGAAGTTGGAGATCTGGGTGGGAGCAGGATATGTCAGGATTTGTGCAACTTGGAAAAGACTGTGGCTTTCAGTGTACTGAGTCCAGGGAACAAGGGAGTAACGCAGAGGTGCGTGTGATGAGACCCACAAACACAAATTGAGAACGGGTCTGGGGATGTGAGTGGCAGTGGAGGCAGAGAAGCAAAGGTTGTCATTGTCTCATCATCAGCACATCTTCCCAATGTTTACTATGACCCCTCAGTGCCCTCCCTCATTTTGCTTAGTATTCATTGTCTTCAAATTCACCCCCTCATATTGCTAATTCTCAAATAGCACACTATATTTATAACCGTACTA
Source organism: Sigmodon hispidus (assembly GCA_004025045.1). NCBI lineage: Eukaryota > Metazoa > Chordata > Mammalia > Rodentia > Cricetidae > Sigmodon > Sigmodon hispidus. The sequence continues at coordinate 138,736 of PVIH01001707.1, read as the reverse complement.
TTTATTTCCTTTTATAAGACAGTCTTGTGCTTGAGGACTAAAGTGTGTCTGAGAGAGACAGGGTCTTTCTGTGTAACCCTGATGGTTGGTACTCTACTATGTAGCCCAAGCTGGCCTTAAGGTCCAGTCTCCTCCTCTGTATCCTATAAGGTGGGATTTCAGGTATGTGCCCCATAGCGAGCTAGAGAACTGGGTATTTTGCCTCTTGATTTTATTGCTGTTTCCTTGTGGCTGATGCTGTGCTGTATGCAAATTAGACTCTTAAAGATTTACTGGATTAGTGTTTGTTGAGTACTTGAGGTCTTGATTCCATAGAATTTGTTATTGAATGTGGTAGTGAAAGAAAGGGGGGAAATCAAAGATGAGTCTCAATTTGTGAGCTTGAAAACCGAGTAAATGTCAAGCTAATAAGGACGGAAAATGCAGGACCAATTGGAAAGACAGAAGAGAAGTTCTGTGAAGTAATATGTGGGTTTTGTCTTTCTTTGTCTCTTTCTCCAAATACTTTACAAGAAGCAGTTTAAGGGAGGATGTTTTTATATTTATTTGTTTGTTTATTGGCTCACAGTTGGAGGTGCATTTCATTACAACAGAGAAGGCATGGCGGCAAGAACATGAGGTAGCTGGTTATGTTGTTGTTACTGTAGGGCAGTAGAATGATAAATGCTGGTGCTCAGCTGGCTCTCCCCATTCATCCTTTTCCCCAGAATCCTAGCCCATGAGATGCTGGTGCCCACGCCTAGTGGGCTTTCCCATCACTTACTCCCTCCTGGAAACACCCACTCAAGGCAAGATTATGATGAAAGAGATTAATTGGGCTTCATATTTTCCTCTGAGAATTAATTTTACTGTTGCTATGATAAGTAGGAAAAGCAACTCCAGGGTTGCTGGGTTTCTTGTGGCTCATACTTTAGGATACTTCTTAGCATGGTAAGGCAGTCCTGGCAGCTGAGGCCTGAGGCAGCTGGTCATGTTGCAGCTACAATCAGGAAGCAAAGAAATGATGAATGCTGGTGCTCAGCCAGCTTTCTTCTTATTCAGCCAGCATCCCAGAAGAGGGAATGGTAGCATTTGTAGGGTGAGTCATCCCCACTTCAGTTAACCTGATTAAAATAACCCATATAGACATGATCAACAACCAATCAACTCGAGATAATTCTTCACACATGTGCCTGTAGCCTTGTCTTCTAATCAATTCTAGATTCTTGTCAAGTTGACAATCACAGGAACCGTTACATACCACAGACATATGAAATGACCTAGAAATACACTGTCACTTCCTTTAGCTCAGAAATTAGAGAGTTTGTTGGCACACCTTCACCTAGTCTGCTTTACAGACTCCAGGAGGTCCAAGCACCATGCATCCAGAAATTCTGTATTCAATTCATCAGATGCCTAGACAGCACATGGAAGATGCTATCCAGGGCTTTTATTGTGAGTCATGTCCATTTAACTGTTGGGAGGATGACAGGCACACTGGTTCCCACAGTGCCCTAGTCAGTTTCATGATTTTAAACAAAAATGGAAAGAACAGCAGTTAGATCAGAGATTCTCAGCCTGTGGATTGCAAACCCCTTTCCACAGGGGTCACCTAAGACCATCAGAGAGCAGATATTTACATTACAACTTATAGCAATAGCAAAATTAGAGTTATGAAGTAGCAGAAAAAATAATTTTATGGTTGGGGGTCAGCACAACATGATGAACCCTATTAAAGGGTCTTCATTAGGAAGGTTTAGAACCATTGATTTCGATGGTTAATTACATTCTGCAAGCACAGCCAGGGTGAAAGGAAGACTACAGGCTCAATACCCAGAAATGGTGGAAATCAAGGCCCCCATTTTTATTTGGAAAAAAAAAAGTGTGTTCTGTGTGTGTATGTATGTGTGTGTGTGTGTGTGTGTGTGTGTGTGTTGTTGTTGTTGTTGTTGGAGAAATGATCATGGATGAGTTGTGAAGAGACATTCCTTTCCAAATGTAGTTATCAGTGAATGCATTTTCAAAATTGATTTGTCACCAAAGGACATTTGAAATGAATCATGTGTATTTATCATTGACTAATATTTTCTTGCAGCTTAAAGGGCATTTAAAATATGATTTCCTGACTATCTTACTTGGATATCAGAGCATCAGATTGGGGCTTTGCTTGCAGAATCCTGTAGGCATCATGCTCTCTTTGACTGTGACTTAAACAGAAGTGAAGGAAAGAACTTTTTGCTTTGGGCAGAACTGGGCTGCATTCTGAGGGGCGCAAGCTATAAATCCAACCTCCCTCGAGGTTAACAATCAGCGTTCTCCCCTTCTTGTACTCAAACGAGTGATATGATGATGATAAATTGTTTAGACATGACTTCCCCAAGCACTGGTGTGATGAATTATGTTGTTCAGGGAATGACCAAAGATTCTCTATTGTCAGTCTGTGATATTCAGTATTGACAATATTCATAAATCGCCTTCTGCCAATTTTGATCTCTGCTTTGCATATTAAATTCTCTGTGCACAGGCCATGACTCTTGGTTCTTAGGCAGCTCTGTTTTCTGCTGAGTTCATGTATATAATCAGCCTTTTGTTTCTTCTGCTCCTTTCTCATTAAGATGTTATGAGGTATGCTTAGTTATACACAGTAAACGCTGTCTTACTTCACAGAAACTGTTATAATAATAATAATTAGTCTTTTTCACTAAATCTGCAGTAATAACAGCTTATCTTACATTGGCTTAATTGGGTAATTATTTGATGTTTGAAAAGATTTTGAGCAGAATATTGGTAAATATTATTGTTAATTTAATGCTGTTTTGTGTAATTAAAAGCCTATGCCTCCACAAAGTCCTTAGTATTATTGAGAATCAACAAAGATTTCTGTCTCGTGGTTGTTTACTGTTTCCCAAACTATACATGTATTCATTTTTAAAATGCTCTATATATTTTCATGAACTCTTAAACCTATCTTTTGTTTTCCCCCATCACACTGCTACATGTCCTCTCCACTGCATGGCTCACATATATGAAAAGTTTAATGCTGTCATTCTTGTTCTCTAAAAGCCTAAGAGTCCCCACTCAAATTCAGGGTCAGTTCGCATCGTACCACTGCTAGATGCATTGTGTGATATCTTGTTTAATTTTTCAGTTAGTTTCCAGGTTTGGTCTGAGGCCATGCCTTCAACTCTTAACTGATGTCATAAAAACATGCTACGCTGGGTTGTGTTGAGTTACGGGCAAGTGGCCTGCCTCTCCTGCCATCATCATTCTATTTATAGAACCCTGAATTTCCAGGAGTTTCTGTAGGACATTTCTGTAGTTTAGATTAGATGGCCTCTATTACTGGATTACATTTGTTTTTTGGTCTACTGTAACAAAACATCACAAACTGAGTGGCTTAGAAAGCAGAAATGAATTCTCTTGAAGTCAAGGGAAGCTGTAAGTGTCAGTTACCCAGATTATCTTCTCTCCTTGGCTGGCAGATGGCCATCTTCTTCCTGTGTCTACTTTACCCTCCCCCCGTGTGTCTGACACCCAGTTCTATTGAGTGAGTGCAACTTTGGCCACCTCATTTTCTTTTTCTTTCTTTCTTTCTTTCTTTTCTTCTTTCTTCATTTCTTTCTTTCTTTCATCCATTTTAAAAATGTCTTTTTCCTTCATCTATTCCCTGCTTGCCTTCTCTTCCCTCTTCCAAATCCCTCCCAGTCTGCCTTCAACCTCCCCTCACTCCATTCCCCCATCCCCTCCCCCAAAAGGGCAAGAAATCCCAAGGTGGGTCAGCTCAGCCTGGTGCATCCACTCCAGGCAGGTTCGATTCCCTCATCCAAATATCAGGAGTGGGTTAGGTGTTCCTCTGCAGAAAATGAGCTCCAAGGTGCCAGCCCATGCACAGGAACACAGTCTGATCCCACCCCTCAAGGCTCCACATACTTCCCATGCCAAATAGACTGTCGATTGGCTACCTCATTTTAACCAAGTTCTTCCATAAGAGCCTATCAGCAAGCAGTCTTGTTCTGAAGTACTGAGGGCCAGGAATCTAAATGCAAGAGTGGGGGGGGGGTCAGGATAATTCCAGGGCACTATGGTAATGGTCTCTCAAATGAGCACTTCTGGAGTAATTTTCTTTATCAAGTATGAGCTGCTAAGAGATGAATCCAACTCCCTGGAGTCAACTTAATTCAACAACTTCTCTTAAATACTATTTGGAAAGGAATTTTATGCCTGTAACCTAACATTGACATAATTAGATTAAAAATGAAGTGACATCATTAGTGAATGAGGCAGAATTTATTAAACAAACAAAATGTACACAACTTTATATCTTACTATCTGAACTGCAACCATTCAAGTATTTCCTTAGTAACTGGAAGCATTTTAATTCAAGAGTTTTCTCTAATTCAAAAATATGCTTTGGCTGTATAGTAAATTCTAAACCAGACTGGGCTAAAACTAAAAAAAAAAAAGAAAAGAGAAAAGTATGTTATACACAGCCTATAGTGATATAAGAGTTGATGCCTACAGGTCTGAAGGAGATGGAGTTTACATGCACATGTTTGATAATTCTTATATCAAAAGAATGGTTTTAGTTATATGATTGTCAGTTTTCATTTTCAACTTGGTTGAATTTGGGGTCCCCTGGTAGACATGCATGTAGGTTTTTCTCTGAGGGAATTTCCTAAGAGGTTTAAATGAGGAAGACTCATACTGAATGTGGGCAGAATCACCTCATTGGCTGGGGACCTGGACTAAATGAAAAGGGGGAAAAGGAGGAGTAATTGAATATAACAACAGCATTCATCTCTCTGCTTCCTGAGTGTGATGCAACGTGGCCAGCTGCCTCACACATCTACGGGAATGTTTTCTCCACTATAATGGACTGTAGCCTCAAACCATGACCTGGAATAGCTTCTTCCCCCTTTACATTGTTTCCAGGCAGGTCCCAATGAAGAATGTAACTAATAAAAACGACCAGATACTCTGCTGTAGAAGTACTGCTGAAACCCTTAAGCAAGAATTCTTGGCTCTGAGAATGCCTTTCCCTGCTAAATGTGTTTGATTATTTTCTATGAAATGATATGTAAATTGCTTCCACAACTCAGTGTTTTTCTCCTAGTTTACTGGACTCTTGGGATATGGTTTCTTAAATTCTTAAACTCTTTAACTTAGGACCCTAGTAATTTTCCACTATACTAACCATTGAACTTCTGTCTAAAGCTATGTCTAAAAACTACCCTCTACTGTAGCAGGAACAATCTTAGAGTTTGACATTTGGCACAAGGGTGATTTTCAGAAGCCCTCATCTCCTTCTTCCATTGGTAATGCCTGTCCAAGTCTGCCATGTGTAGGACTGGATCTCCAGGATTTCACCAGTGTAGCTTCCCATTGATTTCTGTGCTGCTCTGAACTAGACTCATCATTTAGCCAAGAGCATTTTTCAAGGATGGTCCTTTCTTCTCTAATGGAAATATCCTGTAGCAGCTTAGTTCCTCAATAGTACCGCATCTTCTACCTCAAATAGTGACATCACAGAGACTTTCCATGGTATTGATGTGGTCGTGATGAGGCAGAAAGGAAAGGGTATTAGGCAATGGCCATCTTAGTTACCCTTTATTTCTCCTCAGCAGGATCCTTCTACTTAAACAAATGTTTTGGGGGTAGACAGAGGGAATATGTCCAAGTAACAGTTCCAGATGTAAAATGCTTTTCTTGGAGAGTCTATGGAGTATTGTTGCTCTATTTTTTTTTTGTTAGACTTGTGTCATATAAAAGAACATCCTCAATTTTGTTACAATATGTATCTTCATGAGCCCATACTACTACTTATCCTTTCTAGAGTATGTTCAAAAAATATATGGAATTTTACAATCTATTATTGCAAAATAAAACAGAGTATAATGGCGCTGTAAGGCGCATGTGTGCGTAGCATTGTTTTCTTTATCACATTTTTGTGTGCAACCTCTAACCAAAATATGTTTATATTATTTATTACTTTTAATGAAATAGCTTCACAGCATTTTTTATGTTGTTTGATTTTGTTTTAGTGCTGGGGGTCAAGTCTATAACTATGGCTACCACTGTGCTATAATACTCCCACCCTCAGACATTTTAGAGAATTCTTATATGTTGTTTCTATACAGAGAATGACACACAAAACTTTGGAGTTTTAGTCAATAAATATTACAAAGCATAGTAAGTAACTGTACTGTGTCTGACAACAATGTTTCAATCCATATTCTGTAAACCATATATCATGTATATGTCTTTAAAGAAACATCATTTAAAATAATGTCCACAATTATAGGATCAATAAACAGGTCTGAGAGTTGAAATTAGATAATAGCTTTCTCTGCCTAGCTAGAAGTCAAGATTATATTTCTGTTGAGTTAGGAGCAATATTAGTAGTTACTTCTGTAACAGGCTTGAAGATGAATCTTACAAGATGTGGACAGGGTGACAACCCTTTTCATTTTCACAAACAGTGTAAGCTCTACCCATTCCAATAAAACTTGGTTCATTATCCTATCATCTTCAAAAGAATTTGCTATTCCTGTATCCTGTTTTTCAGCCAATCCACTATTTAACTTAAGCTTTACCATAATATACATAAAATTGAAACACAATAATGTTTATCATAATTTTCTTGGAATAGAATAAGATAAATACTTGTTTAAAACTGCTCACACACCACCACCTAATCACATTAATTCAAACTAGCAATGTTTTAAAACACTAACAAAACCAAAGAGAATTGTTGATTTTTAAAACTGTACATTAGTCCACTAAATAATAAGACATTTATTGGTTGTTTGGTAGACACCAAATTTTCAGAATAGTTTCTGTGTTTCTACCGTAGTCATTGAAAATTGCTGTTAAATTATACTCACACACACATATACTAGGTAGATCATGGATCACTCTCACTTTGGCAAATAATAGTGTTGAGTTGCTTCAACAGAACATCTTATTTGAGGACTAATGAAGCCATCATTATGTGTACTGTGCTTTATTTTACTCATATGAGCAATATAAAGGATAACAAATACGTAATAGTCTGGAACTTCCAGATTGAAAAGTCATTTGATTTTTATTCATTGGTTAGTGCTAATCTTGGTTTATCATAACTCAAAACTACGTACTGTAAAAGGACAATTTTATTGAAAGATATCAGTAAGCTTTGTATTCCTGGTAGAGAAGGTTTATAGTTTCTACTACTATTACTACTACTACTACTACTAGTAATCACACACACACACACACACACACACACACACACACACACACACACATATATGTATATTCTCTCTGTCTCCTCCCTTTCCTTCCCCCCCTCCAGGGTCTCACTACTTAGCCCTGGCTGACCTGGAATTTTCTTTATAAATCAGACTGACTTTAAATTCACAGATCTCTGCCCGCCTATCTGCTTCCTGTGTGCTGGGATTAAAGGTGTGGGTCACCACACCTGGTGACATCCCTATTCCAATTCTCTTAACATCTAAATATTCAACTTGCAGAAAAATTGGGGAAGGCACATACAAAACGCCACTTCAGATAATACCCTGAAACTTGGATCTAGAAGATACTGCAGGGCTCACCTTATTTAACTTTTTCATTTTGTTAATGAGAAAACTGAGGTTTATAGACTGAGGCTCAAAGACAAAATTTTAACATAGTAAATTTCTTTGTAATATTTATGGAGTTTGTAAAGTTCCATATTGTAGTCCTCTTGGGGAGATTATTCAGAAAGCCATCATTTTTCCAATCTGTGTTCAATTTCTCATACTGATTGGTTGTGCTAACAATTTTATGCCAACTTGACACAAGTTAAGAGTTACTGAAGAAGGGTGAGCCTCAATTGAAACGAAGTCCCCATAAGATTGGCCTGTAGACAGGCCCATAGGACATTCTGCTAGTTAGTAATTAATGTTGTAGTGACCTGCCCATTGTGGGTGATGCAATCCCTGGGCAGGTGGTCCTGCTTTCTATACGAAAATAATGTGAGCAAGCCATGAAGGAACAAACCAGTAAGCAGTTCCTCTCTCTGGCCTCTGCATCAGATCCTGCCTGCAAGTTCCTGCCCTGTATGAGTTCCTGTCCTGACTTCCTTTGGGGATGAACAATGTTAGAGAAGAGGAAGCCAAATAAACTCTTTTCTCTCCAATTTGCTTTGGTCATGATGTTTCATCATAGTGAATGAAACCCTGATTAAGATATTGATTGAGTATATTAAGTTGACAGTAGCTTTTGGTAGCATTCAAGATATTTTATAACTATCATTTAATATGTTATATAATATAACTTATTGAATTGGGAAATTCATCTAATGAGCCAGGAATTATTTCTACTGCTTTTGAGAGTCTTCAGTGACAAGGAAACATTTAATGTTTTTCTGAAGAGTATATTATACACACTAAAATAAAAAGGTTTATTATACATAATAAATATTTTTGTTCTTATATTGAATATATGGGAATTTAAACATCTTAAATTTTTATTTAAGGAAATTACATATATTTATTTTTTATGTGTGTATATTTATGAGTGTGATCATTGCTTGACATGCATGTGGATGTCAAAGGATATAACTCAGTGGTCAGATCTTCCCTAGGGGTTAGACTCAGGGTCTTAGATGTGGTAGCAAACACCTTTACTTGCTGAGACACCTCATTAGTCCCCCAGATTATGTATTTTTTAACATGTGGTCATATCTAGTAATATATCAAATGATAAAAACTGATAACCAAATGTAAAAAAAGTACATTTTTATACTAGTACATCATGAAAAATGCATAAGATGAATTTACTGAGAAGAATTAGCCAGGAAATGAGATTAAATTTCACAGGATGCCTAAACAAGAACCCAAAGCAGAATAGAGTGTCAAGGGCTGTAAAGACTTTACCTATGAAGTTAAAAATAACTTCAAAGGAAGGACAGCTAATTCTGTTTATGTAATCGGTTTATATTGCTTCGAAGCTTGTTGGTAAAAGTAGCTTTGAATACTTAGAGGCTATATCTTTATCCTTACTGTGTTCCATTTTTTTTTAAAAAAAAGTGATATTGCTTCTTTTTGGAAACTAGAGCCTTGGAGTAATTTTGGGGTCTTTTGGGCACACAGAATCCCAGAAAGGGAATATAGCCACCACCATCCCTCAGAATGCTGCAGTCACCATTGTGTGCATGTGCCATGATCAAGAAGACAAGCAATAATCTGAGAAGCATTGCCAGTTGGTAACTTCTCACTGTTAATGTCACTAGAGACTACAGATCTCAAATCTGTTCCCTGTGTTTTTAGACCCACAGTGGCTCTGAAACCCGCACATTCTTTTGAGTCAAGTTAATTTATTCATCCATCCATAAACATTTATAGAATGCCTGCTTTGGGCCAGAGATGCCTCTAAGTGCTGCTGTGACGTTGTTCTCACTTCAGCATCGAGCAGGGAAGATTCTTCATGAGTTATGAGAATCTGTTTGCAATTCTCCTGTGGGGTCCCCCGAGAATACTTGGAGATTAGAGGCCCCTCCAATGAACACAATATCCTGCCAGGCCCTGCCATGTGTGCTATTTGTCATTGACACAATGACAGTCATTTTACACTGTGGTTTCAACTCAGGAAACCAACGAGACTGCTGGGGGGATGGGCAGCATTTTTCTCTATAGGTCTTTCTTTTTCTTGGTGCTTGATCTAAAGCTACACGAAAAAAAGCTGTGCTCTTTCTTTATCTACCATCCAGAATAATGCAGCTTTCATTATTTGCATGGAAAATACTAAAGAAAGCTAAATATTTGTTTTCAAAAAACAAAACAAAAGTATATTTGGCCTGTGACACTGGTGACTAGAAAGCCCAAAGAGCATGGTTACAGAATCTGGAGAGGATTATGTTACAATGTTGTTGTTTGTTTGTGTGTGTGTGTGTGTGTGTGTGTGTGTGTGTGTGTGTGTGTGTGAAATATAAAAGTAAAGAGTTGGGAAAGAGTAGATTACTTTATTTGCTTATTGATTGACTTAATGATGCACATGTGTGTGGCCCTGAGTGTTTGTATGTGCACTACACTTGTACATAAGCCTGTATAGGTCAGAAGAGCCCATTAGATACTCTTGCAATAGGAGGAACTGTCAGTTATGAGCTTCCATGTGGGTGCTGGGAGCCAAACCTGGGCCTTTTCTAAGAACAGAAAGTGCTTTTCACCCTTGAGTCATCCTTTTAAACATCCCTCTTAAAAATCCGCTTTCATGGGGGCTGGAGAGATGGCTCAGCGGTTAAGAGCACTGTCTGCTCTTCCAGAGGACCTGGGTTCGATTCCCAGCACCCACATGGCAGCTAACAACTGTCTGTAGTTCCAGTTCCAGGCAAACACCAAGGCAAATAAATAAAGTTTAAAAAAAAAAAAAAATCCGCTTTCATGGAGACTAACCTACTCCTGGGAGATACAATTCATCCCTAAGATCAGCTGCCATTAGTCACCTCTCAGGATGGTCAGGATCCAGTTTCTTCCCATAAGGTCCCTACTCTGAAAGGAATTGAGCCCATTTCCATTTTTTTAAATGAGGAAATATGCCTCAAAATGAGTCTTCAACCCACAGTGCTGTTTCTAGCCTATGCTTAGCTGCTACTAAGCTCTTTTCTCTTCCCAGAATTAGTAAATACAAAGAAACCTTCCAGATGCTTCTAACATGCATTCCATTTCATATCATAGTTATGCTTACTACATTCAGCTCTTTTCCTAGTTATTAGATATTTCTTCTGTTTAGGGATGTTCTTAGTTGTGAAGCCATTACCTAACCTACAGACTCCATCCTCAACACTACAAACAACAACAATAAATTCTTCAGTAGTACCCAGTACCTAGGTATTGCTAATCTCTTCAAATACATGCATTTTTATGAAAGCATTCAATACAACCCCAGTTCAACAGCAAATTCCTTGTAGGTAGGAACCATGTCTACCTTTACTTTGACTGCCAGGAAGGTCCTCACCAACAAACCCAAACCTTACCATCTTAGAGAAGGACAAATATTCAGCCCAGGGTTATCTGATGACCTTATCGAGAATGCACTGACCTTTGAGGAGGTGAACTCCATATTGCTGAGAGTCACTCTTTCCTTTCCGAGCTCTTATACCATGACTTAGCTCCATCACAATTAATCTTGTGTGGCAATGCAGTGACAATGAGATGATTTCTCTAGAGAATCTATGCTAATACTATTAAAATGCTCTTACAATGTCAGAATGATTGCAGCAAAGCATGAGGGGACTGTGCTTATGTGATTATGATATTATAGTGATGGGCGATTACCATAGGAAACTACTAATTCAACCCTGCAGGGACTTGCATTATGAAGCCATTATAACATGAGATTATAATGACACAATAACTTGGATGCATATTCGTGATGTGAAAACTAAAAGCTAATTGGAATGCAAGTACTATTTCCATTAAATTGTAATTAAACACTGAGAGCAATGCTTGTTTAAATTTGAGATGGAGACATACAATCCAGAAAGAAAAACTGTGGGCTTTAAGAAAGAATGCATGTTGAATATAAGCTTTAAAAAATGGTTAGAGCCATTTTCAACCCTGCCTTTGAGTACTAACTGAGTGACGTCCTCTCCCTCACCCCCCAAAAAAGCATCATCAAGATTTGGGACCAAGAATTTAACCCAAAATACTGGCTCCTATTCCCATGCTGTCACTACCACCAACTCACATTCCCAGATCTCTTGTTTTATTTCTTTTGTGAATGTCATACTTTACTTTGCCAAGCAGAAGAGACTGAAGCAAATTATTTTTCACATAAAAATTACATATGTGCATATATATACATGTGTGTATAAAATCAAAAGTAATCCAGATCTGTTTATACTTATTTTATTATTTTGTGGTCTTGTAGATTGAGACCAGGATATCAGGCATATTAGGTAGGACACCCCTAACCCCAAAGTGATCCATGTTTGAAACAATAAGAACAAGCAGTTTCTAAAAAGTTGCTTTTAAAAGAGAATCTTATCGCTAGGGATGACTCCCACCCACCCTTGTACTGGATATAGAACCAGGGATTTTTTGAATGCAAATATGCATTTTATCACAGACCTTCCCTCATAGCTCAATTTTCTATACCTAATATAATCATCTTCGTTCAAAAATTTGTATCTACAACACATTTATAGTATAATTATTGATACTCCCCACTCTTTCCCCATTGCAGAATTTATTTATCAAAAAGAATCTAGCTGATAAGTTTTTGTTTGTTCTTTTAAAGGTCAGCTCAAGTCAGACAATTTTATATGTCACCTGGGAAGCCATATTTTACTATTAGTGAATGATACTTGGCAGTGCTTCTGTCCTGTTACAAGAGAAATGCCAGGTGGATTCTTCAGGGTGGATCAGTAACAATAGACAATAGAGATACTTACTTACCAGTGTCTCCTGGCTTAGGAATCAGTGGCACCTTTGAGAAGGCACTGACTTATAATTTGGTTCCAATCCATAATAGTTACATGGCTTAAGTAAACATAAAACTGGATTGTGGAAAAATAGAAACATTTAGGAGCCACAGAGACCCTTAGATATGCAGCTGTATTAGCTTGCTTGGGGGTTATAGGGGCACAGAGACACTCCTCTCTACTTAGGCCTAATTATGACTCAAGTGGTTATTGCTTCTTGGTTTAAATATAGTTGAGATGGGTTTTTATTATTAAGCATTTAGGTTGCATTTAGCTATGCTGTATGCTTTAGGGTTATTTTTATTATTGCCTTTTGCAACAACCAAATTAAATAGGTGAATCTAAATTACTAAAGTCCTTGTTTGTATAATTAGGAAAAGGGTACACTGCAATCCAGTGACTGCTTTGTGTCACCCCAAGAACAGTGCAGCTGAGATTGAATTGTTGTAGCAATATTTCTTGAACAATAAATGGTGTTTCCTTTGGAGTAGCACTTGCATATTAAAGATGATTGTGGGAACACATGATGATGGTCATAGCAAATGTTCCTATGACTTAAAACAGTCATGAGGTTGAGACATTAAGACGCTCTGTTCTTTCTGGTTTAGACTCCTGAAAGAGAAGGGATTCAGTTTTCACATCTGTGAAACAAAGACCTGGAGTCAATTAACCTTCATAGTCCCTTGCAGTTTAGAAATTTTTTGACACAGAACATTTAACATTAATTAAAACTTAAACATCTTCATTGTAAACACAACTTTTTAAATATTTAATAAAAGTATCCAATATTTTAGTTACTTTAAAATCATTGATCTAAATTCAAAGCCATACTTGGCTTGGATGGCATTTCAGCATCTGACATGTTTTGGCAGTAGATTTGTGATTTGACTTAAAATGACTATTTTATTCAAGAAACTGAGTAAAAAATTTAAAGTTACAGACATAAATAAAATCTCAAAAAAAGATGAAAGTTGTATATTATATATTATTTTAGTGATTTTGATAAAGTATATTTTAAGCTGCAATTAAAGAAACCTTCTGCATAACAATCGTTTAAGAATATAGCTAAATAAGTATGTCCAGTAATAATAATAAGTATGTAAGTCTACAAGGTCTTAGAAAGCAGTGATAGAAATGCAAAAGATAAAATACTATTCTTGACAAACCTTTCTTTTAAAGTGTATGTGTGTGGGTGTGGGTGTGTGTGGGTGTGTGCCTGCGCACACACATTGCCCAGGAAGACCAGAAGGGGGGTATCAGATCCCCTGAACTGGAGGTATAGGTGATTGTGAGCCACTAGGCTCAGATACTGTGAACTGAACTCAGCTTTCTTTAGGAGCCGGAAGCATTCTTAACTGCTGAGCCACCTCCACCCCCTAGAAAACCTCAGTGTGCTTTCTTCTCCCTCAGCTCCTCCCAGATCCTTCCCACCTCCCCACTTATCCAACTTCTTTTCTTCTTTCTCCTTTTCTTGATAAAACACCTTTTGGTACATCAGAGACTCGTCTCTCCTCCACAACAGTTCCTGTATCAGGTGCCGTGTTCTCTTAGGATTAAACAGATTCTGCCACCTGATTTCAGGAACCTTCTTGAAGCAAATTTTCTTTATTCTTGTAGTTCCACAAATTTCCATCTAAGGTTTGGATTTTGCATTTTCATTGTTGTGATAACTCAGTGCAAGCAATAACTCTCTAGGATGCTGTATCCATTTGATGTCAAATTGTTGCTATAGAGTTTCATTGTTTAGATCTCTCTCTCTCTCTCCTTTTTAAGCCCCTGATGGTTAAAAAAAAGTTAAAGTTACAAAACAATAACATTTGTCTTCTTTTTGACTGAGGTCTCTTTCCCTGGAAGCCACAGTTTTTCTCCTGGGACATTAGGAGAGAATTTGATTGAGTGAATACTATCAGTCTGATATATCAGCTAGGGTTTTTAAGTTTCTTTATAAGAAATGAGTTGATTTATACAAGATTGTATGTGACAGTTGCACATAAGTTTGCTTTTCAGAGCCTGAATTAGGGTCTATACCCATATAACATGGGGAGAAGTAAAAGGAAGGATCTGTTTCATTTTCTAGTCTGAAGCAATCTATTTTTGTTACTATAGCAAAATACCAGAAAGTGGGTGATTTATATAGAAAATAAATCTATATAGTAGTTTGGGAGGTTCAAGAACGTGATACCAGTATCTGCTTAGTTTGGACATGAATCTTCATGACTGTCACATCATCATGGGTGGCATCATAACATCATTGTAACAGGAAAAGATCCCTACAAGAGAAAAAGCCAGAGGGACTAGGAAGGGACCAGACTTACTTGCTGACATAACCATCATATACAAATTAACCTGCATCTCAAGATATCTCCTCACTTTGTTTCAAGGGCAGTATTCATCATAAGCCAGTCTTTTCACTAGACTCTCTCTCTTAAAGACCACACGACTTTTCACATTGCCATAATAAGGGCAAGGCTCCCAATCCATGAACCTTAGGGGTAGGTATTTAAACCATAGCCAAACTATGCCACAGTCTTTTCAATATCTAGTCCTACAATCTATACTGTATCTGCAACATAATCAACCATACTCCTAACACACCCCTAATGATAGAGGATACTCACTCATCATTCTGGGGCTGAAGCTAACAAGAGATATCGGAAGGATAAGAACTTCTCTGGACAGGGTAGGTCTCACAAGACACTTGTAATGGTTAGTATTGATTGACAGCTTGACTGGATTAAGGATTGCATGGGTGATTGGTAGAGCACTGTGCTGGGGGTGTCTGAGGGCCTTTCAGGAGAAGGTACATCTTAAGCACTTTGACATAGTGAGTGGATTAATCCCTCACTGGATTTATAATGTAGTGGTACTAATGAGTTGTGGAAAATGTAGGAGGTAAATAAAACCTAATGGGAAAAAGTAACCTGAAGTTATAGTTTGTTCTGCCTCCTTGAGGCCCTCAACCCCATCAATGCTACTGGTATGGTGAAGAACAGTCTCTGCCAGGCTTCTGCCATGATGATCTACCTAAGCACACAGGACCAAAACCATAGAAGGAGTTCTCTGAAATCAGGAGTAAAGATGAATCTCCACTCCTGTAAATTCTTTCTGTCTGGTATTTTATAATAGTGAAAGGGGTACTTAAGACATTTCCCATAAGCAATTACATGTCACACACCACAACATATTGAGATTCATGTCCTATGTTTCTTTTCCAGGAGAAAAATTTTGCATATTTTCTTTGGCACACATTTTAGGTCATCATTAATACATTTTGGTTGACTCTCAAAGACAGAGCTTACACAGGTCATGGGTGTGGTACTATTTTTAGAGTTCTCCCAGGGGTTGCTTCCAGAGCCTGCAGCAGTGTGTTCTCCTTTAGTGAAAATGGACTATAGCTCCTCACCTTTGTCTGAACAAGAACTCCATTTCCTCATAGCTGAAATGGGAGCAATAATAAGCGAATTTCATCTCAAAGCATATCCTGTGGTCTAGTCTTCCACTGTTGGGTACTTTTTGATGACTCATCTCCATCTCTTGCCTGCGTGTCCTGGACATTAGGAGACTTAATTAAAGTGTGCAGAGTACCTTAAAGTCCTCGGGGAAACACCTGAAATTATTATTGTAAATAACTATTTTGATGCTCAGTGATCTCTTGAAGGTAATGAAACTAGCTATATAGGAAACTGGAGCTATAATATAGAGTTTGATGAAAATGCATTCATTTGTACAGTGTTGTATTAATGACTGGGTTTAAAGATTTCAAGATTTCAGAGTCGAATTACTGGGGTCTTTCTGGCCATTCTAAGTGATTTAGCTTTTGCTATTACTATGTAACATGTTTCAGAGAGCAGCTAAGTATTCACATCGTGCTGGTTTGTGTCAGCTTTCAAGACTTAGCAGCTTGTTCTCATATGTTAATCTTTTTAACACATTTCCATATTACAGGAAAAAAGAAGAGGGTGCCTGTCCAAGCTGGCACATACCCTGAAATGTTGTCCCTGAGGTACAAAGAGAGATCCTTCAGTTTCTTTTCCTCACTTGTCGGCCCTGCCTTCCTCTCGCCAGGGTTCAGTCCATGGCCAGTACTGCCCATTTGATTATTACTCTATGCAGGGCTCATCTTGGGGTCATGCCCAAGTGTCATAATGAACCAGTCATGCAGCCCATGCATGAGATTGTCCAGGCTGCTTGGCAGTCCCAGGATGTCTTTGTTGCTCATGCCAGGCACCCTCTTCTACTCCAGGAAACCTTGGTGCCTCTTCTGGAGGTGACTGTTGCCCAGGCACACCCAACAGGGCATCTGCCTCACCTCCTTCCTGATGTTACCGTAATCCATGATTTCATGAGTATTCTGTTAATATAGAAAACTAACTAACCTCTCGTTGGTGTTCGCCAGCACTGCCTCATGTGTTCTGTGGCTTCCTAGTCTGTCACCGTTTTATCTTTATTTTCTTTAGTATCTTCCACTGAACTTGGGAGATCCTTGACAAACATCGGCTACATTGCATTGAAATGTATTCAAGTAAAAATCGTGTGTGGCTGGAAATCTTGGATTCCTTATGTTGTCTTCCTAGATCTTTGGCACTTAGATGTCAAAGTATCCACTGTAAATTATAGTATGCTTTCCTTTCTTAGGACTAGCAATGGCTGGTGACAAGATTACATAGACAGCACAGTACTAAAGGGAGCATGTTCCTAAAATACATTCCAATGGAATGGAACTGAAGGATAGAAAAATACAAGACTAAATATTAGTTCTTTGGTTATTGATTACCTATTAGTTGGCAATCATAGTTATAGCTCAGCATTGGCATCTATGGCTCTGAGGGCAGGCTATAGGCTCTAGGAGTTAGTAAGGCTAGTGTCAAGTCTCACTCGCCCTTCATCAGGCATGCCATGTCATTTGTCACACATTGCCCTGTTAGGAGGCAGCCAAACCACCAGATCAAGAGGGAAAGGACTAGAAGAAGGCTGGCAGCATCTCTGATGTGCTCTGTTGTGTCTCAGAGACCTTTATCTGTATAACTACCCTGATGTTTTTTGCTTGTTTGTTGTTTTTATTTTTGGTTTGTTTTTCTTTTTACACCAAACAGGCTCAGCCTAAGTATCTAAAACAATGCATCTAGCATTAGTTCTTTATTAAACTCTAAATTAGCTAAACAGAGTAGCAAATCCCAAACCTTTTTAATCTCATCTTCCAATTAAAGATTGTGGTAAGAGTTTAAAAGGAGAATGTTTTAATATACCATTATGAAATTGAATCTGTGATTCAAGGAAGATTTTAAAATTTAAACTTCCTTAAAAAGATGCTAGTGTAAATAGTCTAAGCTCAATAAATTGAGAAAAATAAATCTGGGGCATTTCAGAGATGGCTCAGTCAGTGAAGTGCCTGCTATACAAACATTAAGTCCAAGATCACACACAAACACCTACATAAAAAGGCCAGGCATGGTAGCACAGTGTTAGTCACAGTTTTGGGGATATAGAAACAGACAGAACCTCAAGACTTACTGGCTAACCAGTCTGGCCAAATTAGTTAGCCTAGCTTCAGTGAGAGACCAAGGTAAAGCATGATGGAGAAATATTCTCAGCATCAGCCTCTGCCTCCAAATGCACATGTGCACGTACCTACCCAATCCAAATACATTACAAAACATAAGCCCCATTTTCTCTTTATAAAATGATCATTGTGGCCAGGCACCACTGCTGTGAATTGACTTGATTTTCATGACTTTCTGGTTTACAGTTGGCTTCCACTAACTTAGTTTGGAATCAAGATGAAGTCACTTACTGTTATTTTTAAGTATACAAAAGTCATGTATCCCTATATAGTATTGTGTGGGGCACAGAAGAATAAGCTAGAAAGTTGTGTTCCCTGTCTTCCAAGAGTCTGAAGTGTGAAGACACAGGCAAACTGAAGAAACAAACCTGGTTTTAAAATCTGTCATCCAGAAACTGATAGAAAACATTTTCCATGCTTTTAAGTAATTTTTGACATTATGATTAATGAAAATAATATAATTTTCTACAAAAAAGAATCTGTTACCTGAGGTTTCTCTATTGTCAAAATTCTATTAAATACTCATTCTAGGAAAAGGCATAACCTTTTATTAACAGTTTTTAACTTCTGAGGACTATATGTTTATATTGGAATTTTTGTTTAACTGGTGCTTTTCTTTTAGTTTTTTGTCTTGTTTTGAGATAGAGTGTCTGCTCTAGATATAGCTCAGGCTAGCCTGGAATTCATTGTATTGCCAAGGCTTGCCTTGAACTCAAGACAGTCCTCTTGCCGTACCTAAGTGTTAGGATTATAACCACAAGCCACCACAATCAGATTATGACACCTTTTTAATTTTATCCTGCCTGCCTCTATTTATAATTTTCATGGTTTTGTTTTAATACAATTTTCTTTCTTTATTATGTGTACTTTATGTAAGTCTGTTACAGACTGGAGCTTGGTTCTGACCAAAGCATATAGATATCAATTGCATCTGTGTGTCAGGGACTGAAGAGAGCTGAGGACAGATAAGATATATACTTACCTGCAAAGGTTGAAGTATAATAAAGAAATAATGTGAAAGTCCATTGTGAAGGTGCTTTCCTACTATGCAAAACAGATACATTACTCAGATTGCCTGAAGAATGCAAAGAAATACCAAGAGAAGCTTTTGATTAGAAGTGATGCCCAATCCTTGTTATAAAGGCCAGGCAGTTAACTGAAAGGGTTCAGGATAAGAGTGGGTGGAGTTTACACACTGATTTGGAAGAGGAAGACACCCATTCAAAACCTTGAACCAGGTGAGAATTGGTGAGATCCAGAGAAAAGCAGGCAGCTTAGGGAGGCTAGGGTTGGTGGCCAGAGCACAGATGTGGGATGGGAAAGCTATCAAACTCTAGGTTAAAATGTATTTGGAGGCCAGAAGAGATGGATCAGTGGTTAAGAGCACTTCCTACTCTTTCACAGAATGAGAGTTCAATTCCGAGCGCCCAGCAACACGGCTTTCTCTAACTGTAGTCTAGGGGACCTGATGTCCTTTTCTGGATACTGTAAGCAACTGCATTCATGCACACACAAAGTAAAGTAAGTCTATCTTTTAAAAACTTATTTTAAAAGTTAGGAGGACTCAGAGAGAGAACAGTTGTTTGCATTCCAGAAAGCTGGGTGATGTGGCTTACAAAGGTGGCAAAGTCACCAGAGCTCTTAACCTTACACTGTGTATGATATGAGATGATGATGCTCCCACTTTGATAGATTTCCCACAAGACTAGAAAGAAAGGATGAATGAAAAACAGTTAGCTGTGCAGTATCAGAGACCACGAAGACATGTAAGGTGTCTGGGGACTAAGTATGATGGCCCATGACAGTGACCAAGTGCTACATTTGGCATGGAGTGGTCATTTAGTGAGGCTGCTATGGTGTTCACCATAAGTTAACCTCTGGCTAAGTATGAGCAAACTTTCTGTGAACTACTCTTTATACAGGCATTCTCCAAAACATGCCCTAATTCAGTTGGCCAACCCTTTAGCAAAATTCTTTAATTTTTTGAGGCCTTGGTTCCTTCATATCACAACAACCTGGAAACATTAACAACAGTTCAAGATAAGAGAAGTAATGGGCTCCTAAGAGCACTTGGCACATGGAAGGAACTTAGTAAATATGGAATGGAAAATGAGTAAGAGACATGACTGTTATCTCTTAGCAGAGTGAGGGTGGGGCTTCCTTCTTGCATGTCATCAAATCTGCCATTCTCTGTGTTGTCTTCTCCAGGACATGATAAATGCTGAAAATACTTTTTATTTATCCTGTAACAACTGTTTTTTGTCATCTTTTCTGTTTGTCTCCTATCTACCAAAAATTCCTCATTGTTAGGCAAGGATGCTCTCTGTGGTCCTTGTCTTGACTTGAAATTTCTTTTGCTTGATTTCTCTTTTTCATTTACACTTGATCTTTTTAACAACTTTGTTTAAAAATGTCTCTTAGACAGCCCCCATTTTCACTGCTAGGCCCACACAGGAGTGTATTCAAGTATAATCTTGGCTCTTGACTGAGTTGGTTGTGATATAAGAAAAACGTACTATGGAAATTGAAGTATATCTTCAGAAAAGTGATGATGGTCTGTATTAGAGACAAATTAATTAAAGTGTATAATAAGTTAAAAGCATTCTATATAATCAATAAAAAGAATTTTTAATTATCTGTCCTTTAGAAGAAAAAGAAAGAAACATTCAAACATTGAATCTTTTCCAAATTTGTGGACAGAATCCAGAATTTCCACAGAAAATCTGGTCCAGATTTTCATGTCAAGGTGATTCCATGGTCAGCCCATTTAATATATAATGAAACCACTAAAATTTAATCAAACTGACCCCTGGCCTCTGGAAAGGTAGGGACTGGATCTGAAATACTGCATAAGAGGCGATACCAAATATCAGGCAGGAATGGCTCCAGATAATTTATCTCTGCCTCTGTGCTTAAGATGAGGATTCAAACCTTTTGATTTTTACATGTGATTCTAGTATAGGTGTTGATCTATTTCTATTTTTATTTTCTTTTACTGATTATACATATGAAAGATAAACATAAAAAGCAAGAAAAGTATTGTTGTAATGAGAAAAATATGAACTATCTTTGTTTATTCTACCAGCCTCCAAGAAACTCAATATTTCAGTATGTCTCGTTTTAAGCTCTCATGCACATATATGCATTGGGCATGTATTTATTGTACTCAGGATAGTTTGCTTTGCTTTTCCACATGCTACAATATGAGTATCTTCCTAAGTTATTAAATATTCTTTGAAAATGTGGACTGGGGAGATGTTTCAGTGGTTAAACTGTTGGCTATATAAGCAAGAGGATCAGAGTTCAGATCCCCAAACCCAGTGTAAATACTAGGTAGGTATGGAGGCCCAGCTTCTAATTCCAGTCTCAGAAAAGAAAGATAGAGCAAAGTAGCTAGTGAGAATAGCTATATCAGTGAGCTCTGGCTTTGATTGGGAGAACTTAGTAAATAAGATAGAAGAAGAATGGAGAATGATTGTTGGCATCCACCTGGAACCTTCACATGTACATACACATATATTACATGCATGTGTGCCCACACTCTTATGTCCACACACATGCATACACATGCACACACCACACCAAACACAGAGACAGACACACACACACACAAATATTCAAAGAATATTTTTTCACTGAATATACAAAACTCCATAGTATATATCACCATTCTTTCTTCTAAGGTATTTTTGTTGCTTTAAAAATACATTTGTGTAGTGTGTGTGTGTGTGTGTGTGTGTGTGTGTGTGTGTGTGTGTGTGTACCTGAATATGTATATAATGTTCATGCAGTACCTGGGAGGCCAGAGAGGGTTAGAAGTTACAAGCAGTTATGAATCTCCATATGTTGGAGCTGGGAACGAAGCCAAGGTCTTCTGTAAGAACCTCAAGTGCACTTAACCACTGTTCCATGTCTCCAGCTCCCAAGAACTTGGTGCTATTCTAGATAATGACATAATGAAGTCTTTGTATGCCAATATTTTCACATGTGTTTAGACACCTTCTTAAAACAGATTCTGAACATCTAAGTAACATGTTTCAGACTTTGATTCAGATAAGATTGCTGAAGTGTTTTTCTTTAAAGCTGCAGGAAATTTCACTTCTGCAGGATTCCAGAAAGAGGGACTGTAGCATTTCTGCCTTCATTGTGGTGGTGTTTATCTTTGTAAACTATTCAATGAAATGAAACAAATGATTTATTATAAAGTGTCATCCAAGGGAATTTTTCTGAAGGAACCCAGCAGTATCACTGCTGCTGCCAACTTCTAAGGACTAAGTTACCATTTCAAATACAAAGTGTTTCTCTGATGAGTGAACCAAAGTTTCTATCCACAAAAACCACCAACAATTATTTGGGACTGCTGCTGCATAAGTAAGTTAGGATTGTTAAATGATAGGCTTTTAAATAGCTTTATATATTAAATAGCACATTTTATTTATTTATATGTGTGCACAAGCATCACAGCGCACAAGTGTTGGTCAGAGGACAACTTGTAGAAATCTGCTATCTCCTATCTCCAGAGTCCCAGGATCATGGGGCTTGGCAGCAAATGCCTTTACCCGCTGTTCCTTCTCACTGGTCTGCATCTTTATCCTTTAGAAACGTCCACACCAAACTGAAATTTCATGGCCTGTCTCCTATCAAGTTACAAAGTCTTATCTGGTGGCATCAATCCCAAATAAATGCCCTACTTATCTGTCAGTGAAACACTTGGACAGCTACTTGAAATATAGAGGGGGTGTTGCATTGTGTTCTGCCCTTCTTTGGGAGTTGTTTTTAATATAGCGTATCTCTTTAAACTATAACAATATTTTTATATGTTCATACTATTCAAAATGGTCTGTCTAGTCAGTTTAAAATATGCATGACTTTCTACATGGATCTAAAAAAATAAAGGCAACTCTAAAGAAGAGCAGTAACCAAAACAATCCTGAGCAAAAGGAACAAAGCAGGAGGCATCGCAGTGCTTGGTTTAATACATCACAAAGATATAGTAATTACAGTGGTATGTGCTTGCCTAACAGCAGACACTCAGTCCACTGTGAAAGCCTGCCTGGAAACTCACATGGCCATGGCCAGCTGATCTTCAACAAGCTGCTGAGAATGTGCACTGGGGAAAGGAAAATCTTCAAAATGTAGTACTGTGAAAATCAGACTCTCAAGTGTAGAGGCGTCAGAGTGGATGCCTCTCTCCCCATAGTCAAAAAGCAACTGGAAATGTAAGATCTGGAATTACTATAAGAAAACGCAGGAGCAATTCTTCAGGACATTGAAATGGGAGAGCATTATTTTTATTCCATCCCAAAAGCACAGAACAGAAGCAAAATTTTACAAGCGAGATGACATCAAGTTTAAAAGCTTTTGTCATAGCAAAGAACACTATCAGCATAATGAAGAGCGTTTTGAAAAGAAGAGAAAGTATTTGTAAAATATGTATCTGATATGGGTTGATACCCAGAATGTATAAGAAAAGGAACATATAAAAAATTTGATTGAAAGTGAGTGGCCAAATTTAACAGTTGTTTCTCAAAATGTGATGTGCATGTTGCTAACAGATACGTGAAAAATTTCTCCATATCATTAATCATCAGGGAAATGCAAATGAATTACAATAAAATACTATCTCTCTCCAATTAGAATACCTATTATCAAAAAGACAAAACAAGTGCTGAGAAGAATGGGGAGGGAAGTGAGCTTTTGTTGAGGGAATGGAAATTAGTCAACCTTGATGGAAAACACAAGAATAAACCCTAGACTAGAATTAGCATTCATCTTACCATTGGGTACATAGTGAATGGAAGTGAAATCAAGATGTCAAAGACTGTCAGCACCACCATGTTTATGGCACCACTATTTGCAGTAAATAAGAAATAGAAATAACCCAAGTGATTAATGGGTGAAGAAAGTTATAAATATGCATATGTATGTGGACATATAGTGAAACTTGGATACCTAGTCCCAGAGGAATCAAAGTACTAGTTGGACATTGAAAGGAGCCAATCTCTGTCTTTTGTGTCAACAGAGATGGAATGTAAAAGACAAATACCACAAGATCTCACTCATACATGGAATAAAAGCATTGATCTTATAGAAGCTGAGATTAGTCGGTTGGTTACCTGAGGATGGGGAGACCAAATGGGAGAAGCAGGAAAGAAACACACTGATCATTGAAGACCAGGCCACAGTGAGATGAGACACCATTGTGGGGTGCCAGATGAGACACCATTGTGGGGTGCCAGGTGAGACACCCTTGTGGGGTGCCAGAGGAGACAATATTGTGGGGTGCCAGATGAGACACCACTGTGGGGTACCAGGTGAGACACTGTTGTGGGGTGCCAAATGAGACACCGTTGTGGGGTACCATTGCACAGCAGTATGATTAAGACAGTAGTAGTCTAGTGTGTGTTTCACAAAAACAAAATGATCTTGACATTTTCACCATAAAGAAATTGTAAAACGTTTAAACTGATTTAGCTAGAATAGAATGTATACATGTATTAAAATGTTATATGGTACTGCATTAATGTGCATTTTTTGGTTTTTGAATTTAAAGAATTATTTTATGTATATGAGTGTTTTGCTTGCATGAACGTATGTGTGTCACATGTGTGCCTGGTGCCCAAGAAAGTCAGAAGCGAGCACCAAATCTCCTGGAACTGGAGTTATAGATGGTTATGAGCCGTCATATGGGTGTTAAGAACTGAACCCAGGTTCTCTGAGAAAATAAAAGATGTTAACTGCTGAAATAGTTTCTAACTCCCATTTTTTAATGTGTCATTTACAATATTTAAAATTGATATGACACAAACAAAATTTACAAAGCTAACCTTTTTCATCAATGATATGCATAAGTTAAAAATTTAATATCACAGATATTTATCAGAAAAGTTACTTCAACCATTTTTCACATCCAACACTCAACTAATCTTCACTAAGTAGGACAATTTTTTATGACTTAATTTGAATAATGCTTTTATTATCCTAATTTAAAATATTTGTCAACCCTTTTGTTGATTTGTTTGGTTTTCTGCGACAATTTTTCATTGTGTAGCCCAGGTTGTCTTACGTCTCTCCAGAACTAGGATTCTTGGATGTGTAATTTGATTAAACCTTTTTAAAATTGACCTATTCAACATTGCTCTCCACATATGTTACCTCTTTCAGAGTAATGCACTGCCCATCTCCATACACGTGGTGTACAAGAACAAAGTATCACAGACTTTCTGTCTTATATGACAGACATGCAGTCTCACATGGCACTTTATCGTTTTAGAAGCCTAAAGTATAAAACAGTCATTGCAGATTTTATCTTCTCTGTGGATCGTAAAAAGCCTGTCATCTTCTTAGGTCCTACTGGTAAGAGGGGCAAAGCAACTCAGAGATCAAGTGATCTCATTGCAGAGGGCCCTGCTTTCAGGATCTCATAGCTTCTCCAAAGCTCCCCATATCATAATACTACTCTAGTGATGAGGATTCTATTATATCAAGTTGCCCTGGGGAAAGATTTAAAGTTCAGTCCACAATGCTACCTTAAACCAGAGGCTTCAAACAACAGCCACTTCCTAGTTTCCCACAAATCTCTAGGTTTACCATGCTCTACTGAGTCACATGGAGCTGAGTTTACAGTCATGTGGGATCTTTGTGGAACAAAAGCATTAAAGGTAGTCATGCAACTTTCTGGTATCTCCCTCCATGGGGCTGGAGTTCACAGGGACTGAATGGCTGAGGGCCTCCTTTTGCTATATTCTCTCTGGACCTCTCCTTCAATGGAAACAAAGACTCCTTACACTGTAACTCAGTTTCCCAAAGCACAAAAAAAAAAAGGTTCTTCCAAAGATTTTGATCTCAGACTGTCATTTCATCAGTACATCACTCCTGCCATATTATTTTGGTTATAGTGAGTCACAGGTAAGCTCAGGTTCAGGATGGCTGGCGGCTGCATAGGAGTGGTTATGTTGGGAGGCATGCTTACTGATGGCCATCTGTGAAGACTAACACACTGTATTACACACATTCATTTTAAACGGCATTTCTCATTGCTGTTCCCATGGCTAATGAGGACCCCCCACAGCTTTAATCACCTTGGTGGGCATTTCCAAAAACCTAATGAGCTCTGATGTCAATCGAAATAGTCAATCTACTTTTAACAATCCTGGGTCTCAAGTGCAAGAATTCATTTATAAGCAAATTAGAGCCTCGGTTTGATTCATAAACTTCAACCCCCTATTGTTAGTTTTTAAAAAGAACAAGTTCAGGTCCATTTGGCTGTGGGTACTAAGCAAATATTTGGGAAATAATTCAAAGTTTGTAATAACTCCAGACACTTAGATGGTGCTTTATAATTTGAATAGTGCTTTGGGGTGTTCTCTTACATGCCTTTTTCTTTTGGTCTTGTGTGGTAGATCAGGAGAATGTTTGAGTTTTCAAGTGAGGAAAATAGCTCATCAAAAGTTGTTAAGTTTTCCTCAGAGGAAAAAACATCAGAGTCTGAACCCATTCTCCCGGGGTTCTCTTAAATGGTGAAGGGTCTGAGCCTGAAATCCATCCTCCTACACTCTGTGTGTGTGTGTGTGTGTGTGTGTGTGTGTGTGTGTGTGTGTGTGTGTGTGTGTGTGTAAATACACATATTTTAAGGTCTTCTTCTTAAGGAATAATCTTTGGAGCTCGGATTGCATTGGGAATTCATCTTTCCAGCCCTTCATTTAACAGTTAGGAAGAAAGATTCAGATTGATTACACCACTTACCCAAAGTGATACCATTATTTAGTGGACTAGCCAAAAACTATGGACTCTGAAGCTGCTGTTCTTCCAACTTCACCTGTGCCCTTCAAGAATGGACTTCAGAAAGGGACTCGGTCTTACCTCAACTGGATATGGCAGACGGAATTAACTGACTTTAGGAGCCCTTACCCTCTCTGAGGATGGATGGGGGGATGGAGTGGAGAAAAGCTGGGAGAGGACTGGGAAGAGGGAGGGGCAGCAATGGTGGGTATGGGAAAAATTTAAAATAAAAATAAATACAAAAAGAATAGATTTCTAAGCTGTGTGAAAATGCTGAGTGGGATGGTTCATTTCTCTGATCCCAGCACTTGGGACACTGGGGTAGGAAGATATCCATGAGTTCAAGATCAGCCTAGGCCTCATAGTGAGTTCTAGCCCAGCCTGGGATACTAGCATTCTGTCTTGTAAAACAAAAGAAAGAAGAACAAAAGGAAAGAAGGAAGGAAGAGAGGGAAAGAAAGGCTGATATTACACATTTCAGATGCTAATTTTTGACCTTCTCGGGGTTAAACACTAGTTCTTTAGCAATTGAGGTCACAACCAGCTTTATTACTATTTGTTCAGAGGATTGTCTATTCTGGGCAACAACATCTTGCCGCAGAAGACACCTCTGTATGAAAATCTCAGGACTAAATTCAATGCAGAGATTCTTTCTCTCTTTCCTTCCTTCCTTCCTTCTTTCTTTCTTTTTTTCTTTCGTGCTAGGGAACCATACCAAGGCTTATGAAGCCTTCTGCTTGCTAGACAAGCATTCTACTACTGAACTAAACTGCCAACTCCCATTGTGATATGTGTTCCATGATGAAAATGAAGTTGTAATTGGCCTGTCTAGTGACTGGTATGTTTTGCTTTCACGACTATTGTTAGTATTGAAATCAAAGCATTTATTTCCCCAACTGTTCTCTCAGCATATAAGGTAGAAACCTCTTTGGAAGAAAGGGCATAAATGAGACTGCCAGACAGTACAGACTGACATTTCCCCAGACTCTAGGATGTCACCAGTGCACATCATACTTTATTTTGACTTAAGTAAAGATCCCACTTTCTTCCCCTTCCTCCTCTCCTTTCCCTTGCCCCCCCCATCTCTTCGCCTTTTTATCTTGTCTTCATAAGGAGAGTATATCTTTAGTTGTTTTACAAAAACAGTAAGCTAACAAAATCAACACAGCAGTTACCACAAGCAGAAAGAGTTGACCATTTTGATGGACCTAGAGTCACTTACACCCCAGGTCACATCCTCAGTCATGAACCCTAATATGGTCCCAGCTTTCATAATATTTCTACGTTGTCTGTTCACTTTTTTAGTCTATAGGTACCTAAAATATGAGCTTGTGAGTGAAACCATTTTCCTCTAGATATTACATATGAGCTCTTCCTTTGTTCTCTGAACCACTTTGTTTTATTTATCTCAAGTACTGAATTCCATTTACATATGTATGTCTGATAGCATCTCATTCTCTCTCCCCCTCCTCCTACCCTCCTGTACCAGACCTGATACTCAGACCTTATCCTTATGCTCATTAAGCAAGGGCTCTACCATTGAACTACCTCTCCAGCCCTTTTGATTGTTAGTTTGAGACAGTCTTACTAAACAAGCTGACCTTGAACTTAGGATCCTCTTACCTCAGACTCTGGAGTAGCCCAGATACCAGGCTTGTGTCACCATACATGCTAGATCTTTTTTTTTTTTTTTTGAGCATAAGTACATGGGATAGAGAAAAGGCAGTAGTTGTGTGAAAAAATGGACTCCTGGGGTCGCCGTTGTACAGCAGCCAGATCCATGCTGTTTCGGAGAAGCTGTGTCACAGATTTGAACCTTTATATGATGGAAGTATTCAAACAAGCTTGAAAAAATATTATATAGCTGGTAAAATATTTTTATCCCAAATCAAATGTCAGCTTTAAGTGCAGTGTTTATAGAATTCTGCTGTACGGTGATGTAACACATAAAAAATAGAAGTGTTGATATATTTGGGCCATTTATTTGCAGGGTACTTTTTTAGTACCAGCAAGTCCAGTTAGAAAGTCCCATCTGCTCTTCTGCCTCTTTGCCATCTCTACTGGTGTCATTTCAGACCAAGGCACCATCTGATTTTTTCTTTTCTTTCTGCATTATAGCAATACTCTACAGGTCTCTGCGGGGACATGGCCCTCATTCCATCTCTTCTCCCTCATCAGTAGAGTTTATTCATGGAGAAAAGGCAGTGAAATGCAGTAGAGAGTTTTATAAAAGGCATTAGACCTTTCACTGTTGTGGGAAAAGTCAGGGTAGGGAATTTTAAATCATTTCAGTCAAAAAGTCTGTTAGCCAATTTGACCATTATATCTAAGTTGAAGCCCTAATGGCTTCAATACGCTCCAGGGCTAGCATACCCTGTAGAAACAGGGCAAGTTATGATGTCTACAGGCGCAGAGGATGTATATGTTTAAGAGTTCCTACATGCCTGTACAAAGTATCCAGACTTTCAGATGTCCTCTCTCCCCTGAAATGTGAAGGCAACTGTGTCTGTTTCTTTTCTCAACAATATGGCAAAATGTGACAAGAATATCCTGGAAGGGGAATGGAATCGTTAGTTTTATCTCATAGTCCCTGGGATTGCTGATTTGGCTCCAAGGTAGTGCTGACCAGAATGGCTGAGGGAAAATGTGGTAGAAGAGGCTGTTCATCTTATTGTTCAAGAAGCAGAAAGAAAGGGTAGTGAGGATGGGAGAGGATAAGCCATGGCCTCTGAGAACATGTAGCCAGTAACCTGCTTCTTCTATATCGGCTCCATTTCTACTAATGCCCCCAAATGCCACTGTTTACAAATCCTTCAGGGCTTAATCTGTTCACTGGGTCAGAGCTCTTATGATCTAATTGTCTCTGAAACTTCCTCACAGACACAGCCAGGTGTGTGATTTACCAGCATCCTAGGTGCATTGAAGTCCAATTAAGTTGATAAATTAGCCATTCCTGCAACTGAACATGATATTCAAGTTAGGGACAAAGTATATGCTTAATCATAACGGCCAGACGAAAATAATTATCAAAATTCCAGTGAAACTGAACAGGACCTGAAGTTATATCCAGACTTCTTCCTCCCCACCAGAACTTCAGGCATGAAGCAAATTTTTATATATTTTATAAAAGTTAGCATATGCATATATTTGTAAGTAATCAAATCCCGACTAGTGTCTGTTTCAGCTATGGCACATCAGTTTTGTTCCATTCTCTTACTTTCTTCTTGGTTTTATTTTTTTGTTCAGTACTCCCTTTTTATTCAAGGTCCAGCAAGACTAGAGGAATTGTCAGACATAGTGGCTCACACCTGTAATCCCGGGACTTAGAGGCAGGAGGATCACCATGAGTTCAAGCTACAGAGACCTGGTCTCATAAAACAAAAGCAAATTTTAAGAAAGGTTAGAAGGGCTGTGTATTAGATACTTGTCTTATTGCTCAGACAAGGGACATGTCAAAAGCAATCTTGAGAGGGAGGATTTATTTGGGGTTAGAGTGACACCATCCATCAAGCTAGAAGCACCCAGCACCTGGGCTGTGTCTAGTCAGACTGGACCCACAGTAGAGAAACAGAAATGAATGTCGGTGTTCAGCCAGCTTTCCACTGTCCCATGTGCTGTCCCAGTCCATAGCATGTCTCTGTCCACACATGAGCTTGGGCTTCTCCCTGGAAGCTTGACCCTTCCATGATCCTGTATACAACTCTATCCTGTCGAGTTGAAGATCAATATTAACTATCATACACTGATGGTTCTGCCTGGGCTGTTGCAATATGTGCAGACTATTATTTCACACGTTATTCAGATTGTACAGTTAAGCTTCTGTCAGATGTGTTTTTTGCTATCTTTGTTCCATGCAGGTGTGTATAACGCCGTGGGAAGCTCTGGAAAGTGCTGCAAGCCTCCCTTTGTGTGGGTGGTCATTCCCGTCGGCACAGATGTGCATTGCCACTTCCATCCTTTATTTGTCATTCCTGTTCTACAAGTGTTCATTCTTATGATGACAGATCATGAGAGCCCTTTGCCTGCATGCTAGGAGTGACTTCCAGACAGAACACAGGCCGAAAAGGGCTCTTAGACACGCTGGATCCATGAATTCCTTTCTGGTCTGTGTCTTGCTCCATTCAAAGATGAATTCCTGCTTAAAGCAATGCTGTCTGCATTTTGTTCCTTAATCTTTTCTTATCCTCTGCCTGTGCATTCTATTGGATGTGATCACAGAAGAACCAGCCAGCTCTGTTTGAGAGCATTAGAGGGGTTTCCCAAAGGGGTTGACATTTCTTAAATATTTTTTACAAAGACTCACAGCTTGTAAGCTTCAAGTGTACCATGTTGCTCTTTCAAATGCATATCAATTAAGTATTTAGTTTGGTACTTTTCTAGTAGACCAGGTAGTGTTTTATCAATTTATCCTAATTTCTGCCCCCCTCTGTGACTCTCCCAAATCTATCTGAAATGCTGTCAAAAGGAAGGAAACAGAAAATGAACCCTTATGAAAGACTGAATCTGTTATTAATGGTGCTGTGATCTCATCAGCCAAAGGAGTAACCACATACTGTTTATTTTTAGTAGCAAAGACTAAAGCTTTGAACAGTAAGTTCCAGTCTATAATCATATCACCTTCCGTGTACCTCTCATTTGCAGTGAGATCAGCACTGAACTCTTCCTGTGTGGGGCTTGGCAATTGTATGGTGATTCTCTGAGCGGATCCTATGTGTTCCTCGTGCCCTCCATGTGTGCAGCCAAATGTTGGAAGCATGGTTTGCACAAGAGCACTGCCAAACAAAACTCTTCAGCCACGCTGGTCACAACCCTGAAGTTCTCTCTGTGAAAAGTATAAGTTGATCACTTATGACTGTCAGCAATTTTTCCCAGACATCCAAGTTCAAGATCATTGAAGGGCTGGATAAAAATTGGCCTATAATTTATAGACCTTTTCCCCTGACCTCTGACTTTGTTTTCAAAGTCTGTACTATGTTCATTACATTTTTACAGTTTTTTTCTTCTATTGAAAATACATTTTTTCACAAAATATATTCTGATTATGGTTTCTCCTCCCCCACCTACTCTCCAGACACACACACACACACACACACACACACACACACACACACATATCCTTTTCTCTGCAGAAAGAAGTAATCTAGTCAAAATGCAAAATAATTCCACTCTTTGCTGGCTACAGACTGTGTGCCACTTTACAGGTGTTTTATGTATAGTACCCTATCATACTTGGCTTAATTCCTACTCAATTTGATTCCTATGCAATAAATCATGTCTGATTTACTTATGAGAAACCAAACCCTCAGATAATTATAGAATGGGGCTAGAAGATGCCTCAGTGGATAAAGTGTTTCCTTGTACACATGAGGACCTGAATTCAATCCCCAGAACCCACATAAAATAGCCTATGTATTAGTAGGCAGTAGTAATCCTGTAATCAGGATTAGTGGTATGTAGATCATTGCAGTTTACTGTCTAGCCTTCTTGGTAAGCTCAAGTTCAAGGAGACACTCTGTCTCTAAAAGCATGGAGATGGCTTCAGAGGAATAACACCTGAAGTTGACCTCTGACCTTCACATGCACAGGCTCAAACTTGTACACTACCAACACACATACAGAGAAGGAAAATAACTTCATAATGTTTATTGTACAAACACTTTGAAAGCTTTAGACACTACTCTATTCTCAGCCTTCAACCTGTTTCTTTTGGTCCTGTGAGCATGTCTGGCTGGTCCTCTGGATGGAGCATCACTTCTGGCAGTGCCACAGTGGCCCTGCCCTCAGCTAAGGGTTATCTACTCACCAAGTTCAATGTTATCTTTTTCATTCAGTTACTTCATTTTTTTATTTATTTAAAGAGTTTTTTTTCTATATATACCACTGCTCACCCTTTCTTCCCTCCTTCTAGTCCCTCCCAGTCCTCCCTCAGCCTCCTCCCACCCCA
Source organism: Sigmodon hispidus (assembly GCA_004025045.1). Lineage (NCBI taxonomy): Eukaryota > Metazoa > Chordata > Mammalia > Rodentia > Cricetidae > Sigmodon > Sigmodon hispidus. Next base: position 106,030 of record PVIH01001707.1, on the reverse strand, counting down.
TCCCCCATCCATTCTCAAGAAGGGCAAGGAGTCCCAAGGTGGGTCAGTTCAGTCTGGTGTATACAGTTGAGGTAGGTCCAACTTCCTCCTCCCAATGTTAAGGCTGGGTTAGGTGTTCCTCTACAGGGAATGGGCTCCAAGATGCCAGTTCATGCACAGGAACATAGTCTGATCCTACTGCAAGAGGCTCCACAAACTGTCCATGCTATTTGACAGTCATCTACCTTTGGAGGGTTTAGTTTCTTTCCCCTAAGGTTCCTCAGTGGTTGTTTCTGAGTCCGTGAGCTCCCAAAGCTCAGGACAGCTGTCTCTGTGATTCTGATCCCTTTGCTCACAGGTACTCTCTTCTCTCTTCAGCTGGACCAGGAGCTCGACTTGGTGCTTAGCTATGGAGCTCTGCTTCTGTCTCTATTCATTGCTGGATAAAGGTTCTATAATGATACTTAGGGTGTTCATTTGAGATAGGGGAAATCCTGTTTAGACACCCTCTCTACTACTGCTTTGAATCCTAGCCAGGGACATCTTGTAGGTTTTTGGAGGTTTTCTTAGCACCTGGTTTCTTTCCAACCCCACAGAGGCTACCTCTAATCAAGATACCCATTTCTTTGTTCTCCCTCTCTGTTGCTCCTCCCACTCAGCCATCTCCTTCTCTCATGATTCCAATTCCTTCTGTTATGGATGCAAGCACAGTGAACATGAAAGTTCTGAAATTGGTATTCTTGCTGTGTCCATCACTGAGAAACACTTGGGTGAATATTTAATCTGTGTCTGAAAGAAAAGTATGTCTGGGACAAAGTGGTCTTTGCTCGTTTTAGAGACAGTGGCTGATTTCTGTTTCAGTAGTGTTCTGGCTTCATGTCTATGGCTGTGATAAAATACCCTGAGCAACTTAGGGGAGGAAAGGTTTCTTTTAGCTCTAATTCCAGGTTAAAAAAAAAAAAAGTCCATCACGGCAGAGATGTCACAGGACCAGGAGCTGAGACAGTTGGCCACATCACACCTAGTCAAAAGCAGAGTGAAGTGAACACATAGTCACATCACATCCATTCAAGAGCAGAGAGAAATGAACGCTTACACATTTACTTGCTTGCTTGTGCTCAGCTCAGTTTCTCCACTCTGATATAGTTCAGGATCCCCTGCCTGTGAAATGAATGTTGCCACTCATAATGGGCTAGGTCTCCCCATGTCAAGTAACATAATTAAGATAATCTCCTATAGACAGACACACAGACTAACCCAGTGTAGACAGCTCCTCACTAAGACTCCTCCCAAGTGATTCTAGGTTGGGTCAAGTTGACATTTAACGTCTAAACATCACAGCATTTTGTAGTCACTTTTATTATAACAATGACATTTTGATTTTAATTATTTTCAAGGGTTACTTTTTGTGTGCACTAGACGATAAATTCTTGAATGTGAAGTGATTTGTTTTTTCTTACTTTTTACATTAAAATTTATTTATGCATTTCTTCCTCCTCCCTCGGCTATTTTTGGGCCACCCCCATTGAGGCCATGCAGGTTAAGGATTTCATATTATGTTTCTGGCACATAGCAGGTCTTCAACAGAAATTTATTCACTTCAGTAGTTCAGTAACAAATGGGCAGGACCAGGAAGAATCTTCTGTATATTTCATTTGGGTGAAAAGTGATGAGATAATATTAATACATGACTAGTTTTAATGGAAATTATTGATTATGAAGGAGAATGGTTTTTATTGAAGAATTCAAGAAGCATAGCTATAACGGGGACAAAAAGAAGTGAAATACAAGTGTGAACTGATAATCACGAAAATTTTCCCGTAAATAAGGTTGGGATTGATCTGTTAGAGGAGACCTGGTGGAGGCAACTGGAGACATCTTTTCCACACATTCCATTTGGGACATGACAAATGAGGCCATATCTCTAGTTTCATTGACTCTCCAGAGTGGCACATTCACAACCCCGACCACTACAGTCAGCCTGCAGGCTTGTGTTAAATGTTCTAATTCTGTTTTTCTATTTCTTTTTTAGAGAAAATCCTTGTGACACTGTCAGGAATGTCTTCCTTGAGTGGGAAAGTACAAACTGTTTTGGGCCTTGTAGAACCAAGCAGACTGGGCCGCACCTTGACCCATGAGCATTTAACAATGACCTTTGATAATTTTTACTACCCACCCCCTCCATGCCACGAAGCTATCTCCAAGGAACCTATCATGCTGAAAAATTTATTTTGGATTCAGAAAAACCCTTATTCCCATCGAGAGAACCTTCAGTTGAATCAGGAGACAGAAGCCATAAAAGAAGAATTGTTATATTTCAAGTCTAAGGGTGGAGGAGCCGTGGTGGAGAACACAACCACTGGCCTCAGCAGGGATGTTCAGTCCCTAAAGCGGCTAGCAGAGCAAACTGGAGTCCACATCATAGCAGGAGCTGGGTTCTATGTTGGTGCAACTCATTCAGCAGCAACCAGGGCCATGTCAGTGGAACAGGTAAAAAGTACTACTTATCGTGTTATTTGTATATAAATTCAGGACAGTCTGAACCTTGGAAACACTATTGGCTGAGAACAACAACAAAAATAGCTAGCTTACCAGGACAGCTGCCGACTGGGACCCAAGTTAGTGAGATTTGGTGTCTTTCAAGTGCTGAGGAAAGAGCTCTCCCCACACTGGTCATTGACAGTTCCCATGTGTTAATACTTTGTTCGTACAAATACTATTGGAGCACAGTGGTTCTGCTTCTGCCTGTTTGTAAACCCCGTTTTTTGCATCATGAGTTTCAGTCACGCAGCTTCAGCTTTCTCCTTGGATTCCTATAATAACCAGCAATGAAAATTCACAGTAGGGTGAGACTTGGCAGGCAGAGACTTGGTACATTGGCAAATACAGCTTCTTCTTCTCCTATTACAAGCCAGGAGGGGTGGGAGAAGGTCTGTTCTCTTGTTTATAATATTAAGTAAAAACAAGAAGCAGGACTAAGCTTGCAGGGCTCTGTAGTATATGTGTATATTCTCTTGTCAAACACACGTGTCAGTTTACATATAGTATGTATCCATGTATATTTTCCATAGCCTGTTTCACAGGTACAGAATGTCAAGTAAACTCTTGGTGAAACATCTGTTCATATTTAAAATAATTTGTTGTTTTAAATTTTCATCTGCATTATGTTCCAATAAATTTAAATATATACATTTATATTGCTTGAAGACAGAGCCAATGATAAGGGTTATATACTTGTCAAATCATGCTTAAATGTTACTGTACATATAAAACAAGTAATGTAGATATTGTGCATTGTGAATTTTCTAGGCTGAATGAAGTGAGAATTAAAGAATTATTGATAGAGTTGATGGGTCAATGACATCCATAGGAGCTGTACCCAGAATAAAATAAACACTTTTTATTTTCAGTTTGAACAGTCTGTCTTTCCTCTTGACCCACAGCTTCTTTACACTGGGAACTTCTCAAAGAGTCTCAAGAGATACTTAGAATAACTTGTTGAATTTGCAAATTAGTCAAAATACATGGTTCAATAGCCAATATTCACTAAATGAATGTTGAATTGTGTGTGTGTGTTAGAGAGAGAGAGAGAGAGAGAAAGAGAGAGAGAGAGAGAGAGAGAGAGAGAGAGAGAGAGAGAGAGAGAGATCAGATGTCATCCTTAAAAATAATCTGTATATCTCCTTTGAGATGGGGTTTCTCATTGGCTGGAGCTAACTGGTAATATCATGCTAAATCAGGTGGCCAGCATACCTTCAGGATCCATGCATCACTATCTTCTCAGTGCTGGGGTTACACAATGCACCGCCACACCCTGCATTCTTATATAAGCTCTGGGGATGGAACATGCGTCTTCAAGGCTGTGAGGCAAGCTCTTTACTGACTGAGCCATCCTCTCTGCCCTTGGCTCTGAATACAGTTTTGAAAGAGTACATTCCTAAATAAATACCTGTTTTTATTTAAAAAAATTTCCCATACCTACCACTGCTCCCCCTCCCCTTTGCTCAGTTTTCCCCAGCTTCTCCCCTCCCTCAAACAAAATACCTCTGTGTAGTATGAGCTTATTGGGATGTACTTCACACTCTATAAGATAGGCTTGTTCTCTTTCTTCTCAGCTTACAGATGTCCTTACTAATGAAATTCTTCATGGAGCCGATGGAACCAGTATCAGGTGTGGAGTTATTGGGGAAATTGGCTGCTCCTGGCCTTTGACTGACAGTGAGAGAAAGATACTTCAGGCTACAGCACATGCCCAGGCTCAGCTTGGCTGTCCCGTCATCATCCATCCTGGAAGGAAACAAGGTGCACCATTTCAGATCATCCGTATATTGCAAGAATCAGGTGCAGACATCTCTAAAACAGTTATGTCCCACCTTGACAGGTAAGCTGGTTATCTTACAATTCACTGTAAACCACTCCACAACAAAGGGGTTATCAAATAGAAAGATCACTGATGGTGAAATAAGTGAAATACTGATCACATAAGGAGATGCAGTGGCTATCTGGAAGAGTTGTTGTGTTTTGTTTTGTCATCTTATTTCCAATTCTGAGTATTGAGCATAGGGCCTGACACATACGACTATCACACACTCTACCACTGAGTTACAGCCACCATTCCTGGAAGGCAGTGTTTGTGAAGTCTTATAAGGATCATGAATGAACATCAGGCTGCAGTTTGCATAGCCCCCTTATGTGTCATGTTGTCTGAGATGTTTTGTACAGGTACCTTCTTGATCTCCTGTAACTCTGCAACTCAGGTTACTATGGTCTGCTCCATTTCTTTCTCTTATTATGTGATATCATGCACTTGCCAGTTCTCCCTGTTCAGTATTTGCCAACACTTGTGGTGATAAATGCATCTATAAATATAAATAAAAAGAAAACAAATCCTTTAACCCTGAAAAGAAAACCAAAAACCTAGGTGCTTTTGTTTCTGTCACCTGTTTTTGGTTTGCAACACCTGAGTTTGGGAAGCTAATTTTTTTTATATAATGATAAATCTGGGATTTCTAATTTTGGCATATTAGCATTTATGACTGCTGCAACAATTAAGGCACTAACCAACCCAATACAGTGTGCTTTGATTCTCTCGTGGTTCTGAAGGTGGAAGTCTGAAATCCAAGTGTTACAAAGACTATGGGAGTCCAGAGGCTGCGGGGAGAATCCTCACTTGCTTATTCCATTGTCTGCCAGACCTTGGTGTTTCTCAGCTTGTGTCTGCATAGGCTTGGGTTTATGTCTGTCTTCTCTTCCATCTCTAAGAACATTTGCTACTGAATTTAGGACCCACTTGTAATAGAATGAGTAAAGCTCCTTGATTATAAACTATAAAGCCCCTTCTCTCAAATAAGGTCACCTTCAGAGATTCCTAGGGTTAAAATACAGACATGTGTTTTCAGAGTGTGCCACTCAACCTACTACATGTCGTATGAGAGGCTTGACTTTATAAATAGATGCTTAGACACTGTTTATATACAAATGTGGAACAGTGTTGCCAATGCTAATCCTAAACCTATAAATTAACTGCATTAAATTGCATTAGATTGACATGATACATAATATACTTCTTCCTCTTTTATTTAAGACATTTTTCCCTTTTACATACCCTCTACTGTTCCCCCTCTCCCCTTCTCTCACTCCCCCGACCCTGCCCCCATCCATTCCTCAAAGAGGGTAAGACCTCCCTTGAATAGTTAGACACAGGCTAACAAATCAAGTTGAGGCAAAACTCAGCTCCTCCTCCCTGTATCAAGGCTGAGCATCCACCATAGGGAGTGTGGGCTCCAGGAAGCCAGTATATGGAGTTCAGGTGAGGAGAAGGAGGAATGACTAGAGGGGCCGGGAGGGGGAGGATCAAGAGCACGATGGAGAAATTTCTTCCTCTTTTCAAATAATGGTATTCTTCTTTGAAAATTTCATGCATGTCTATAACCAGTCTTGAACATATCCACCCCTCACTCCCGCTTCCAATACCTACTCCCAAGGACGTTATTTCAGTAAATGTCTGTGTTATAACGTTGGGCTTTTGTTGTCTGAAAATGCCCTTATTCTGTTTTTGTTATGGATAATATGATGAAATTAATCATTTCCAATGGAGACTTTATTTGCAAGTTGTTTTCCTAAACCCCTCAGCCATCATGCTGTTATTGACAACCAGCTGAAACTGGGTGCTATTCTTTTGAAATACTTGATCTTCTGTTTGTTTTTATTTATTTGCTAAAATCTTTTAAGGTCATAGTTTTCATTATTCTGTGCTTTTCTATGACCTGACTCATTGTGGTTTTTGTTTGTTTGATTGATTGATTTAGTTTTGATTTTTTTTTTTTTTTTTTTTTTTTTTTTTTTTTTTTTTTTTTTTTTTTTTTTTTTTTTTTTTTTTTTTTTTTTTTTTTTTTTTTTTTTTTTTTTTTTTTTTTTTTTTTTTTTTTTTTTTTTTTTTTTTTTTTTTTTTTTTTGAGACAGGGTTTCTCTGTATAGCTTTGGCTGTCCTGGAACAGCTTTATAGACCAGGCTGGCTGCAAAGTCAGAGATCCACTGCCTCTGCCTCCCAAGTGCTAGGATTAAAGGGTGTACCACCACTGTCCCGCTTCATTGTCTTTTTTTTTTATTGTATACTTAAAAGTCCTTGAGATTACGTCAATAAACAAGTTCTTAACCTCTGAGCCATCTCTCCAGCCCCAGCTCCTACTTCAATAAACAAGTATCTTCCATTACTTCCAGAAAGCTCCACCATTATCTTTCCAAATCTTGTTTATTGCTTGTTCCTATAGCTAAGTTCCAACTCAGTTCCAGCAGGAGCTTCACACCTGCCCTTCTGATCTCACCACTGTTTCTTCGCTTCTATCTGGGAGCTGCAATTTCCTGGTTTACCTCTTTACCATGGTCTTTCCAGCAAAATCCATCTTTCTTTGTGTTTTCCTTGCATTAAGATATAGTTTTCTTATTAAATTTCATCTTATTACTTTTCAAATATGTGTGCTTAAATTTAAGAACTTTTATTTTCCTCAATACATTCTCAGTTTTTTCTTGTAAAAAATAAGAAGAATAAAACCAGGTATGGTGGTGTGTGCCCGTAGTCTTAGCAGAGGCAGGTAGATCTCCAAGTGTTCATGGCCAGCCTTGTCTATAGCAAGGTACAGCACCGCAAGGGCTATATAGTGAGATACTGTCTCACAAACAAATAAGAACACATATCTCTGTTATAGTTGATGAACATAATTTATTGTCCTTTTATTGGTGTAGTTTGCTATTGACTCGTTTTAGAAGGGTCCTGCATAGGAAATGTTTCCCTGTGTTACAGAAAAATTGTTCTTACTGTCAGCATATCTCACACTTCTTGAAAATTATTATGACAGGTGAATCATTTTTCTTCTTCTTTAAGTGTGCTTATTTACTTGTTTGTTTATTTTCAAGACAGAGTCCCAGCTCTGCCTTCCAAGCATTAGACTGCAGGTGTGCATCTGTACCTCCCTTCTTGGCCCTTCTCTTGTGTTTTTACTGTTTTTGTTTTCGTTTTGTAGTTTTTTGTTTGTTTTTGACTGTTTCTGGTACAGAGCTAAGTGCCATTGTCAACTTAACACAACTTTAAATTAAATTGAAAGATGTTTTCTTTTTATTTATTATGACAAAATACATGGTACATAAAACTGATCATCTGAAATATTTGCAGCCTTCGGTTCAGTCACATTCAGAACAGTTTCTCCTCCACCTTACTTTGCCTCTCCAGGAATCTGGGCCCCAGCTACTGCCAATGAATGGAAGCACACACAGCATTTTACATTTCCGACAGGAGAGCCTACCAAATGTTACCCAGCAGCCTGTGTACCCTCACCCTTCCACTTGTTAGGCACACAGTTTTGCCTGTATATCCTCAAGACTTCTCTTCCATCTTTCTCCCTTCATCAGCTGAGATGAAGGGCAAGCTCTTACTCTTGAGAACTCTGTGTCTCCAGGTTTCTATCCTCTCCTAGTCATGGACAGGGAAGGATGCTGATTTTCCTGGTTGGCAGCATTTCATGCATCTCCTGACTGATCTTGCTCCCAGTTTTCTGCAGAGCCTGGCTATATCCCTTTGCTCTCGAAGCCTACCCCACAGCTCTTGCATTGCCTGGCCTTGTTCCTTTTCTTACTTCTGTCGCTTCTACCCCTGAACATTTCTTAACTTTTCCAGCAGCCCCTAATCAGGCCTCCAAAAACATGAGACTTTTTTTCCTCTTCAATTTTATTCAGTGTTTTACAGGGACTCTGTTGGAAAGGTTTCTGTGAACGTTTAGTCTGCCACACTGCCTGAAACTGGATCAAGATGCTTCTCAAAGCAGAATCTCACTACCCTTCGTTTTTCACAGTTAGACATTAAGTTAGAAAAATTATGCTTGGCATACATAGAAAATAAGTTTTCATTGTAAATTGTGAAATAAACCTGAACTACTACAACATTATTTCCTGACTTATAAAAATCAAACAATATAAAAAAGTACTAGTATTTATTTCCTAGTGGTTGAACTATATTTTTCACTAGACTTATAAAAATATTATATATATACACATACATATGTATATACTCTTTATATTAAATTATAAAGATATATTTGCTGATTTCTAGCTGATTTCCATTGACTACAAGTTCATTATCTCCCTCTTGAATGGCTGAGGACTGAATAGGATTTACCTGACACCACCCAAGCTCTGAGCACAGGGCACATTCTGAGGCAATTGCTAATCACCCTCTCTGTACCCATGGTATGGATCATTTAGGATTCCAGTGCATGACAAAGAAATACATGGAAATATTTCTATGCAGAAGTAACCAGGGAAAATGGCTTTTGAAAACAAACCAAATAAAGTAACAGAAAAAAATCAAGAGGCAGATGTAGGAAGTGGTGGCTATTTGAAGTGACTGCTCACAATTGGCAGGCTAGAGTTTGACTGGGTCAGCTTTGCACAGGCTGCCTGGGCTCTGCTGGGGAGCACATAGACTCTGATCTGTGCTGAGAGGCCAGGGCCTTCAGCTCTTTGTGATGGGGACAATGCACAAAAAAGCTGGGTACAATGTGCAAGACAAAAAAAAAAAAAGCATCCCCTAATACACAGCCTCACTTACCAAACCAAAATAATGCCATTTCATTCTCCCACCATGTTTCTGGGCATAGGATAGAAGGTCCTAAAACTGTGGTCTGTTAAGTTTGGGAAGTGATAGTAGCTTGGGGTCGCCATCCTGCCTTTGGACTCACTTCAGAACACAAGGTTTGGGACTGAGCAGGGTGATCCTCAGCCTTGAATACTTATACAGTTCCTTTACTTTTCCTTTCCAGTGTAGATTCCATTTGGGAGAACAGCAATATAAAATATTTTGGTGTGCTCACAATCCTATGAAGTAGTCAAGTATTTCTGAAGATTTATGAAATCTGCATGAGGATTTACCCTAACAGGCAGGCAGCCAGAGAGACAGGCATCCAGGCAAACACACACACACACAAAACCATGCAACAAGAACTTTTTGCATGGCTATTCAAAGGGGGAAATTGGAATACTGAACAGAAAGAATTAATAGATGACTATCTCCTTGAACACCTCCAAACCACACTGTTACCATGTGACATTGGTTACTAGCTTAAGGTCATTAAAGAGGCAACAACTGGATCAAATGAATCTGCTATGTTCCAGGCTTTCCCCTAGCCATCTGTTTCCCTTAAGGCACATGAGTTCATTGAAGAGCCGTTTGACTGCTATGAATTTAACCCTTAGGAACATCAAAGGGGCTATTCTTGATACTGATAGCTACCCAAAGTCACTGCACATAAGAAAATAACAGTATCCCTGTGTTCTTGTTTAGGCTTTTAATGAGAAAGTCTTTGCACCATTAAACATTTATAGTAATTTTACCACCTGCAGGAACTCAAGCCACATTTCCAGGTGATGGCTATCAACAGCACTACCTTGGGGTAGGTCTAACATAGGCTATGTGTGCTTTAAAAAAGTACCCCCCACAGCTGTTCTTTTTATCATTCATTTCAAACAGGGTTTACTATTTATGCACAATTAGAGTAGTTGTAACAATGCAGATACAACAGAATTAGGCCTTTACCAGAGAAAGCCCAATGAAAACAAAACAAACAAACACACCAACCAACCAAACAAACAAACAAAAAGAACCTGACCCAAATAAGAAATATTTGGATACTATTTGCCAATTCAAATTTTGAGCTTCTTGGAGGGCAATAGACAGGTGCTATGCCTAAATCTTCTATCTTCTTGGATATCTATTTAACAAGCCAGAGATTTCTGATGGACGTCCAGGGTCTGATTGGGGCATGGTAATTAAATGTAGGAAGATAGCACATCACTCTCTCTGAAAATTGCTCCCTGGAGAAGGTAAAACAATTGGACCCAAGGGTATCTGAAAGACCAGAAGGAAAATCTCAGGAATTCTCCAAAAACATTTCCTTCTCTTTGCCTTTGATCATGCATGCCAAATTGGACAAACTCTTGGAAAGATACAAATCTGACACTTTTTTCCCATGTTGCTAATTAAATGAAAGGAGCAGAATATCACTTCATTCATACAACAAACATTTGAGTGACTAATTACCATATGTATATATCAAACATTGGGCTTCAACTCTGTCAAAGTGATTATTTAATTATAATGATGGTGACTTTTAACCTTAAGATTTTTTTTGAAAAAAAAAATCTGCATCATCCTTGGAGCTGTGCATTTTTAATTCCTATGAATTCTAGTTAATTAATTTGAAGCCATTCAGAAACAGTTCCAAGTAAATGTCTGGCAAATGGAAATTGAACAAAATATCTATATGTTGTTAAATAGTACAGTAGCATTCTGGATAAGAATAATTGGAACACTATGCACCAGCAGTGGTGTGCAGTGTTCAGAAGCCTATCAACACAGCTTATAATTTCTGAACAGTTTATTATTAGGAGGATGCATGTACATGCATTGCAGATATGATCTATAAAATGCATCAAGAAGAATGTGTATTGTGTAGCATGTGAAGAATGCATTTAGTATACAGGAGAAAAAAAAATGTCAGTCAGATTGGCTGAGATCCAACCAGAGTGAGAAATTAAAGAAATTATTACAGGCAACAAAGGATGAGCAAGTGAGAATATTTAATAGAAAATATTTACTAATAACACTTTCTTTACTACAGTGACTATTGCTCACTGATATGTCCTTTGTTTCATTATGACAAAAGATTCACTGTGTAGTATGTGTACATATATCACATACATGATAGCCTAAGTGCTTTTTAACATGGCATCTTTGTTGCTTTTGTGAACATGCAAATTCCAGTAATCCATTTTATTTCAGTTATACATTTTAATGGATTCCTCACTGATACTAACCTTGAAGATATTTTAAGTTAGAATTACATGATGGCATTGACTACAGTGATTCATTAATGCTGCACAGATTGGACACCAGACAGAGGAGATGAAGTTGAGTCCCATAGTTTCGTGTTTTATTTGCTTGCTGAGAGACTTTCAGTATTTAAACCTTGAAATCTGTTTGCTCAAAGGGGTTAAGAAACGTTGTGTATGTGCAGATGCCCGTGTGCACAAGGAGGCCTGAGAAAAACATCAAAGCCCTGAGACAGGGTCTGCCCTTAAGCTGCCAGTAGGCTGGTGGCCAGTAATCACAGCAAAGCCTCCTGGCTCCTGTTCCCACAGCACTGGGAATGTAGGTGTGTCACCACCCTATCTTTCCACATTGATTCTAGGGATTTGAACTCAGGCCCTCTTGCTTGTACAGCAAGTACTCTTTTCCATCAAGCCAAGAAAAATGCTTTTAACCCTTAGGTGCCATTTAAAAGCCTTCCTGTTATTGCTTCCAATGGATTTCCTTTTAAGATGGAGCCTACTTAAAAGGTAGACGTAGACAGAAGAAATCTGGCCAAGCCTTTCACAAACTGAAAGGCAGCTTAACTTCTATGGACAGATATTATCCAATAAAATGAAGTTATACTACAATGGTATTGATATTTTTGAGTATCCCAAATTGCTGTCTGTAGTTCTGCCAATATCTTAGCAAAAGGCTGGTCTGCTCATGTGTTCTTTCTGGCCCACTCAGACCTTCCACTATTAATTTTTTCTCCCTGAAGTAATTTTTCATGACTCTGACACCATTCACATGAAAGGTGACATTTTAACAAATAGGATTGTTGTGTCCATGAGATTTATCTTTACTGTCCTCAACACCGTCATCCCCTGAACTGTGTACTGATGAACATGAAAAACGCAGCCTCTTTTGTGCTGTGTGGCAGCTGGAAAGTTCATGGTAAAAAGCTCTTCCTGGGGTATGTAAACCATGAAGTGTCTTGTAAAATAAAGTTTTCATTACACTTTGCAATTCAAAGCCACTTTCTGGTTTTAGTCCCTTGTGACCTGTTGTTCTTTTGACTGAAGCCTTAAGTCATAGTATTTAAAGTATGATGTCAGTTCTTTCTATGATCTTATCAAACAGAGACTTAACAGGGAAGTGTGGAAGATGTTTATTAAAATGTAAACAATGGCAGGTGGAATTATTTTACTTTTGGTTTTGATTCTCAGCTAATCACTCACACTGAAATTCTGACCTGTAAGAGGTTGTCAAAAAGAATCTTAAAAACATGTACCCTAACATTTTAAATACCTTCAAGTATTTCCGTGAACTAATGTATTAATCTAATGTGCCATTTAGATGATAAGTTTAAATGAAACTCAGATTCTTGGTAATCATTTAATTGAAATACAAAATTGTCTTGAAATCTGTTGACAATATTTGCTCTTCATTGTGATGAGACTGTTCTCTGTATCATCCTGTAAATAAAGAAACTGTTTTGGCCTGTGTTGGGTGCCATAGAAGTGGGTGGAGGGATCAGAGTTAGAGACAGGTAGAAGGAGGGCGGAGTCAGATAGACTCTATCCAGCCACCAAAGGAGGAGCATTTAAGACCCAGGTGAACTAGGGGCTATTAGGCCACATGGCCAAGTAGGTTCATGGATATGGGCTGAATTAAGATGAAAGAACTATCTAGCAATGTGCGTGAGACATAAGCCAAACGGTATGAAATTAATATAAGTATCTGAGTCATTTTGGGGAGGATAAAAGCCACCATGGGCAGATCTGACCTCTGGCCCAAACAAGGCTGGAAATCATTACAACACCTCATATTTTCTGGCATTTACTTCTAATTACTTAAAATTCATTAACTGGTATCTTTCACCCCAGTAGAGTACAGATCACATGTGAGACCCTGGTTTCAATCTCCAAAACTTTGTCCAAAGTTAAAGTGCTTTAAATCTTTCATTGAAGTAAGGCTGCCATGAGCAGTACAGAACATACATGAGGAGATTGTTTGGAAATTATTTTTAAGTTGAACTTTTTTTCATTTTTTGAGACAGGTCTAATGTATAACTCACCCAAACTAAACTGAAATCAACATTAGAACCCAGAGTGGCCTTGAAAGCATGATCCTTCTGCCTCAAGCATCAGGGTTCAGGAATTACAGACATTAGCCACCAAATCTGGTTTTAGTATTAATTTATTAGATTATTGTTATTAGATTATAATAGGTTATATATTTGCTTAAAATATTATCAAAGATGTTAAAATTTATTTAGGTTATTGAATTAATATTTCTAATTAAGTTTAGTAATTTAAAGTAGCTATTGAAATTTTTATAGCATAATTAAACATTCCATGTACTCTATCTGTGCAAATATTTCATGGCTTTAAAGTGAAAAATTCAAGGGGTCAGGAGAATAAATAAATTACTTTTTTAGTAATTAATTTTTATAGTGGGCATTCATCAAAGTTTTTTTTTAACAAAGCAGTTGTATTTATGAATGTCTATCTTTGCATGTGTGTGCCAACTTTCAAAATTTTATTGAGCAAGAGTATACAATTTTGTCGAAAATGTAGTCCATACTTCCTCATGTGCTGTTTCAGTGAACGAGGACTTTCTACACTTCTCAGCCTCTCGCCTCAGGAATCCATAGTCATCATGCCTGATGACTAGGTCACTGTGCAACATTAGAAAAGAACACTGGACTTAGGCACAGGAAGAGCAAGCTTGCCTATGTTTGCAGGATCCAGACTTCACTTTCTGTTTTGTGTAATGACATTTTCATGTAGCATAATTATATCTTCAGTGTATTGTGTGTTTCAGGACCTGCTCCTTCCATGTTCTTGAAATCACTAATTCAACTAATTAGCTGCCCTGAGTTCATCCCCCATCCCTGTCACTGTACTGATGGGCCCCCGTGGTTCACCTCAGCTCCTTGCTGCTTTCTTAATTCTGACTGATGGCAGTGTTATTCATTCTGAGCACTAGCTTGAGAGTTTTTCTATTTGGAGTCCTGGCATGTTACCATGTACTCACCTCATAAAGATCTTCTAGCATAGCTTTTTCTATCCACTCCTATTTTATTGACTGAATTTGGGCCTTCATCTGTCACTGGAACTACTGTGAGTCTCCCCTTTTAAAAGGATTTGATTCCTGAGCCTCTCTGCAGAATCTGGTCTCCACAATCAACTAGACACATCTTACCAAATACAACCCTGACTATATTCCACCTTCTGACTTAAAACCCTTCAGCAAGTACCCTATGCTTAGACACAAAGTCCAAATACCTTGGTCCTCTGGTAGCCATTACTTACCAGGAATTCTTTCTAGGGTCTTGTGCCTCCAGGCTCCCATAGAAATATGATACTCAACTGTAATATCTTATTCTACTTCTTGTGCCTGTTTTGAAGAGTATTCCATCAATATGCAACTCATCAAAGGTTTTTTTGAACCAGTCAAGATGTCTTTTGTCTTTCTCTATTTGCCATCTTCATTCCTAGAAGTACCATTATCATGATACTTGGTAGATTTTGTAAACAGTTATTTGTTTAGGTTCTCTTTTCCTTAATAGATACTAATTTTTATGAAGGACAGGGCCATGTGTTATTTGTCTTTCTTTTCTACCTCATGAGTTATTCTAATGGAAGGCCAAAAGTTCTTACAAATTAGAGAGATGAATGGATTGTTTGCTGGGCATATGGATAGATGGATGGGTATGAATGGATGGATGGATGGATGGATGGATGTTTTCTCTCTGATAAGCTATTGTCTTATATTCAAGAGCAAAAAGCTCCTTTGTTAACTCTCAACATGTGTTCCTCTAGATTGAACACTTTTTATGCAACACCTGAACCCCACCTAACTTTATGAAAATGAGATACCTCAAGACTCAGCTCGAATGAGCCCCTTCATACACAGTTCTTTCATGATACCTTGTACTTATTTGTGCTATAAAAACCCAGGAACATTTAATTATAATTATTACTTTAAAACATCTTTCTTCTTCCACAGACTTTAAGTTACTTGGGCTGACAGCTGAAGGCTTTTATTCATATTTGTATTCCCAACATAAAGGCAAGCACAAGACAGGTGACAGTCAGCTAAGCTAAGCTAAGCTAATTCACAGGGCATAATTGGATGTATGGAATTACACAGTGTGTTTAGGAGTCCTGTGACCAGGGAGCCTCCAGACAGTTAGTAAGTGTTGTTGCCGTCTTTGGAAGATCCACAAGTCACAGCCTTTTCTCTGACACTTAGTTCTTCCTCAAAAAGGCCCCCAAACCTTGTCCAAATTGTCATTTTGTGCAGACATCTCTACCCCCATTCAGGGTAGATTCTGTCATTAAATTAAGGCCTTCAGGATATGGCAAAAACTAGAATCCAGAGGGAACAGGAAGAACAAAATCAATGTTCATGTTTTGAAACACTAGATAAATTGTAAGTATGTTCTGAAAATGAAGACAGATCTCTTCAGATGCCACATCCTAGGAGAATGACAGCACCTCTTTTATTTCCTGAATATTTTTATTAAATTTGTTTGTTTGTTCTATAGATATGTTCCTTTGTAACATATGTATAGTATCAATTACTAGTTGAAGAGCAAAAGTTTAAAGTATGCAGCAGATGAAATTATATCATCGGGTGACTTAAAAAGGTATGACTTTCATGATGGGATTCCTAAGATACTTTATAAATGGCTTGGAAGTCATTTCATTCATCAAAAGATGAGATGTTCTTCACTGTTGAATTGAAGAGCTCCTTTAATAATTTTATTTTAATTTATATATACATATGTATATAATATATGTGTATGTATATATGTATTATATATATTATATATGTATGTTTATGTGTGCATGCCATGGTATATGTGAGAAGGTCAGAGAGTAATCTGTAGGAGCCACTCATTTCGACAACATAGGTCCTTAGTATTGAACTCAGGTTATCAGGCTTGGTGATAAGTGCCTTTACCTGTGAAGCAATGTGAGATGCTCAGAAGCTCTCTTACATGTAGGAGTTGGTATAAAGAAGAAAAATTTAAAATTCTTAATTTAAAATCCATGGATTCTTGGGGTAGGAAAGAATGGAGTTATCCAAGGATATGAAATATGGAGGGCAGGACTGTTTGGGGCTGGCAAGTCCACTTCTATAAATTGTCCTCTGAAATCACTGATGGCTGGAAGAGTTGAGATCTCACCTGACAGACTTCAAGTAGAGTTAACTCTCCAAGTGAAAGAAAAATCATTTGTGTGAACAAAACTGCAATAGCACAACTCCAGTCTCTGTAAGTCATTCAACTGAGTGTCCGTTTCATGTAGGTAAGTGACCCTGTGGAAGTTTAAGGAGCCATGGATGGGGGAAGTCTTTTAGATGTCAATTCCAGGAAGCCTGTTTCTCCATAGAGTCAAGGGCATTGAGCAGAGCTCTGGTAAGCAGGCATTCTCAGCATGGAGGAGACTGGTAGAAGGGGGCTCCTCCTAGACATAAAGCAGTCTGCATCTTCACGACGCTGCTGAGATTTACCTTGCCATCTATATAAAGGATCTGTGTATATTACATATATATATTATTATTATATGGCTGTTATAGTTTAGATACAAAGTGTTTCCTGAAAGGGCTCATGTGTTGAAGTTTTGACTACCAGCTGTTGAAGCCATTGAAAAGTTCTCCAGGGGAACAACTTCATCCATAGTCTGTTGATGAGTTTACAGTTGACAGAAAGTGGTACCTGTTTAGAAGAAATGGGTTGCTGGGGCATATCCCAACAGATTTATCTTGTTTCTAGACTATTATTATTCTCTCTCTGTTTCATTCTGTGATGATAGTTAGACAAGAACAACAAATGAGAGATTCATCAACATACAAAGAATCTGGACCAGCCAAATTGTTGTGGTGAGCATCTTTAATCCCAGCACTCAGGAGGGAGATGTAGGCAAATCTCTGAGTTCAAAACCAGACTGGTCTTTTCAGTAAGACACTGTATTAAAATTTAAATTTAAAAGAAGATTAAAAAAGGAAGAAGAAGCAAAAGGGAAGAAAAGAAAGAAAGGAAAATGAAATAAAGAGGAAGAAAGGAAAGAAGAAGAGTTTGAGTTCTAGTTGTGGAGGTAGAGTATAAGATCAGGAAGAACTTGAAACCCCTCTGTTGGGAATTCTGAATTTGATATGGTAGGAGGAACACTCAGCAAAACAAAGATCTTCAACTCACAGCTAAACTGAGCAAAAGAGGAAGAAGGCACTGATATCCAAATATACTCCGCCCAAGTGCATCACCCAGTGCCTGGAAGATCTCCTATTGACGTCTCTAGGAGCCTACTGACAGTGCCACAGGTGTGGGTAAAGCTGTAACACATACGCCTTTGATGAGCATGGTCTCAAACTAAACCATAGTGTAGTTTATATACATCGAGGTAGAGAAAGGTGTGAAGACCAATTTGGGTGGCAGATCAACAAGCCATCTTCTCTGACCTGATGAAAGAAGATGCCTATGTTCCTCTTAGCATTGTTTTTCAGCCCTCATTGTGGGAAGCCTATCTGTCGGGGGAGAAGATGATGCCGTCTCCCCAGAAGACGAACCATCCACTTGCTTTCTGAGGCAGATAGCAGTCCCTGGCCACAGACAGGCTAGAACTTGCACAAGCCTCATTGCCCCTTAGCATTTACAAGGAGCACAGAGCAGTGTGAGGCTCACGAGAAGAAAGCAAGCAATAGTCAAGACTAAGGTAGTTTTCTTTTCCTCTCTTGTGCATGTTCATTTTGTCTAAAATAACCAGAAAGGCTCAATATTACCTATTATACTTGTTATATTAATTTTACTCCTACCTAGGAATTAAAACCTTCTACAAGGAATCTTTTCTTGTCCTTCTAAAGGTTTCCCTTCCTTACCCACCTGCTCTCATATGATCCCCATTTTCTTCACACATAGTTTCAGGATAGTATGGGGGAGGCCTCCAATTCCAAGTTTTAAAATGACATATTATGCATATATTCAGTCCATATAGTTTTTCTATCAAGTGAAAAATGGTACTAGAACAAGTTGTATAGTGTGATGGTTATGAGAATGGCTTCCAACTTTGAATTGAGTTTAGCACATTACCTTGTTATCAATTTTCCAGTTCATCAATAAAATCAGGAACTCATAGGTTCGTGGGAAACATTCAATGAGATAATAAAACAGCACAACTTCTGGGGGAGTGCACACATAGGTATTAATGTGTGGCTATGCATGTGAGTATTTGTGTACACGTGTCTATGCATGTGTTGTTCTGCAGGGGACTCTTGACTTGCTTTTTGAAACAGATCTCTCACTGGGACTCAGGACTTGCTAGCTAGATGAGACTGGCTGGATGGCAAGCTCCAGGTGTGTACCTACATCCACTTCCTCAGCACCAAGATTACCAGCATCTGCTGCAAGGCATGGTTTTTACTTTGGTGCCTGGAATCAAACCCAGGTTCTCATGTTTGCTCAGCAAGCACTTTGCTAGTATAAGCTACCCAACTCCCACCCAGCCCCTAGATTCTACTTTCAGTTGAAACTAAGACTAAAGATTTTTCTGTGGCTTTATACCTACTTTACTTTTTGTTGTTCCTTAAGTGTATGCCTTAATACATTATGTAAACTGTAGAAAACTTTGTTGTGGGGCATTGAGCCAAAAGGAAAAAGGAAAAAAAAAACTATTAGGAACAGAAACAGGAGTCTAATCTGACCTGTCTATATCTCTCTTCTGCCTTGGCCTCCCCATCTGACCTGTCTATACCACCATCCTGCCCTGGCCTTCCCATCCAGTATTTTGTGCATACTGGGTAATTAACAATTCAAATTTGACTCCAAAGAAAAAATACTAAGATTAATTTTTTTCTTCCTTGTGTTATTTTAATTGTGTATATTTTATTTCTAAGCATGGTTCTCTGGGAAAACAGAATATGTTTACTACCTAAAAACATATCCATTTAGCTTAGTAAATTTGGAAGCAGAAGTTTGTCTCCATGGTAAGAAGACAGAGAAGGAGTAGTATTAATAGACCTTAGATGATTGAGTTTTAAAGATGAAAAGAAGGTCTCCTTAGACTTCCCTCCTACAACAGCACCATGAGCTCTAAGCTGTGTTGAACTAGGAGCCAGCCATGCCATGATAGCTTAGCGTGACACAGTGGCGGCTCCCAAAAAGCTTGAGGAGCAGGCACCTCTTGCCCCCATGCACAGGGATCTTGTTCAGGAGAGAAGCTTTGAAAATACTTCAGTTTGCTTGGTAGCAGAACCACAGACACATAATCATGTGCTAATCCTTGGATCCTGAAGTTACCAAAGCAGTAGAACAGCGGTGCTCGTAAGAACCTATAAGGTAAGGATAAACTGCCATTTTTCCTTCTTCTCCAGGCTAATGTGGGGCCCCAAGCAATCACTTCCTTTCTCTCAGCTCTTCATGCCATATGTAACGGAGCTCCTCTCCCTGTATTAGCTATTTTCCACACTGTATTCTGGCAGGATCTGTTTATTCTTTTCCATTTCTCCATGTGACTGGATGTCTACAGAGTTATTTGGGGGTAATATAATGCATTCCCTTTTAGCTGTTATAATCTAAGTTTCTTGTGATACCTTTGCTCTGTCATCTGTTGCTCTGTTGTAAATTGTTCTCCTTCTCCTTCATTTGCATGGTTGTATTCTAAAATACCTATTGATTTGGCAAGATATTGATAAATAATGTATTTTATTTTAAAAATTCACACACATATATTTGTGGTGTGTACATGGTTATATGAGTATGTAAACATGTGTGTGAAAGTGCAAGTGTGAACATGGCATGTGGAGGCCAGAGGTTGAGTGTTTTCCTCTATCACTCTATACCTTATATTTTGAGACTTTTTTGCGGGGAGGGGGGGAGAACTGGACCTCATCAATTCAGGTAGGCAGACTGACTACTGAGATCCCAGAATCTACTGTTCCTCTTTCCCTCCCCTCCTACATCCCCCACCCCAACCCTCATTTTGGGATTCCAGATACATTGTATCTACACTTGTCTTTTATATTGCTGGGGACCTGAACTCCTGATTCTGTTTCAAGCACTTCATAGACCAATTCATTTCCCTAGTCCCCTGAAGCTATTAATTTTATGGATATCACCCCTTTGAAAAATGTTTGAATGATACTCAAATAGGCTTTGGAATTAATTTTGGAACCATTTCTCAAGAAAATCACCCTGCTGCCACTAGTAGCAAGACCCTCCTGTTGCAGCCAAACTGGCATTACTACCGTAACTAGTGTGGTGAGACCTGATACCAAACTCCTTTGATAGCTTTCATAGCTCATGGTAGGCCTACAGAATGAAAATATAAGCTAGAAAGGATTTTTAGAAGAGCATGGAACAGATTCTAAAAACCATTCAGAAGGAGAGTTATAAAATCCTGCTTAGATAATAGCAGAAAAAAAATAATGTAAGGACTAGTTCCTAAGGATTTTAGAATGGTAACTTCATTTTAAAGTATGTTTCCATATTTCCAGTAATGAATTAAATTTAGTTTAATTGACCTTCAATTAAATAAGGGCCATAGTTTTTTATGGCATTTATTTTATGTGTGTGTATGAGGAGGGGGATGTTCATCCTATGGAGTACAGAGATCAGAGGGCTTCTTACAAGAATCATGTTCTTTGCTTACATCATGTGCACCCTAGGGATTGAACTCAGGTCATCAGGCAGATAGTGCTCATGATACCCACTGAGTCAGACCCTAAAGTTTTATATAGATATACATATATTAAATCTCCACAGCAAGCATGAAGAGAACATGCTTTCAATAACAGCAATAGCAATATGTCTGTCTTATTGTCTCTAGGTCTATATTTAATAAGAAGGAGCTGCTGGAGTTTGCTCAACTTGGCTGCTACTTGGAATATGATCTCTTTGGTACGGAGCTTCTTAATTACCAACTCAGCCCAGATATCGATATGCCTGATGATAACAAGAGAATTAGAAGGTAAATATGCTGGAATCTCTCATCACATTCGCCTCTGCCAGCCCTTTTGGCTTCTCATATCTGGGTGAGCATTAGCAAAGATTTGGAAAATAGTAAGCAGGCTGAAGCAGCATTGGCAGAGAAAAATATATCCGAGCTGTTATTTCAAGAAGAAAATGAGTCATAGTAAGTAGGCTAAATCTTCCAGAGCCTTAGAAGTTCAGTGCAGATGGACAGCAGACAAGAAACAGGTAATACCCTACCTTTGCCGTGACAAGGAGAAAAAAAGTCATTTCCCCCTTTCAGCCTTAGTGGAATCAGTTCTTCCTGCCTCAAGTTGACCTCACTCAAACCAACACTTTCCGCAGCTATCATTTGAAATGCTTTATTAGATGTATCCATTAAGATGCTGATTACAACTTAAATGATAAGGTGCCATATGTAAACAGAATACAGCACAACTTCCTAGAAGTGTCTAGTGTGTGATGAAGCAAATCCTGACAGCATTCATTCTTTGACGGAGTTGAAGATAGCTGCTCTTGGTCACAGCGTGACATGAAGATTGAAGATTAAGTGAGCCAAGATAGGAAATCAGAAAGGAGAACTACATCTGAGATTGACGAAGAAGACTTTAGTTTAGGAGTATCTAAGTATTGTTACCCCTAAAATATTAACTAACATCAGATATGAAGCTCAGAGCAGGGATATGGGCTGGGACATAAAAGTAGAAATAACCAGTTTATATAAGACAGCCCAAAGCTTGGGAGTAAATAAGATCATGGAGAGAAGAAAGAGGCCAGAGACCTGGGGACACAGAGAGTGAAAGATGGAGTCAATAACAGTATCTTAGGCATAGATAGGTGGAAATGTTTTGAAGCCGATACCATCAGAGGAAAGGTAATGGATCTCATTGAGAAGACAGGTGTAAACCCAAAGGCTTGAACACCTACAATATGCAAGAGACAGCGAGAAGGCTCAAGGCTGAAGAATAACGACTGGATTACAAATAAGGAGACTTTCATAGTCAGCAAGTGTGATTTCAGTAGAAGGCCTGAGAAATGAGTAGGAGCCAAGGAAGAGGGTGGAGGATATGCAGGTTACTCTTGGCAAAACTTTAGTGGTGGAGGGGAATGGGAGGAGGTGAAGCAATGCTAGAAGGCAACAGGTGATCCTGGAGAATGTTTTCCAAAGTTGAACAATTTCTGAAGCTAAGATTAGAAGTTGGGAGGGACAGAGAGAAAATGGATCCAAGAAAAAAGGTAATTCTAAGAGATTAATATACAGTTTATATAAAATACAGCATGTACAGTTTTTATATGACTATTTGGTACTGAATATGGAAATATTCAATGAATGTTCACCCTAAAATATCTGGAAAGATAAGAAAAATAAATCCAGATCCCTAAGGAGACAAATATGTGGAATTGGAGGAATGAGAATTATCTGAGAGAGTATTTCTTCTCAGCATCATAAAAGCAGGATGCAGATAACATTGATGCAGATAAATGTCCTAGCAAGAAGATCCAGAAGTGAGGCCAAATGCCTTTGTGTTATTCAATCTTGTGTGAGGCAGACATGACTATCCCCTGAGAAAGAAGGCTAGATGAAGTCAGGGTCCTTTAAGAACAGGGAAGAATAGGAATGGCCGCTGAGTTGGATGGATGTTTCTAAGGCCCATTTGAGGATGGAAATCATGTCTGCATGGCTGTGTGTTGACGTTAGTACACATAGTTTTACTGATTGTTTCCACAAAGGATGTTTGTAATATTGATAATGGTGTGAGTGAAGCATTGTGGGTAGAAGCACTAAATTTGAACACATAAAGAAAACTAGGATTGGGATTTTTATCTGAAAGATGCAGTTGATATCCAAGGGAAGAGAAGAACAGTTGAAATGGGAGACAGGGAGTAAAAGCTGGATGTAAGGTGTATGAAGAAATGTGTACATATTTAGAAACAATATAACAGGAAAGTTAAGCTAGAGACTTTAAAGAAGTGGGTGAGTATATACAGTAGGGTAGGGCGAGGTGAGTGGAAACGGTACAAAGAGGTTGAAGGACCAGCATGATAAACAAGATTAAGATTTCAGAAAGAGAGAGAGACAGAGACAGAGACGGAGAGAGGAGAGAGGGGGCGGGGGGGGCACGGGGGCTTGTGATAACAAGGTCCAAAGTACGTTTTTTTTGAGTAGAAAACAATTGGGATGGGAGTAAGTAAAACTAAAGTTGAGAAATTATGTTCACAAACTGAGATAGCTATCAGTTATACATGCATGCAGTGGGTTGAGGGGACTGTCCCATGTTCATTTTAAACAAGCTGAAGATTGCTCCCTTATATCTCTGTGCTTTCCTAGACTATTGTATATTGGCATTTGTCTACAATGACCCAGTAACAGTGAAATATGCTTCCATTTCAGTGTCATTGGGTAGAGAGAGCTAGCTGATATATTTTACATTCATTGTGTAAAGTGAAGACTATTCCACATGAGTAAAGGACTTCCTCCAACCTGGCCAATGAAGCTTTTTTGCTTTTGATACTTGAACTAGTTTTTAGGCAAACAAACTCATTGCCTCTTCTTGTTCCTTTTGTGTATGCCTGTGTGGTAATATGCATGCATCTTTGAGGCACAAGGTGCACATGAACATATATGCATGAGTATGTGAAGGTCACAGGCTAATGCTAAGTATCTCCTCATAGCTCTCCACCTTATATACTGAAGCATGTCTCTTGTGAATCTCATTCCAAGGCTGGCATTACAAGTGGGACACCATATCTGCCCACCATTTTTGTATTTAAAAACTTTTTTCTCTGATACCCACCAGTGCTCTCCTCCATCCTCTCCTCCTAGTCCCCCCCCAACCTTCCCCCACTTCATTCCCACGTCCATTCCCCAGGGAGGGCAAGAACTCCCAAGGTGAGTCAGTTTGGTCTACCATATCCACTTGAGGTAGGTCTGAGTCCCTCATCTCAGTATCCAGGCTGAGTAAGGTGTTCCTCTGTAGGGAATTAGCTCTGAGATGTCAGTTCATGCACCAGGAATAAACTCTGGTCCTACTGCAAGAGGCTCCACAAACTGCCTATGCCATTTGACTGTCATCTACATTTATAGGGCTTAGTTCTGCTCCATGAAGGTTCCTCAGCAGTTATTTCAGAGTCAGTGAGCTCCCCAAAATAGGTCAGCTGTCTCTGTGGGTCTCCTCCTCATGTTCCTGATCCCTTTGCTCATATAATCTCTCCTCCCTCTCTTCACCTGTACTGGGAGCTTGACCCAGTTGCTTAGCTCTGATCTCTGCTTCTCTCTTCATCAATTGCTGGCTGAAGGTTCTATAATGACAATTAGGATGGTCATTCATTTGATTATAGGAGAAGGCATGTTTAGGCATCTTCTCCACCATTGCATGGGGTCTTATCTGGAGTCATCGTGTGGGTTAAAGTGTTTCCCGAGCACCAGGTTTCTCTCTACCTCACAGTGGCTCCCTCTATTAAAATATCTATCTCTTTGTTCTCCCTCTCTGTTACTCCCCTCACACAACCATCTCTTTCTCAAATGTTTTCTTCCCACCGCCCCTTGATCCCTCCCTCCATACAATTCCAATTTACTCAGGAGATCTTCTCTATTTCCCCTTCCTAGGGGATCCATGGATATCTCACTGCCCACCATTTTTATGTGGGTGTTGAAGATAGGAACTCTAATCTTCATTCTTAGAGCAAGTGCTTTACCTGCTGAGACATTCCCAGAAGACTCTAATTGTTTCTTAACACTTATTTTGTTTTATAATTTTAATTTTCTTGGTCAGGAACACCATCAGTATGGACAAACAGGTTTATTTAAGGCTCTACCAATTTGTGCCATACTCAGAGGTACAATCTCTTTGATGACAGACTTGGATTTTAAAATAATGTGTAAGTCATCATCTTTCACTGTTTCAAGACAAAACAAAATATGAGTCTAGAAAGATGGCTTAGCAGTTAACAGTACTTCTGTTGCAAAGGGCTGGAGTTTGGTTCCCTGCACCCATTTCAGGGACTAACAACCACTTATAACTGTAGTCCCATGGGATGTGATACTATCATTAGGCCTCCATAGGCACCTACATGCATATGGTGGACCTAAACACACACACACACACACTTTTTCAAATAGATGTTCAATAGCTCTTTCATGATGAATGTCTTCAGTATATTTAAATTCAATTTGGACTGAGAAGTTTCCACTCTTCAATTTGGAATGAGAGGTTTCCATTCTGGGTCTGTTTTAAATTCCTGAAGCTCTTTGGCCAGTGGGGTGTGTTTTTGCACCACTGCATCTCCTGTGAGGTTCCTAGGCCTTCTGGAACAAGAAAGAGGGAAGGTGGCAAAGGGGGATATGATAATGGAAAAATTTCTGATGGCTTCCCAATTAATCTTTCTTAACTACTTGGGGCTATTAATTCAAGAGCAAAAATTTTAATTTTAATTATCTCTTATTGTACCAATGTAAGCACTTAATGTATTAAACATTGAAGAATATGTGAATATAAATTATCTGTGCATTCTGTGTATGATTGTATATTTCTTACATTTTGTCCTTAAATCAAAATCATGCATTTGTTCACTCCACCCAGCTAGTGATAACTGATTGACCTTTGGGGTTGTGTGCATTGCCGCCCCCACTATCCCCATGTGCTGAACACTTGCTTTGCATCATTCATCAACAGTCTTTTTTCAGCCATGGGAATCTGTAGTTTCCCAAGTGCAGGAATGTAGACACACGCTTCTGCCTACCTCTGGTTCTCAGAACCAGAAATTCTGTGTCTAACACCTGTTTTCAATCTTATGCTCCATTTCTCAAATCTTATTATA
Organism: Sigmodon hispidus; assembly: GCA_004025045.1. Classification (NCBI taxonomy): domain Eukaryota; kingdom Metazoa; phylum Chordata; class Mammalia; order Rodentia; family Cricetidae; genus Sigmodon; species Sigmodon hispidus. The sequence goes on along the minus strand of PVIH01001707.1, from coordinate 79,916 downwards.
TCTCTGCCTTTTCACACTTTGTAGTCGCTCTCTAATATTTGTTTGCAAAACACGGACTCATTTGTATTGCTATAATTACTGTGATTTTTTGTCTTCTCGTCTGTGGTGGTTCCTCCCTTCTGGCAGTATCTCTGTAACTCCTGTTCTTCTGCAGGGCACCATACCCTCAGAGATGAACTCTTGGTGTAGGCATGTCCAGGCAGATTTTAATCATGGCCAGCATATGATTGTGTTTCTGGAATCAGAGCAATATACTCATGAGATAACACAGCTCTGGAGCCTTGACTTCAATGTGATGTCTAAGCACACACACATACACAGAAAATGAATTTATTCATACTTTAGCCAAAATAGGAAGAGAAGGACTCCAAGTTTCTCTTTTTCTTTACTGAGATGGTGTTACAGTTTTGTAGGATTCTTATTTTTAATTACAAGCCTTTAATCCATCATATTCTCTCCTGCTATTTTCAATTTAAGAACTTTGTGTTTCAAGGTGGGATAAACATAAAATTTTTCTGTATGTATGTCATTGTAGTACTGACACATCAAAATTCTCAGAGAAGCAAGCATTCTACCACTGAGCTAAGGCTTCAAGAGGAATGAATGGCCTAGCTTTGCACCTTTCTTTCTTTCTTTTCCTTTTCTTTCCTTTCCTTTCTTTCTTTTTTGTTTTGTTTTGAAAAAGCCAAAGAGTGGCTTGCAGCCAAGGAAAGCCTGAAGCCCCACTCCAACTCTTCCAATTTCAAATTCTGGAGTGGGATTGTGCTACAGACCTGGGTGCCTCCACCATACCTTTTAGGCAGTGCTAAGGATTGAATCCAGAGCCGATAATGCACTGGGCCTAAGCTCTATCTGCTTTCCTGAGCTACAAATGCAACAGGAGATATAGTTCTTGAATAATCAGGAAATATGTAAAAACCTTGAGAACTTCTCAGGAAAATCAATCAGGCGGTGTGTGCACCCCAAAAGCTCCCCTTACTGTGACTTCCCTTCTGATCAGTGTCATCCTGAGGTTCAGCATTGCACAGGTATTCTGTCAAAATTTTCCCTTTGTATGGTAAATGATCATATAACTCTCTTGGATAATCCCCCTGGGCTACAGTTTTTTCAGGACTTCAGGACCAATTTCCACAAGCCAAATAACTTTAGTGGCATAAATGATGTTACTTGCACAATGCTGCTGTAAGATATGGAGCTCATGTGTGCCTGATGAATGCTGGTTTCTTTACCGAGCACCCAGATTGGTACTTACATTCTTTTGTCCTTCAGATAGGTCTAGTGTTCAATTGTAACTTATTTTAAAGGTTCTCAGAGGGATTTTTGTGTGTGGTGTTTCATTAGTATCACAGTAGCTATTAAATAGGAATTATGCCTGAGAGTACCAAGAAATGCTCCTACCTATTAAAAAACAAAAGAGAACTTTTTAAATAGTTGATACCCAGAGGAAGAGCATGATCTATCCACCTATATCCATTTAGTACTTTTGGTATTCACAAGACTGTGCAAGAATGTCAAAGGAATGCCATTGTTTGCAGGTTGCCTCTCTGACATCAAGGGCTCATGGTGGTCAGGGACAGACACTGTCCAGAGTGCAGACACATACAGATGGTGGCTGTCAAGAGGTGACTCATGCTTCAGATTACAGCTCCTAACTAGGCAAAGAGGATTACATTTTTTTTTTTTACAGCCAGGAAGCTGTCTTTTAGTCAACTGCCTATGGATTTAAAGGAACAGCTTGCTATTTTAGCAGCCTTGTTGACAAGGAAGATGACTAAAAACTTTTGGTCAGTTTTGTCTAATGCTTAGAGACTACTACTAAGTCAAAATCCCTGTCAACTTCAGAGGACCAGATGGCCCAAATTCAAAGAACTTTGCCAACCCATCTTCATTGTATAACCACATAACATAGACCTTGCACTTGAAAAATCAGCTGATTTTACTCCAAGTATTCCTATGAAGAATCCTTTTGTTTCTATATTTTAATTACAAACACCCACTGATTTTAAAAAGAGAGAGGGAGGATGGTATTTCAAAATTGAGTCTAAGACAAGCATTTTAGAGAGAAGAGCCAAATATAAAATTATTCGGTGAACTGCTATTGTGGCCATTTATTCAAATGGCCTAACCACTGTAAATTCTCTTTAGTGATTGCCAGACACTGTCAGAAATATCACTGTGTAGAAATGTCTATGTGCTCAGAATAAAGATCTCATTCATATTGCCATGCAGTAACACCTGCATCCTCACCACACAGTATTCATTTAGAATCTCCTGGTACATATGTCACAGCAAAAGACAGAATCTTTACAAGCACAGTACATTTGGGAGTGAAAGGTGACATCTAAAATGTGAGGCTGATGGCATGTAATGAGTTAACTTATTTTCCCCACAGGGTCCATTTCCTGGTGGAAGAGGGCTATGAAGATCGTATTCTCATGGCACATGACATACACACAAAGCACCGTTTGATGAAGTATGGAGGTCATGGCTATTCACATATTCTCACCAACATTGTTCCTAAAATGCTCCTTAGAGGAATAACTGAAAAGGTAGTTGATAAGATCCTCATAGAAAACCCTAGACAATGGCTAACATTTAAATAGGAGGGCTGTTTATAGACACAGACCTAGAAGTTAAATTTGCAGAGAATATTTGGTGATTTCAAATCTATGCTGAGATGTTAATCCATGTTACACAGGACCAATGACTGATTACTTCCTTCCTTTGAGAAACAGAATAACGGTCACAGGGAAATCTCTGGTAGAGGCTACTGAATGCAAGTGAGTTCTATTGTTTTACCTTAATAAAACAAATAAAAAAGTGTGTGCTCCCAAACAATAATTTAAAACCATATATCCCAAGAGTCATTTTGGATGTCTTTTTTCCCCCCCTGACTCTATCACCTACACTACTTGAGAAAAGTTCGTGTTTCTAGTTAGGTTGCCCCTCTTTCTGAATCAATCTAATGTTTCTTGTAATATTGATGATCCTACTAATTATCCTGCTGTTCTTTAATTAATGCTTAATGAATAATATGGCATTTTAAAATCACTTTTGCAACAAAGGAAGTTAAATTTTGAAACTTTTCCCCCAAAGGAGCCTGCAGTAAAATAACCAATTCACATCAATAAATATATTTTTGGAAGGTTAACTGTGTTTTCTATCTATCTATGTAAACTTAAAATAAATCAGTTTTGCTGACTCTGGCTTTCTGATCTCTATTTTTGCTGTTGATTGTGTTGCATTTTGCAAGGTACTAAGAACACATAACAACAGTGAATTATAAAAATGAAATCATAAAAGTAAAACTATATTACATAATATAGTTTAATGAATCATTACAGTTATAATAACAAAGGCCACAATTTAATTAATTCATAAGTTATAATGCAAAGAAAAGAAATGTTTGCCTTATATATAGTCCCTTTATTTCATTTACCTTTTATTTCTTTTTTCCTCAGGCCTAAACAGAGAAAATAATGCCTATTTATCTAAGAAAAGGTCATGTCTATTGGAAATGACAGTCTGTTAGTAAATACTACTCTTTAGAAGAGATCCAGCCATGAAGTTCTTTGCTAATAAAGCCTTTTCAAAATGTTAGTTAAAACACTTAACTGATGTACATTGTTGCTTATAAATTAATCCCTTGAATCCTCACTCTGTGATTTGATACCTAAAACAAATCCCTAATCCCTTGCTGCCAATCCATCCTTGATAAATATGTGTCATTAAATAGAAATTTAACTGTCAGTTCATTTGTGAGTTATCTTACATATTAGAAGGGCCAAATCAAATTAGTCACTACTCTTGATGAAGATCTAAATTTTTTTATCATATAAATCATGACAGTTACTCAGACCAAAGGCCTTCAAACACAACACACACCACCTTTAGATGGGAATGCCATGTATAACTCTTGGAAAATGTAGGCTTGCTAAACTGAAGCAATTTTTATTGATTGTAGCTGATGAAACTCTGTGTATTTGAACAAAAAGTACCAAAGTGAAATGAGGCAGGGGAACAGCCTAATTCCTTTAAAGGGGAAAATGCAAATGTCCTTCACCAGTAAAGCAAGCAGATTTTTAAATCTCTGGTTTTGAAAATCTACTTGTCAGACAGTTTTTAAAGGCAGTTGAAAGGGGAACACATTTCCCATTGCAAAAGGGGTGTTGTGTGCTGGTAGGAAATATTCTCATGCATTTTGATCTTTCCCTTAAAGAGTTAGTTCTTGGCAGTATGTTTTAACTAGAAAGAATGGGTTTGTACTATACTGTCAGCTTCACTCCACCAGAAAGAAAAGAAAGAATTGACTAGTCAAGTGTGTATGTTTCATAAACATTGGGAAGGAGTTCTGCTTACTTCCTGAAATCCCTTATTAATGGTCTGCCAGCGAGAGTAGATTACATACGATTGCATATGGAATACAGTAATCATGGGATCAACTAACTCACACATGTGCCATGTGGGGCATTTGAATCTACTGAGATTTCATTTTCTGGATAACTCTTAAAGAGAAGTCACTTTTATTATTTTGCTACTCTATATATTTGTATCATCTAAAATATATTTCAATCTAAAATAAGTCAAATAATTTGTGCATGGTTCTGTGTGTATACATATATATTTTTTAATTAGTTTTTTGAGCTGTACAGCCACTGTGCCTAGTGGGCTGAAGCCATGTATATATAATATTTCATCTAACATATGTATATAAATAAGTGTGTGGCAGATATTTATATAAAATATATACATTTTGCTGTCATATTGGTTCTATGTGAAACTGTTAATTTTGAAATAACCTCAGGCCATTGGTTTGCAGTAACTGTTTGGAGGCCTTATTTGCTGTCCCCTTGATGACGCATGCAGTAGTTCAAATTAAACCTTTGTGCCTTAGGTTAGGAACAATCTTTTGTTCCAAAGAAGGCAAACACCTTTATCTGACTTCATACCAAAGAATAAATTTCTCTGACTGTTCAAGTGAGTCTAAATGTATTCTATTGACAGAATGGACACATGGGTTTTCTAAATACCACACATAATTACACATTTTCACACTTAGAGGGTAATCCTATGATACAATTTCAATCTCTATTTTCTTAAGACTATCACCAGGAAAGAAAGAAAAGAAAATTCACATGAAAAGAAAAAATTGTGAAAATGATCACAGGCTTGGGAATTCCCACAAATCCAGAAAATTCCAGGTTAAGGCTTGAAGTTGAATCATTCCCAGGTCTAGCTCTAAAGTTAATGAGAGAGTACAAGGCAAACAATATCTTTGGGGACAAGCAGCATTAGTTCAATTAGACCTTCTTCAGCAGGGTAAAATGACCCCTCCCCACACTACAAATAGACTCCAAGAATCTTAATAAGCAGGTAAACTCACAAGAACCAAAGCTGACACATGGATAAAAGCAGCAAGATCACAGTACACCAAAGTATCATAGATATTGAAGAAATAATTCAGTGTCTTAGATTTTTCTATAAAAATTTGTGGTCTATATAGGACTTCATTCACATGGACACTAACAATAAGGAGTATTTGCTTTGGCGGTAGTAGATCACACATCTGCTTATCTTGTGTTATATACTTTTTACATAATGTGTCTGAGTGATACAGATGTGAGTCAGGTAGCATTTGATCTCCCCACATTTACACAACCGAGATGCCCTTCAATCAGCATCCCCCGGCATCCTTGATTCACTGACGTTAGCCATACGAATCCTGCGTTCAAACTCAGAATAGCAAGCTCAGTTTCTGCATTATCAGTCAGCATAAATAATAAATCCAGAAAATGTGCTATATTTGTTGTTGTTTCCTCCATGGGCTTTCCCACCATCTAATTTGATATAGACTTCATCTCCTGGTTCCAGGTGAAGGACCACACTGTTACTGGCATAGTCGTAATTCTGATCAGCATCTTGGGCAATTGCACTAGCACGCACCTATGTGAAACAGACAAGAATTAGAATTTGTAAAAAAGAATCCTCAAGTTGCCCTTTCTGCATAATAACAGACTTGCTGTCATAGCATAGAATGTAGCACAGTGACTTTGCCTTTGGTTCCACAGCTTTAGAAGGAATTTCTGTAACAGCTTCAACATTGTTACTAGACAAGAGAAAATGCTGCTTTAATAAGAGACATTGCAGCAATCTTTTCTAGCCTTGTAAATAAAGCATGCCAACTCAATTTCTACTTTGATTACTGCTTTTTCTAATTCCTTGAATCTCCACTTTCAGTCACTTTTTGAAATGGAAATGTAAGTATTGTTTTGCATTTTAATTTAAGCCAAATAGCAACATTCCAACCAACTTTGTACTTCAATGGCTCATTATTATTATTATTAGAAAATTGATATCTCAAGTGGCAAAAAACCTAGAGAACAGCCACTCTGCTACTATTTAGAGGGGGAGGGGCTTTTGATTTAGCGCTTTGGAAATTTGATACAAGCAAAACCCCCTTTAACCAGGCTTCTTCAGAAACAGCTTAATTCATTTAGACATCTTTGTTTATATCTCCCACATTTCCAAAATTCTGGTTGACTTTTTTGTGTCTTTTTGTCATATGTTCCTTTATATCAATAATTTAATCTTATCAGATCCAAAAGTTTCAGAAGGAATTAAATTCGTGACCTGAGATTGTTTAGTTCTCTAGGATTTCTGCATAGTACAATTGCATAGCTTTTCTTATCTGTGTGATTGTGAATGTGTCTGGCATTGAGGATGAAGTTGACTATAATCTGCTTCTGCTCTGCCTTTAGTCTCATTAAAGAACTGATCAACATTTGCAAACAGTCAAATTGCCTGTCATATCGTGTCATATGGACATTCTGTCACATGGTCTCCTTTAGCTTCATTTAGACATATTTTGATTCTGTCATGGGGAAAAAAAATCTTTCAAAAGGCAGGCTTGTGTGTGATTTATTTCAGTAACATATCTTCTACTCTGTGGCTTGTTTCGGTTCCACTATAATGGTATTTCCCTGAATAACATAGCAAGTGATTTAGTGGTTTTTGTAAACCTGCACTATGTAATAATGTATGACTTGGGGTATAATATGCTAGGTTTTATCACTTGGCAAAATGAGAGAAATGAGACATAAGTCAAGAATTTCCGTGCATGTCTTTCAAAATGTAACTGATGGGTTTTCAAATTAAATTTTCATGGGAAGATATGTTCTCACATTAATGCTGAAATGCCATAAAAGGAGATGGCTCTTGGACACCACTGAACTTGGAAAGTAATTTGAGTAGTATTTTAACATTTTTTTCTTTCTGAGTATCATATAGCAAAAGGAGAGAAGGGCTTAAAGGATTTAGAACTACTTATCACTTTGCTAACTGGCATTAATATAATGAAACCAATATGCTGCGTGATTATACTCAAAGCCTTGACTCAATGTGTGCACCATTAGTGAGGTGATCCATTTTAACCATTACATAATATGCATCTGTACTTCATAATAGTTACTAGGAATTAATCTTTAGTTTGTAGAAGCCAAAGGCTTTAGTTCATTTATTTTACCTAGTTATTAATTCCCAGTGAAGAAAATCTACACAATGAGAATATCATAATTATGGCTTGACTTTTAGAACATATGGATTTTGAATAGATGTGAAAATTAAAATACAAACTATAAATTGTCTATATTAGCAATATGGTTAATTAGTCATCAAACTATTGTACTTCTTAGCTATTATTGATGAGAATACAGTTTATTCAGCATTTTGAATATTTAGTATATGTTCTATGAATGTTGTCCATTACCATTGTTTTCTACATGAAACCTTTAGGAGCCAGGACTCATTGAAATTTTTGATTTAGAGACTGTAATCTTTTAAAAATCTACAATGAAATTTTTATTCTATAGAATATAGTCACAAAGCCAAGTAAATGTTACCATTTTTAATTCAGTAGGTAAAAAACCACAGAAACCTGCTAATGCATTAGTGTGATTCCACACACTAGAAGGTTATCCTTAGTGCGTTTTTATTTCCTTTGTTGGAAAAAGCCAGTGTGGTGGCTTTATAATAAAGAATAATTCTTTAATATTTTAACCTATGCAGCACTAAAGGACTTTTTCAATAAAATACCTACCATCTGCCAGTGTCCATGATGTCAATATGCCTGCCCACCCATCACACTCTAAGAGTATAATGGGACTTAGAATTTCAAACTCTGATATGTATCCCACTGACATCAGCAATTCTTCCTTGAAGCCATCAAACTATTGAGGACAGTAATATGTTCACCCTGAAGGCTATTTTCAGATTCCTAAATGTGCACCTATTTCAGCATTTTGTCAGGGAGTATAATGCATCCTTTTCTTAGCCCGATGTATCTATTACTTACTAAATTCCCTTTAATATCTTTTCCTTAGTATGTTAACTATATATATATATATATATAGTTTCTGCATTATCTTTAGTATTTCTCTGCTTCTCAAGAGAGAACTAATTTGGCATGGCACATCACTCTTTTTGACAAATGAATATAAATCCACACAGTATTCACTCTTTCTGATGTAGTTCACGTTCATTGTTACCATAACTAATAAATTCTTGTAAGGGAAAGGCTTATCTCTAATTATTTTATATGACTAATCTTCTGGCAATTTACTTTTTATTATAGTGCCTTACGATAATGACATGATAGTAAGTATACTCAGAAACTGTTTTTTTCCAGGTTTTTAACGACAAGTATGCAAGCATTGGTAATTCTTCCTGTACCTGTATAAAGCTATTTCAGCTCCATTTTTTAACCTTTAATATGCAATGTGATGGCCTCTCAACAACTGATACAATTCAGTGTAGGCTAATGGCTTCATGGGGAGTATGAAAACCTTGGTCCTTCATAGGGAGTGATAGGTTTGTGAAACAATAATAGGCTGCATAGTTGTAGCATTGTCTTATTATTGGGGGGTTATCATTATACAAAATATTTATGGTGACATTTGCTAATGTAATTAATTGCTGCTGATGTTCTTGTAATTTCATTTTCATTGTACTCCCATGGAACCATAAACAAAAGGTTAAGTGGTACATCAAGTTAATTTATTGACCTTTGATGTTTCCATCTGTGACCCTGCATTCAACACAAAGCATAAATAAGATGGTCCTCATATGGTTATGATGCAGTCATTGCCCCCTCCTACATATTACAGTAAAAAATACACTTCTTCCCTTGCAGTTTCATTTCCATATTTTTTAAAATCATCCACTTAATCCATAGAATATCACTCTGATTTTCAATTATAGTCTGTATGGTTTTTTTTTTTTTTTTTTTTTTTTTTTTTTAGAATGACAGTTCTCCCTCTGAGCTGACCTAATTTGTTTATATAAAAACAGAAACTCAGAGATCCTTGTCAAAGATATAATATTTATTTAAAATTAATAAAAAGGAGATTTTACAAGATTTCCCACTTGGCATTGGCTGCAGCCAGACTTTACGAAACAGTTTTATTCTAAAGACAAGACTCCTTAGCCATAATATTGCAATAACTTTTTTCTAAGACAGTCCTCAACTCTGAAGAATGTTGTTTACCACTATTCACATATTTTTCTGAATTATCTGTCACCTATTCTTTGAAGAAGCAGCAATTAGATAAGCAGCCAGTGAGGAGAATTAGGGGTGTTTTAGCCACTTGGCTTTCCCGATCCCCATAGCATCTGTATGTTCAAGTAATAATACAGAGAGCAGCTCCTGCCCCAATGAAATGGCTTTAAAAACAGAACACATGTATGGTTTCATTTTAGAATTCGTATACAGAATGCTTTCTTTTGACTTATGAGTATATGCCAGACCCTCTAACCACCCAAGTATAAGCTAACTCCCTTGTGCTCCTTCCTAGGGCTTCCTGCATTTGTGATCTCCAGGTATTTTTAAAATTCCCATTTCTATATTTGTTGACAAGACAGGAATTTTAGTATATTTTAATGGGTGGTTCTAAAAATATCTCCCCAGTATAGTGGTGTTTTACAGACCCAACTTTTGAGTCAGACGGACTCAATTTATAAATAAAAAAAGTGCCCCAAGGCTGCCTGCTGGAGGGGATGGGGGTATGGCGTTTGTAAGCCATTTGGTCAGCAAGACATAAGCCTCTATTTTGGTATGGTGAACCATGCTATTTGTAGCCACATACCTGCAAGTACCTAGCCCACTGTTTGGGGAACAATTTTTATTTATCTTAGTGTTATTTTGGAGTACAATAACTGTAATGAACAAGCCTGTCCGTGCCTCCTGTGGCCTTTGTTTCCTTTTTTGTTCCTATTTCTTTAAGGGATTTGCAAAACAGAGGAAGCAAGGGGCTTTTTTAAAAAAGTGTATCAATCCTTTAGGACATTTATCTTTTATTTTTGAAAAAATTCTGACACTAAATTTGGTCTTGAAGGGGGAAAAAAGAAAACAAACCAAACAAACCAACCCTAAAGGTGCTCAGTAGAAAATAAATGGGAATTTAGCTAAAATCTGAATTGCCAGGGAACCCAAGACCTGCAGCACACCAACTCTAATTAAATCAAAATCACTGCCTGGAATGTGACATCTTGAGCAAGATGGCAGGGTCGTGGGGTCTTTCTTCCTGTCAGTCAGAAAGCAAAGTTTAGGGATCAGGAACCAGGCTGGCACAATAGGCTTACAAGTACCAAGGCCTCACCTTGGTGCCAGCAACTTGGAGTATGCAGAAAGTCGATTACACTTTTATGTAGAAATGTATTTTTCCTCCTGTGGCTAAAAGAACAAAAATGCTTCGGTTTCACAGACTTGCCTTTGACTCTAGCAAAGCTGAGTATCCTTGGCCAACACTGCAGATTAGTGGCCTCTGTGGCACCTCCCACCCGATCTGAAGAGCAAGCCGGCCCGGGTTGGGGCTTATCTGAGGCAATTTTACAGCCAAGGAAAGGCAACTGTGATCAAGAAACCTAGGGTTAGACTGCCTTTACCTGGGTGTCCCGAGGCTCCCTGCTGATGAAAGGGCTGAACTCTAACCTGCCAACTTCCCAAAATACCTCCTTGTGTATTTTCCTACTCCAAACAGTGGAGTGGGGGTTCCGGTGTTTGGGGGCGATCTGCTGTGCTTCTATAGCGTAAACGCAACTTTTCCTTTTCCCAGAAGTCTTTCCTTTGGAAACTAATCGAAGTGTAAAGTGACTCTGAGTTTCACTGCCTAAGACCTTTGGAAGACCATGCCTTTAAACACGCGCCTCAGAGTGCTGTCTGAGTTCGGGGTGATCCTTCTGAGACTCATTTTTGGGGGTCCTTCCTTTCTCCCTGGGGTTAGGTCTATCTCCCCCGAATCTGGAACCCTGACACGCCCATTTCGTCTTTTACATTCTCCGGAAAGGTCGTAAAAGACTCTAAGCTGCTGAGAATCTCACTTGCCAGGGATTTTGCCCAGCTCCCGAACACCCCTAGTCCATGAGCTGTCCCCGAGTCAAGCTCCCAGTTTCTCACTCCTAGAGGGTCGTGCTCACAACTATGCGCGCCAAGCACAAATGGGACACCCTCCCAGGGCTCCTGCCGTACGACTCCCACCTCTCCAGTATGCCACTGAGTCCCCCTCGCCCTCGCTCTGTCCCAGGAACCTGGCTGCCTTGCCCTTCCTCCGCGGCCTCCCACCCCCATTTCCGGGGTCTCCTCCCTCTTGCTTGCACCTTCCCGCACTCGCTCCCCGCCCTCCCCACTGCCTGCTCGCACTCACCTGATTGTTTTTGCAGAGATCAGCCCACATGCTGGTGCCGTCCCCTCCGCGCATCAGGACGTGGTAGGTGAAGAAGTAGATACCTGGGATGGAGCAGGTGAACTTGCCGGTAGTGGGATCGTAGTGGTTTCCTAGGTTGGTGACTACGTCGTCGAACTTGAGCACCTCGTAGCCTTCGTGCTGTCGTTTGAGGCCAGCGTAGAAGGCGATCTTGGGCACCGTACTATAGGTGGCCGCGCTGATGGCCCCGGCCGCGTTCAGGCCGGGCGCCCCAGGCGGACCCGGCAGGCCTTGGCGGCCAGGTTCGCCCTTCTCACCCGGGGGCCCTACGGGGCCCGGTGGTCCGGGCTCTCCGGGGGGCCCACGCGGGCCTGCCTTCCCCGGCCTGCCGGCCTCGCCTTTGGGACCCTGGATGAAGGTGGGGAGGGACTGCATGAGCCCGCGGTCTGGAGTGGCGGCCGTGCTGGGAGCCTTGGTGCCCCCGTAGGGGTCGCAGACCATGCGGCAGGTGCCCAGCATCTCGTAGTGCGCCGACGTGCCGGCCGAGCTCACCAGCACCGGGATGAGGATGACCAGCAGAAGCACCATCACCACCCCCAGCGCCCCGGCGGCGATCAGGCGCCTCCTGCTGCCCACGAGCCGGCTCAGCGCGGGCCGATCCTCTTGTCTGCTTTTGGACAAAATTTTGAAGGTTGGGCGGGGACCTCCTCAGAGCCGAAAACAATCCCCCTTCGAACCCCAACTCCCCAGGGCGGGCGGGCGCCGGTCTTCTTCTCCGGCTCCTGCTCCCCCCGCTGAGGCTGCAGCTGGGGAGGGAGCTAGGGTGCCAAGTGACTTGATCTGAAGTCCCAAGCGAGAGGTGGGGGCTGGGGGAGGGATGCTCAGGGCGCCCTCTCGCCTCTAGCCAGCCCCTTCGCACCTGTAGCTGAGGCGGGTGCCGGCGCGGCCACCCGGAGGGCAGAGCTAGCCGCTGCCTCCTGCGCTCGCCTGGGGCGGCTCACACTTTTATGCCTCTGCTGCCCGCGATCGACTTTTCCTTTTTTGCAGACTGCGCCAGTTCGCACCAACTTTCTGTCTGAAGTTGCCTTTTTTTTTTCCCTGGGCCTTGCTTCTTTTCTTTCTCTGGCTAGGTTCGTCCCTTGTCTTGTTTCTTTCTTCCACTTTTGCAGCCACCACAACTCTAATAGAAGCGCACCCCCAGCCCCCTAGAGGGCTGAAGGAGCTCGGGTTGGGCGCCCCCGCGATGCGCGGAGCGGCAGCGGTTCGCAGGAGAGGCTCAGGACTGGAGATTGGAGCTAGCCAGCAGCGGCGGCGAGAGCCGAAGGAGAGAGGCTGAAAGCAGAATCCTGCCTGGGTACCACCTGCCAGGAGAAGAGGAGGCTGACAAACGCGCGCCGGAGCAATTTATAGGAACCCAAGGCACAGAGGAAGGGGAGCCGCTTTGGCATCTCTCTGCAGCATCTGCTCTGCTCATCCCACTCACACAGAGTTTGGCATTACTCTGACAATGTGGGATTTTTTTTTTTTTTTTCGGCCTCTTCTCTCTCTCTCTCTTTTTCCCTCTCTGCAAGGGATGAACAGTGAATCCTGAATACTCCCTTGTCTAACTCAGGCGATGGCAGAGCCCTAGCTGGACATATTAGGGGAGGGAGACAGCTGTGCAAGGCTGTCAGGACTCAAGGGTCACACCTAAATCTATTTCCCCAGAGCCAGCAGCTCTTGGAGGTGGAAGTGAAGGTTGAAAGGAGGGAGGTTTGATGACAATATTTCTCTCCTGGCTCATCCACAATCAGTGCTTCAGGTGTTTTTTAAAATGCCACTTTTAACATAAGGGCCCTTTCCAATTTTCCAGACAGTAGATATGCGGTTTTTTTTTTTTAACCTTAGAATTTGCTTCCACAGCCTCCTAAATGAAATAAGATGTTCCCCTGAGAACAGTAAAGTGTATTTAAAAACCAAAGGACATTTTTTTTTATTTAAATGAATTTATCTACCGCCCAAAAGGGGGAAGGCTGGTTCTTCTTACAAGTGCCACACAATGATGAAAGCATACATGAGCATTTGACTTACGGGCTTCCAATTGCAGCGGTCCTTCAGAAGATATCGGCATTAGATTTGAAGTTGCATTTGCTTAAAGGTGCAACATGCAGAAGAAATAATCCATTGTCAGTATGACTTTGAAAGTCTTACAATAAAGCAGGTGGCATTTGCAAAACTGCCAGGTTTCCTAAGACACATAGAGTTCTGTAGGTGCCATAGTAGATTTCCCAGATGTGCATTGGGGGAGGGGACATAGGAAAATTATGACAAAGAAAACCCTCCACCCCTAAGGATGGAAAAGCTGGATGAAAAAAACCATTTGAGTTTAGTATATCAATAGAAGGCCCCCAGGAGGAGGGTTATCTCATCAACAAACACATTTGACACATAAGATGGTTTAAAATAAATAAGTAGAATTGCTTCCTAAAACATACTTCTGCATTCAGGAGCAATAGGTGTCAATCAAACATGGGTGACATTTGGTTGTCAATATGGAATTATAGCTGGGAAGACAGTTACTTATTACAACAGGATGAGAATCTGAAATGAGAAACAGAAACAAATAATAATATAGCAAGCAAATAATAAATCCTAGGTGACTATCAGCATATGGTGGTCTTGCCTGTAGGCTCCACAGCAGGCATCTCCTTCAAGATTCTGCAGGGTCTCCTCATTCTCTCCTATCCCAACAGTTAAGTTCCTTCTATGAGTCAAAACAAAGTAAGGCCAAGTGAGCAGACAGACAGAAGCAGATTCATTGATTCCTTGTGGGGGAATGTCAGCAGCTCCTTGAGGGCTTTCTGGGAGACTCAATGCTCAAGAACCAGGCTTACTTTCTGATGGTACAGTTGTCCCTGTTTCCTCACCATCAGCCTGGCTGCTGATAGGGCTGTTGAGAAATTCATGGCCTTCCAACTCTCAAACTTTAACTTTCATTTTAGAATAATAGTTTTTATAAAATGTGCATAAATACCTTTGGCATATATATCTTTTATAAATTTTTGTTCATGTAAGCTACCTGATTTCCATATTTTTAAGTAGCAAACACAGAGACCAATCACTACAAGGAATAATACCAACACCTACTTCCCTAACACATCTTCTTGGTTGTTTCTCAAAGGCCTTTCTCCTGGAGTGAGTAAATGGTAAGCTATGATGCATGCCCATAGTGGAAGGAAACATAGCAATGACAAACTTTTCCTTCATCTTTCCAAATGTCCCAATTCATAAAGCAGTCTTAATTACTAAGAAGACTTTGATGAAAGGGATGCTTGAAATCAAAAGGAGTTTTTAAAAGATAGAGATAAATAAATGCTAATCAAAAGAACACAAGGGGATTTCCCATTAAAGATGCTCATTTTATGCGAGAATTTATCAATGTGAATGTGACATACCAGAATCAGATCAGCCCTGAGAAATTAGTCTTTATCCTCTCATGCAGATGGGAAGACCTGGAGCTGCGCAAAGAGTCAAGGCCATTGGGTGAGCTCACTGGGATGATCTCTACAAATTATTAACACATCCATCCTAGCCTGAGAAGGGTAGTAACATAGGGCATTCCTTGGCCAACTTCTTTTTATGACAATGCAAAGTTTGATATTGCAGACAAGTGCTCTGACATCCTAGAACTCTGCTGATGCTTCCGAAGATGTCCAGTGCCGCTTGTTCAGAATGAAGGCAACCTTTCCCAAGTCCCAAGGCTGACAGACTCTAGCAAAGGCACATTTCGGAATGCACACATGGCTTTTTAGTTTGTAAAGTAAGTTGACATTATGGCCCTCCTTCCTCTCTTCTAGCAATACCTCCACCATGCACTTTGGGAGAAAATGGCTTTTGTTTCCCCAAGATTTTCAAGGATGACTCGGTAGTAAATGAACGTATGGTTGCTTACTGTCATTTTCTACTGCTCCAGTTCACAGAAGCTTCTCTGGAGAGTTACTCATGCTCCATCTCTTGTTCTGACAGTTTGAATAAACCATCTGATGTGGCTTATTAGTCATCTTCTTTATATACATATAATTGATACAAAATGTGTCAATTAAAAATATTTAGTTTTCTTTAGAAAAGCAATTTCTCTCTCAGATTTGATATTAGTCTTGAAAATGCCCATGGAGCTCCATTTTTTACAGCATTCCTCATTGTTTCTGAAGAGAGGAAAAATAAAAACAGGAATGTTATCTGTATCTTTGGGATGCTTCAGCTGACATAGCTCCATCCAGAAACCCAAGATCATGGAGGGGTGGTGTTTTGTGATTTTCATCTTCCAGCATCATTTATGCTGCTTTCGAAGAGCTGGGCAGATCCTAAGAGCAAGACTCCCACACAGACATCCATTAATCTTTATTGTGCACCCACTGGCAGCATAGCCCTAGCCTAGGCTCTTACAGGCAAATAAATATTTAGTCATGAGAGTGACTTCCAAATCTAGCAGCACATGAACAGAAATAGCATTTCTTATAATTAAAAGAGTAACACATTAATAGGCCCAAGCTGTAAAAGCAAGCATAAGAAATTTCTTTAAAGAAATTTAATTTCTTTAAAATTGGGAGTAGATGAGCTATTTACCTTAAATGTCTGAGTCTCCAAATTGTGTTTCACAACATATGCTCTTTTGACTGAAAAATATTAAGTTTCTAGCTTTAGAGGGTCTTTTTGGAAATATGTAAAGAAACAGTATATCCATAATGTTTAAGAGCTAGACAGTTCTCAGTTTGTTCCATCTATGTCTTCATGTAGATGTGGAGAATGCTCAGTGGCTCTGAGCTTCAACTCCTTTTCCTGTAAAATAAGAATAACACCAACATCTAAATCACAGAGTTGTGGAGATTGAAGAATTAATAGAGATAATCACAATGGTACCCAATTTGTGAGCTCTCAACAAATATCAGTTTGCATATTTTGTACTGTAGGGATGCTGAGCAGTACATGCATCTATCAAATGAATGGTAGAACACACGGTGTGGAGTGGAATTTAAGTGCACCAAGAGAAATGCCATATAATGGACAATTAGTGTTATAGACTTAGATAAAATTTAGGAAGAACATGGAAATTCTCCAGCAGAATTGTCATACGCCATCTCCTATCATCTAAGATAGTGGTTCTCAGGTCCTGACCCTTCAGTGGTCTAACAACTCTTTCACAGGGGTCACAGATCAGATATCCCATGTATCAGCAATCTATATTATGATTTATAACAGTAGAAAAATTACAGGTATGAAGTAGCAATAAAAATAATTTTATGGTTGGGGGGTCACCACAACATGAGGAACTGTATTAAAGTGTCACAGCATTAAGAAGGTTGAGAACCACTGATCTAAGACAGCACAAGACAAAACTCAAAATGAGAATGACTTCTCCAAGGTAAGAAAAAGAAAGTTTCATGTCAACATTATTTAGATTCATTGCAGATTTCAGAAAGGATTGAAGAGGATGTACTTTTTCCCTGTAGAAAGGCCCTCCCTGAAGCTGACAAGCCATGATCATACTTTAAAATTATTGAGGTAGTTATTTGGGAACTACTGTTGATGATCATTCTCAAAAAGGAAACACGCCAGCTGGGGCTGCTTGTCCATTAGCCAGAAGATCAATCACTTTCAAGGACTTCTAAGTCTGTACCATATGATCAGGTTAAGAATTTTTAATACACAGGAGAGTGAGTTGGAATGGTAGTTTGACAGATCAGTTTTGGCCAAACTAGTGAATAGGAGGCTGGAGGTAGTATCCAGCTCATTACAGAAGACTAAGATATCATGCATGTATTCAACCTAATCTGAGATTCCAGCTGTATCAACAAAAGGATACAGTATCCAGGATGAATATGATGTTTTGTGCTTGTCGTGAATACAGTGCTTGGTCCTCACCCTGCTGATGTAGAATGAAGGGCAAGTTACCAAGGATTAAGGTATGAATCATTCTTCTGTGATTTCTGGTTTTCATTGTTAACTTGGCTAGATCTAAAATCACCCAGAATATGGTAAGGGACATCTCTGAGTGTATCTGTGTTTTCAGAATGAACTGCTAAGCAAAGAGACCAATCCTGAACATAGGTGGTACCATCCCATGCATTAGGAGCCCATTAGTAATAAAGGTGGTAAAAGGATATAGCCAGGATAGTACCTATATTTCCCTGTCCTCTGGCCTCTGGCTCAATGGAATATGAGCAACATGTTGCACATTTATACTGCTATGAACAGAGCTGTTCTGCCATGCCTTTCCAGATATGCTAGGCTGAAACCAAAATACAAAGTAAATAACTCTTTGCCTTATGTTATTTTCAGATATTTTGATTTCACCAATTCAAAAGCAACTACTACATCCTCTTAAGTCATGGTCACATGATCACAGCCATCCAAAGACAAGGAGTAGATTTAAAATAAATAAATTTAAAAAACAACATTCGCCAACTCTCCAGCAGAAAAGACAAATTGTGCATCTACAGACTGATCTAATGGGAAAGTAGTGATGGAAATTGTAGTGGTCTTGTTTAGTAATCCAGGGAAGCTATACATTTTGAAAAGATGGGTTGTAGAAGGCTGTCAACAAAGGTACAACATGAGAAGAGCAGTTGATAGTCTAGAATCTGGTCCTAAGAGTGGTCAACCCAGAGAAAGTGTGAGTTCCAATGGTAGATATACTCATTTTAACACCTATGTAAGTGTAACCTCAGAACATGCATGTTCCCATGTAAAGAACATGAACTGTGAACAAATGACATGCTTTGACCCTTGTGCCAAATGGACTTAACAGCTTTTTTTAATGCAGCTATACACAAATGTTCTACTTTAAACCTTAGTCTTAAAACATAATTTGTCAAGGCATTTTAGAATTTTAATAAGATGCACAGAGAAAGGGGGACAAAAGTGACCTACTGTAAGTAGTTCTGCTTTCAAGATGGATAATTATAACTTTACTGTGATGTTTGCCATTGAAAGTAGTTATATAGTCCATAATTTAATTAATGAATGAATACCTATTTTAGACTCCTTATTATAGGAAAAATACATAAAAATCATACTTAAATCACAGCTTTGTGTTTTTCTTTGCTTTTTTTCTTTTAGCTCAAGTCAAATGGAAAAAAAAAATCCATTGATCAGTATCCACAGAAGCGAATGGTTCTTACTCAGATCCTTCTAATAAAAAGCCTGTAGCTTATGTTTCCAATGTGAGCTTTGACTAATGTGCAAATCGTCACAGATGTTTTTTCCTGTTTTTGCATGTGTGTCTGTGTGCTGTATGTGCATTTGTATGTACATGTTTGCATATATGTGGACACATGCATGAACATGTTCATATGCATCAATGTGTGCATATGTTGGATACCACAAGTTGACGTGGTGCCTTCCTTTACAGTGTTCCACCTTATACATGGCCAGAGCTTCTGACTGAACTCAGAGCTTGATATTTTGGAAAATCAATTTAGCTAGCTTATGTAGGTAACTCCTTGTCTCTGCTTCTTATGTGCTGGGATTACAGGTGGGTACCATGTCCATTCAGTTTTGGTGTGGGTTTGGAGGATCCAAATTAAGGTTCCTAATGCTTGTATAATAAGCACGTAACCCAGTGAGTCACCTCTCAAGCCCTATTTTTGCCTTTTATAGCTTTCTATTGCTATGTTTGAACCACTCCTGTGAAACAGCAACTTCCCAAGGGAAGAAGCAGAAGTTTGTGTTATCAATAGATGCTTTTGTGAAAAACTATTAAAATCATCTATTAAATTAGAAGTTGCCTAAACATGTCTATTACACAGTAGTTTCTATTATGTATGTATTTATATATGTCTTCCATTATATAATATATAATCATGCAAATCAATATGTAAACATTTATGCATTTGTCTCTTTATATACTCATATATGATTTCTTATAGTTAATCTTATTTGTTTTCATAGATGGACAGAAGGTCCAAAAAGAAATGTAAAGAAAGCAAGATGCTGAATATTTATGATAGTGTCTCTTTGTTGAAATCTCATAATTTGGGTATATTCCCCCTACAAATGAGCATACATGCTGCCATGGCAACACAGACCACAGACTAGCCTTCCTGTCCATTGTCCCACTGCTAGGCATGGTGTCCATATACCTCTTGGTTTAAAGTCCTAGAAGAGAACAAAGATTTGGGGGAAGGACCAATTAATAGCTATTTTACAAAAAGTGTATTTCTCAGGAAAAAAAATATAGTGAGTTTGGACTATATTTTTCTATGTTTTCTTGTCCTTCTGAAATTCTAACTAGCTCAGAGGCTATAATTTAATATTTTATCTAGTGTTTGACTGCACTGGATGAGTTCTCTGGATAAATCAGTTCTATTACTTTCTCATTAATACATTTCATTTAATTCAATTCAATTTAGTATAAAACATGTGAGAAGAGAACTAAACACGACCTGTGGCACCCTCCACACGTCTTTTCTTGTCACCTTCAGCAATTGTTCAATGTGTGTGACCATGGCTCAGAAACTAGGACTTGCTCATTGTCCTTGAGGTCAGAGACTCTAATTCCATAAGCTCCAGTGACGGGTGCAAAGCTTCTTTAAATCCCAAGCTTGATTTGCATAACTGGCCCTGCCTTTCACATCATTGGCCAAGCATCAGTTCATCACTCCTGAAATAGCCTTGCATTTCCAGGCTCTCTTAAGTACCCTGTCAACCCCTTCCTCTCAGTTCATCTCTCTGGATACCTGTTCAGGCTTCTGTTCTCCTGAGCTCCTTCTCTCACTGGACCTTCCTCTGGATTCATCAAGCACTCAGTGGCTTCTCTTCTAATACCCACCTCACTCTCACTTTGTCCTAAGCCTTTTCCTCTTCCTCTGCTACCTCAAGACAGGAACCTGCCGGGTCTTTTCATCTCTGACCTCCTGTCATGTTTTTGTCGATCGATGTTGTTATAAAGGAAAGCTATATACTAGTTAATATAAAGAGAAGAAAAATATATTTAGTCACAGCTATAAAGGATAGAAGTCCATGACATAGTGCAGCCGTCTGTTTGGCCTCTAATGAAGGTCTTCCTGCCGCATGACAGGAGGCAGAAGAGAAAAAAGAAGGAGGCCAAATGCAGACTTTTAGGAAAGGAGAGAAGAAGCAAGAGAGGAAAGGAGGGAGGGAGGGATGGACGGACGGACGGACGGACGGAAGCAGTAGGCAGATTTATTCTTATACCATGCCTATAATATATGAACCTGTTAATTTCTATAGCTATGGATGTGTTACTATTTGTATTTTGGTGTGTTGTTTTTAACTCTTTGAACAAATAAAAAGTTGACTAGTCATATCAAAATATCCAATTTTGTGAAAGGTAACACAGGGCTGGGCGATGGTTCAGTGGGTGATTGTTGCTGAGGCTGAAGGACCTGGCTCCAAGCACTGAGGTGACACACAGAGGCTCCCAATGCCACCAGGATGAATGAAGAGGTGTTAGGGAATAGGGAGAGATGGACGATTGAAGAGGTTTTGGTCGTTTTATTTTTGTTCTTTTGTTTTGTTCTGTTTCTCTCTTTGTGTTTGTTTCTTTGCTTGATTGTTTTATTTTCATCTTTTTAAATTTTCATTTGGAGGACTGCTGCAGAGGAGGGAGAGGAAGGTATGAAGGGACTGGGAAATGAGCAGATCTGTGGTCCACAATGTAAAATTCCTAAATATCCAGCAAAGAAAATTATGTTAAAAGAAGTTGGCCTAGTACTATGTCAACCTCAGCACTGGGGGACAGATAGAGGCAGTGGATCTCTGCAGTTCCTTAGTTTCTGCTTAGCAAGATCCAGGTTCCATAGCAATTCCTGTCTCAAATATATTAACATGGCATGGTGGTGAGTTTCTTTTATTTTTTTAGTATTTTTGTGGGATAATGCTCTTTTACACTGCAAAGATTTGACACTCAAATTGGATTAATAAAACTCTGATTGGCCAATAGTCAGGCAGGAAATATAAGTGGGCTGACTAGACTAGGAGAATTCTGAGAAGAGGAAAAGCGGAGACACAGTTGCCAGTCAGATTCAAAGGAAGGAAAATGAGAATGTTGGGTTGAGAAAAGGTATCAAGCCATGTGGCTAAACATAGATAAGAATTATTAATATTTTAAGTATACTTTAAGGGTAGGAGCTTATTAGTAATAACCTTGTGCTGCAGGCTGAGCATGTGCAAATATTAAGTCTTCAAGTCAAGTTTTTGGGAATTGGCTCCTGGGTAATTGAGTTTCTGGAGAAACAGAAACTTCTGACTACAAAATGTTTTATTATCTGATGTGCAAGAGTGTTTTGCATACATGCATGTCTATGCACCACACATGTGCCTGGTATCCAAAAAGGATAGAAAAGGGCATCAGATTCGCTGGAGCTATAGTTTCAGATGATTGGGAGCAACCATGTGGGGCTAGAAATTGAACCCAGCTTCTCTGGAAGAGTAATAAAAGCTCTCAACTGCCAAGGCATCTCTCTAGGCCCCATGATGGTTCAATAGTCAACTTGGTGCATTCTAGAATTAGAGTGCCAGTGAGGAATTACGTGGGCATGTTCAAAATTGTGTTTCTTAATTGGGTTAATTAAGGTGATAAAACTCACTCTGAATATAGGTAGCACTGTTTCAAAGGCTGGGCCTAGGACTGAATGAAGAGAAGAGGATCAGCTGAACACAGGCTTCTAAGCATCCAATCTCTCTGCTCTCGACTGCACATGTGACCAGGCAACTCAACTCCCTGCCACTTTGACTTTTCTATTAAGATGAACTGCGACTTGGAATAACCCCCTAAAATAAACTAAAAAAAATCAACATTGTCTCTATTTAGTTTTTGCCAGGGTATTTTATCAGTGGAATAGAAAAGGGAACTAAAACAGGTGGGGAATAGGAGGGACAGTTGACATCAACCTCAGGCCTCTCTAGGCATGCACACACATCATCAAGAACATGCACACACTTCTCTCTCTCTCCTTCATTTTCCCTCGCTCACCCTCCCACAAATAGTGTCATCCTTTATTTGGTATTGATATTCCTAAACATATAACTACTCAGTTACCAAGAGCCCTAACAACTGTAGGGAGACTTGTACATTTGTAAGTACAGATTTACTCACTAGAAAAACAACTCTCACATTTCCCACTTTACATTTTGATTTGTTATTTATAATTAGAGCATTTATTTCAACCCAAGTAACTTCTGTCAGTCTGTAATACATCGTCACATAACCATTCACCAGCTCTAGAAACAAAGGACAATGCATTCAAGGTAAGATACCACAGAACACTGGAGACAGTCAATGAATTTCTGAAGTTTTAAGCATGGTGTATAGTTTGAATTTTAATGAGTTTCATCTCTTCTTAAACCCATACAAATATAGAAATACATATTGTACAATGCAAATGAACTTGAAGTGGCTTCAATGGATGATAATGCCATCCCTTTGATGGCTGCATTAATACCCACGGCCTGAAACCACTCAAAAGGTACCACTTTCCCACCCATGAACGATAACAGGCGGGCTGCTCTTCCCAAGTAATAAAGAGGGCATAATTCAGCTGCAGAAATAAATACTCTTACATGACACAAAAGAGAATGGAACAGAGGAGATAAGAAATGCAAGAATAAATACAGGTGGTTTAAACTAGCGGAAAGGGAATCTCAGTGAGAGAGAAAACAATTTGTCCATTTTCTTTCTTTGAATGCTTCACATACCAGCTTTCTTGGAATAACCCAAGCTTTAAATATGGCGGTGCATTTAAGTTCAGCCTTCAAATAGACTTATCATCAGGGAATGCTTTTGAAGCATTGTGGGAATAGCTCAAGAGCTGGATTCTCTTTGAAGCAACAATTACCTCTTTGTTGGTGCAATTAGAAATGACCAGTGGGCAATGGGGAGAAGAACAGAGAGGAGTTGCTGTGGCTGCTGTTTCCTTCTTACCTGGTGGGAACATGCAGTTAGCCTCACTCAGGGCTCAGCTGGCATGTCAAACCTCATCTTTATCAGAAACTTGATGGATGCATGCCATCAACACAGACCTGGGTGTGACACAATCCCAAATTAAAACCTGCACTCTTTCATTGTCTAAGAGATTCACCTGAGGCTGTTATCCCATCCATGCATTTCATCCTTTGTTTCCTGATCATTAACTCTGAAATTATTGGCAACTTGATTTTTTAACCACAAATGCGATCATTTTAATTATTCATTTGTGAAACTTTTTAAAATCTAACACAGAAGAGACTTTAATTGAAACTTAGTTTCCTGAAATAAAGTGGCCTCTTTGTGGGAGATGGAGTGTTTTAGAAGGATTTCAGGTCTTTGTGAGGCATTTATCTGCAATCACAGAGCTTGGGGTTAGGGGATGATTGAGGTGTATATACACTGACTCAAATAGAATGTGCGAGATTGAAATTGAAAACTCCTTTTAGATGAACTGTTCATGAAAGTGGAAAATTACAGGATTTGTTTCAGTAACATAATATTTGAGGCTATGAGAAGACACTTTCATATTTTATCTTGGCAGTAAGAGCTTGTTACAGAAAATAAGATGGTTGGTTTGAAGAGGGGCTCAAATTTGCAAGCTATTTGTTTTGCTTTGTTTTTCTTGTTGCTAAACTAGGAAAATTATCTTTTAGAATTATTAAGAAGGCTAAAGTAAGGATCAGAAACTAGGGAACTACACCTTCTTCAGGTCTCAGGATGCTCTTTCAGATGCAACTGTTTAAGGGGCTGTGGTACTTGGAAAAATGTCTAGTAGCATCTGTACACCCAAGAAGTGTTCAGGAATAATTTTTTTTTTTTTTGTGAGGAAAGCAAAACGCATCTGCTGCTTGTGCCACTCTTCACTGGGAAGACCCTGGGATGGGAAACCTGTGGCCATTTGTTTCTGAGACTCTGTCACCCTTTTTTAGTCTCATCCTCCAGGTAGCTCATCTCCACATGGGCCAATCACATTCAGTTCTCTGTCTTGATTTTTCCAAGTTTGAATATAAAAGCCATGGGCTAGCCATTAATTTTAATATTTGGGAAGCAGAGACAGGAGGATCTCTGTGGGTTCAAGACTAACCTTCAGACCCTACAGGATATGTATGCCAGTGGAGCCTACCACCACCTTCTTAGCCCACCCTCTTTTTATTATATTACCTTGAATGGTTTTATGTTTCTTACAAATGTCGACCCTAACCATATAGCCATAATGGGGCATTAAGGGCTTTATGGAGATTTTTGTGCTTTCTTTTATACCTGTCCTATGCTTTCTACTAGAACCTTTTAGTAGGCATGATGGGAATGTTACACACTTGCTGTGATTATTAAGGTAGCCTCTAGTCACAAAAGACTGCTGAGCATTTCAAATGTAACTAGTGCAAACAGGAAAGCAAATCTATCATTTTATTTTATTTTATTTTATTAAATGTAAATAGGTAAATAGTGACTCTATGTTCAGAGGTATGGTATGTTCAGATAGTAAGTTTTCTTTTTTTCAGGGAAGGACAGATTAAGAAAGAAAAGCACATAAACTAAAATATTGAGTCATTAGTTGTCTGTGAGAAAAATCTCATGAAATGAGGATCCAAAAGGCCTCCTGGAAACACCACACACTCAGGAGCAGCCTCAAATGAAGCAAAGTATTGTTTAGCAGAGGACTTTAAAACAAACTGTCACACACAAGGTAGTTTACTGGAACTTAGTTTTCTCATAACTATAGAAGCTAGAAGTCTGACACCCAAGTAATAGCAGATTGGTTTGTGTCTTTTCTGCCTTTGTAAGTCGTTGTTGTGATAGTTTAAATCCAGAGTGTTCACCCAAGGCCCATGTGCTAAAGGCTTAGCCCTCAGCTTGGTACTATTGAGAAGTAATGGAAACTTCTATGAAGAGGGTTGTGAGGAGAGGTTTTTAATCTTGTGACCATGCCAACCTAGGAGGAAGTTGTAAGATCCTGGTCTTCCCCTGCCTCTCCTCCTTCTTTCTTTCCTGGCCTTGACCATATGGTGAACGGCTCATTGCTCCAGCATGGAGGATGTGATGGCCTGGATAAAATTAGATGATCCTCCATAGTCTCTGGCATTTGAAGATTTGGTCTCCCAATTGATGGCACTGTTTGGGTTCTTTAGTAGGTGTTGCCTTATTGGAGATAGTACATCATGAAGGTAGGCTTTGAGAGTAAAAAGATTGGCACCACCTTCCAGTGTGCTTGCTTTGATTGGCACTTGTGGCTCAAGACATGAGTCCCTAGCGTCCACTCCATCCACTACACTGCAGCTTGTTGACATACTTTCCTACCACAATTAACTTTTATTCTACTGGAATCAGATGCAAAACAAACCCCTTCTTCTATAGGTGACATCGGTCAGAGTGTTTTGTCACAGTGACAGAAAAGATGTACCTCTTTTCCCACAATATGCTACCTCATCATATACCTAAAGCAATTGTGAGGACAGAATACAACTGAGCTAAAAGAAACAATGACTTAGACATAGATATGCTTGAGAGATGAAGGTAAAGAGGAATGTTCTAGTTGTTAGCCCAGCTAGGCATGTGCCATCCACTGTAGCCAGAGCATTCAATCAGGATTTCCGATCCAAGTTTGCAGCAGCTCATGCATTTTAATTGCAGTGTCAGATGAGCTGTAGATGTGACATAGTTCTCCTCCAAGTTACCATGTCCAGGGAGCTTAATGAGTGGGACTTACTGCTTGTAACTAAGAGATTTCAATGATGATTTTGGCTCTTTCAGATTCTTCCTTTGACATTTTTTTCCTTTGTCTTTTTCTCCTTTAAAATGGTGTCTAGAGCATGGCTTTATGGCTGCATGGCAGGGCCTTCATAATAGCCTCCCCTTGTTCAGTCTCCTGGCCTCCAGCTTGCCCCAGTTCTTGACTTACATAGCAAATTGAGATTCCTCACCCTGAGAGATGGTAATCATCATTTCTCCCACCTTCTAGAGACTGTAAAGGCCCATCATCTCAAAGTCTCAAAATAAATCTCTAATTCATAATGTCACACTATTTGTAGTTTATGTATGTTTAAGACTTTAATTTTTATTACCACTGAGAACCATCAGTCATCACCAGGTTCATTTATGTTACTTTTATGGACACATCTCACATAAGTTTCCAGGCAAGCTGTCTTTTTAGTGTCACTCCTACCTAAGTAGCATGACTTCAGGGGCCTCCTGCTCTTAAGATTTACTCTTTATAAACAAAATAAAACAAACAAAACAAAACTTTAATTTAGAAGTTGTGCTTCCTCAGAAACATCTTCTTTGTTCATTCTGTCTTAAATAATCTGCTGCAGGCCTATAATCCCAGCTACTCAAAAGGATGAGTCAGGATAATCAAGATCAAGATCAGCCTGAGCAACTTAGTTATCTATTCTGTAAGAAACAAACAAACAAACAAACAAAGCCAGATGATGTAGTGGACACAGGAAACTGCCATTGAACCCAATGACCCAAGTTCAATCCCCAGGCCCCACATGGTGGAAGGAGAGAAGAAATCTGTAAGTTACTCTTCATTGTTGCTCCAATGCAAGAGAGTGCGTGCGCACACACACACACACACACACACACACACACACACACACACACACACACAGAGAGAGAGAGAGAGAGAGAGAGAGAGAGAGAATAAATAAATTTTAATTTAAAAATGAATAAAATAAGAGTTATAGCTCCCTAGTAGATTGTTTTCTTAGTATGTTGGAAGCCATAAGGCCAAGACCCAACTCTAAGGAAAAAAAGAGGGGAAGAGGGGTCCTTTTTGGTGGCATTACTGGCTGTACTGAACTTTCATCTGTTGAAATCCACTTCTTGCAAATGTTTTCTTATTTACAGATTCTTTGGAAAAGTCATTGAGTTCAAATAAGTCATTTTGACAGATCCCAATCCAGAATTACCAGTGTCTTTATGAAGAATAAAGATTAGGAGACAGAGGTATACTGGGGAATTGAAGGAAACACATCTGAAAGACCCGAGAGAGAGGAGGTTATGTATACTCCAAAAGAAAGACCTAGAATCAATCCTTCTCTACCATTGCAGAGGAATTTCTGCAGGCCTGACACTCTGATCTCAGACTCTCTGCTTCTAAAACTGTAAGAAAACCAACTTTTGTTGTTTTTACACCACATGATCCACTTTGTTATGGCAACCATAGGCATGTAGCACAGGGGAGTGACTCAATATTTGTATCTCTGTATGTCCAGTTCTCCTGAAGGCAAACAATCAGTTCATTTAAAGCTATATGTCGTGAGTAGAACAGTACCTGTCACATGATAGGTATTTCGTAGTTGGAATGCTATTCTAATGTTGTTGGTTCTATTAATGCTAACTCTTCAGCATAATAATTTCTACAATTTGATTGCATATAAAATTTGTAGCCCAGAATCCAGCCTTTGCCGGTAATGAAGGTAGTACTTGGGTCTCTCTTGCCTTTACTTTTATCTCAGTTGGCTCCAAACTTGGTCAAGAAAGGATGCTGGATGTTAATGTTTCAGATATCACTCGGCATCTTGGAAGTGGAAAGGACCCTGCAAATATTTTACTAAGTAAGATTTTATTTATTTGTTTGCTGAAATTTTCATGATGCATTTTTAAAGTTATATTTGCTTCTTGAAGATTTCATACATATGTATGGCCACTTTTCCTTCTCACTCTCTCACATCTGCCTTGCAACTCTAGCAAACTCCCTCCTCTATATAGCTCCATCTCCTGTGTTTACATCCTTTTGATTTGTCTTGTGATCCATTGAGTTTAACCCTCTGTATGACCCCAGGTATGGAACTGACTAATGAAGCTTGGTAGGCTCACTGGTGGATACTCATCAGAAGACATTACTTTCTGTCCCTCAAAACCCACCAGTAAGCCTTCTTTAGTTCGGCTGGCAGAGTAAGGTCCATGAGCCTCTTCACTCACAGCTGGTTATTGATAGGTCCAGTCTGGTGCAGAATCAGAGGAGGTAATCATGCTGCTGTATGTTCATAATTGCATAAAGCATATTGTGGTCTCCAGATGGAGTTCAGGTCTCTGAAGAGGAGGAATTCTGCCCTCTTGTAGTAGAGGTTTAATAAATTTGCTTATGTGCCTACCCTTTCTGTGGCACTTTGATGAAATATGATTGTAACTCCTAACAATTCCCCTGCTCTGAGAGTGCTCTCCATGTAGTTCCATGTCTCCTCCACTGTACACAGAGTACCAGAGTGGAAGTAGTGAAATTTGTATGTCATGTTTTTTTCCTCCTTGTCTTGATGGTATCCTAGGACATAAATGAACATTATACCTTGCAGAGTACTTCTTCTGGGAGTGTGGATTGGGACTGAGAGACTCGTGACAGCATCTTCTGCTGCAAGATGTGTATCTGGTGAATCTAGGCAATGGATGAAGACAATCAATTCCCTTGTTATGGAAAAGAGAAAGAAGATAATTGGTTAAAAAAAATAAAAAGGATGGGTGTGGTCAGGTTGATGAAAGCAGCCCTGAGGGCTTTCTAGAAGTTTCGGGAGCCAGGCTTCATTCCCCTCTTTCCTTTTCTCTTTCCACTTCTATGTTCTTGCCACAAATTTTCCCTTCTTTGCTTAAATTGGTTCAATTTGTTTAACTTCTAAAACTAAACAAAATTAACATAAAACCAAAACAGACAAAAACCAAACACAAAGCTACAGCTTTTCTCACTTCTCTGTGTTTTCTGTTTGTTTGTTTGGTTAGTTGGTTTGGTTTTTCTTAGAAATTGTGGTGATTTCCTTCTGCAAAAGAAACATCAAAGCCTTACCCCATAGCTTCTCTCTTGGATCACAAATTAAAGCCTTTTTATTTTAACATAATTGAGGAGCCATCCCCTAATCTACAGCTTTGGACAGCGTTACTTTGCGATTCTTTCCAAATGGAAGGTTCTACACCTGTGCTCCAAACTCTACCAGGAGCACTCAACACACTCAAACCCCTCTCTTCTAAATTGCCTCCTAAATTCTTGCTGTTTTCAGAATCACTTTTCTCAACTATCCCAGCTGAAATGAACTCAGGTGGTTCCCCTACCAGTTCCAGGATGCTAAATCTGAAACAGAGGTCTTTATGGAAAGAGGGCATTCATATTTTTCCATCACTTAAACAACATTTCTCAAGAAGAAATGTTAGTGGAAAAATAGCATAACCATGCTCTATGAAGTTTAATTATCTCTTCTATTTTCTTCCATTTGCCTTCATCCATTATAGCTGCCTCTGACTGACTATCAACATAATTCCAATGCAGCAGAGCCCAGGTCTCACTGGAGATGTTAAGAGGTAGTTAATGTGGAATTGGTAAGACTTGGGGCTTTGAAACAGGAGATTATGATAATGGAAATGGAAACTCCACATAGTGATGAGAAACTGTGTGGAGAGCCTAAGACATGGCCAATAAATATATCACCTACTCTGTGGATGAGTTATATAATCAGAAAACTTGGAAAATCACAGAGGGAAAAAGGGTCTCAGCTGAGAGAGCAACATGTACAAGACTTCCCACTATAGCAGAGACAGGATGGCCTAGAGTCAAAAAAGAGCCCAGAGTGACTGACACAGCAGGGCCAGGGGCTGATGGGTGACTCCTCTAGGCTCTGGCTGTGTGCAGACAGCAAAGTTCTTTTATCTTGTTCACATATGATTTACTTTTCTAAAAGAAATAAAATAAATCTCTAATATACTGTTGCAAGGACAGCTCAGTTGGGACAGTGTTTGTCTTGTAAGTATGAGGTCATGAGTTCAATGAGTACAACCAAGTTTAAAAAAATGTTGTGGGTGCTGGCATGGACTTTTAATCCTAGGCAGGAGTCCCTGAGGTTCTATGGTGTCAGCATAGTCCAAATGTCAAATTCTAAGCAAGTGAGAGAACTTGATCCCCAGGCCTACCCAAAAATTATTGATGATACTTGAAAAATGACACCTAAGGTTGTTTTTTGTCCTCTACATACAGATGTTCATGTGTGTATGTGCTTATATGCATTTATATATGCACAAACACACATACAAAAAACCACGTTTATGTACACACATAAAGTTAAAAGACCAGTTTTTGAAATAATTTACACAACAAAATAGAACAGAAAGCATAGACCAATATGCTTCTTGTTCCTCAAATAATTTCCCTGTTACTAACATCTTGCCATTTGTGTGTTACATTTGTTATATCACCATTGGTGAATCATTACACTGATTGGACTAAGTAGGGTGTGTGTGTGTGTGTGTGTGTGTGTGTGTGTGTGTGTGTGTGTAAACAATAATGTTATAGAATGAGAGAGGGATGTGACAGAGGGGGCATGGGAAGAGTTGAGGGGTGGAAGGCTAGAAATTATGAAATGCATTGTTCTCATTATAAAATTCTTAAAATGGTTCATGAATAAATAAAAATA
This sequence comes from Sigmodon hispidus, assembly GCA_004025045.1. Classification (NCBI taxonomy): domain Eukaryota; kingdom Metazoa; phylum Chordata; class Mammalia; order Rodentia; family Cricetidae; genus Sigmodon; species Sigmodon hispidus. Next base: position 48,858 of record PVIH01001707.1, on the reverse strand, counting down.
TGAGGTAATACTATAGTAGGGAGGGATCCTGACTCAACTTGACTAGTAACCTTACAAAAAGGGGGAAATGTGAACAGAGGAAGAAGGTGAAGTAAGCCTGAAGCTCACCTCAAGCCAACAGCAGTTTATAATCGACTCTTTGTTTAGAGTGTCAATAGCAAGCAACCCAGCTGACACTTGGACTTCTGGCCTTGAAACTGGAGAAAACTCAGTCTAGGATAGTCCATGTGGTGGTCAGTAACAGCCCATGTGGTGATCTATAACAACAGTGTGTATGGTGGTCTATAATAGTCCATGTGGTGGCCTGTTAACAACAGTCCTAGGAAACTGCTAAATATTCTATACAGAATAATTTCATCCACCAAGCAGTTTTCAAAAATTAAATTAAGAGCACTCTCTTACCTTCTAACTGTGAACTGCATATCATATGTAGGCTACGCTTTAGAAATCCACAGCCAAAATACAAACTCCAAGAAGGAAAAAAGGAAGGAAGGAATTTGTTTCATCAATTGTAATTGCAACATTCAATCATTATTTGTCAAATAAATAAAGTAAGCATTTGATGGTGCGCTGTTCTCTCTATGTATGCTTTGTCCACATTTCTCAAGTTAAAAGTGGAAATTGTTCCCCACCCTCTTTTCCTTCCTTCCTTCACTTCTTCCTTCCTTCCTTTTCCTTTTTCATCTGTTTTTCTTCCCATCTCTACAGCTTCCATCCTTACTCCTTTTGTTTACCATTGCTGTTTGTTTTTCCTATTTTTATTTTTGCTAATGTGTTAAAATTTGTTTGCTCGTTCATTTCTTATGCAACCAGAATGACCTGGAACTTGCTGAAGTAGCCCAGCTGTGTTGGGCCCTCCAAGGCCCAGGGTTGAGTTCCAGTGTAACTTCTGAAGCCCTCCTGGAGTCTGTCGACCTGTCTCTGGCCATAAACTCCTCCTGTGAGTGACTTAGCACAGTCCCATCTAAGACCAGCTGTGCCCAGCCACTGCTAATGTGGTAAAATAGTATTGACACTAATTCCCCCTTCCACCTACCTCATCTCAAGACTCCCACCCCTTTTCATAACCCTATATAAGTTCCTGCCTGACTCAAAAAAGCGAGTTCCTGTTTTGACAGGACTCCTGACTCAAAGTGTGTGTCCCCACACACACACTCGTGGCTTAGGGGAGGGAGTCCTGGGTCATCAACACTCGCCATCCTGCTCAGCTCCAGGGAGAGACCAGTTGGATCAGCTCTGCTTCAGCCCTATCTGCCAGAGAGAGTCCGGCAGAGCTAGACTTGTACTCCGGAACCCCTGCCTCTCTCTACCTTTTGAGTACTGGGATTACATAAGTATGCCATCATGCCCTGCTCCTTAATTTTTGTGAATAAAAAAATCCATGATGGGTGATGATATAAAGTTATAATTACAGTACTCCAGATGGTGAAACAGGAAGATTTTGAATTCAAGGCCAGCCTAGACTGTACAGAAAAACTGTCTCAAAACAAACAAACAAACAAACAAACCAGAAAAAAAATACCAGGTGGCATTGTGGTCAGTATAATGTAAAATGAGTTCCATGTGAATACTTATATCATCAATAGGTCTGAAAAGTGCCATATATTCTTTGGTGTTTCTGTGCCTTTAATTTTGTCAAATTATTCATTCTCCAAAGTTGTAAAAAGAAACAAAAAAAGAAGCTATATAGTAAACAAACACACCTCCCCTTCCCATTCCTCACCATTCCCTCTAAAGAAATCCCCAGTGTATCTGATGCTCTAGAAGTAGAAACATCAGGTGACGTATTCCTCAGATGCCTGTTTAATCATCTGTGGCATACTTATTGACAGGCAGACTCTGCTCCTAAAAATGAAATTAAGGGACAATAAAAATGATGCTTTTTAATTTGACGTTATTTGTATTTATGAGATATTTAAAGACAATGTGTATATGTGTGAAAGAGAGACAGAGAGAGCACTCCCCGAGAGGAGCCCCGAGACTTGATATGCTAAACAAGTACTCTACCTCTGAGCTACAACCCCAGCTTTATTTTTGGCCTTAAATTAGACTATATTATTCCATTTCTGATCCTAGAATTATTGAGAAACAATCTCTCTTAAGCACTGTGAGTCAAAAACTATGTATCTTAAACACCTGCATGGCTATAGGAAAAAAACCTTCAAGAAATCAAATGTCTTCAGAGATTTTCTTGCTTTGTTGGCTATGTAGTCATTCTTTTTTCTTTTAAAATTTTTTTCAAAACAGGGTCTCATTATATAGCTCTGGCTACCCTGGAACTCACTATGCAGACCAAGTTGGACTGAAACTAACAAAGATCATTCTGCCTCTGCCTCCAGAGTGCTGGGATTAAAGGTGTACAGCACAGCATTCTGTTAAGTGTATTTGAACCTGTTTTTGCTTTGTTCACTGACTTTTCTACTACCACAAACAACTTTAGACTGAAAATCACTATTAAGTAGAAAACTCAAAGAGCAAACAATTTATAAAAATTAAATAACTTATAGAGCTTAAATTGCTGTATTTTATTGTTAGTTATTAATCTAAAAGTATAGCTAACTTATAAACTATACTTTGGGAAACTAAAGAAAAAAATCTCTATTGATTTTCTATTATTTAATACTCTGTAGTTTCAGGCAGATGGGAGTCTGGAAAGTACACATATATGCACACACAGACACAGACACATACAAACACACATACATACATACACACACAGAGACACACACATACATACACACACAAGAAAGAGAGAAAGTAAGAGAGGGGGAGAGGGAGAGAGAGAGAGAGAGAGAAAGAGAGAGAGAGAGAGAGAGAGAGAGAGATCTTTTTATCATTCCAAGATTCTGTCTGGATACAGGCTCCTTTCTTTCTCCTCTGAGTCCCATGTGGCCACATATTTACATTTGCTCAAGTTCTTAAGATAATAAGTCTTCTTTGGTTAGTAAAGTACAGAAGTGACTTGGGATGGGATCCTTTCCATGGGGTCAGCAGACAGACTTGGGTCTGGGTTGCCTGGGGCTTTCCCTGGAGCTCAGGTTGTACTCAGGGCTCTGGGCCATCCTGTCAGCAGTCACCTTGCAGAAGTGTTCTTGCCTATGACAGTCACAGGCAAGGAGGGTGTCTGTTCTTGTGGTCCATCCACTTGACTCTCAGTGGTCACAGAACATTGACTTTCAAGGTCATCAGTGAAATAACATGAGAAATAGGTACAAACTTAGAGCAACCATGGTGATCTCATTGTGAGTTCTTTGGAAGCTTGTTCCTTTTATTTAGTTGATTTTGAGGTCTATCTTTCATTTGCATACAATATTTGATACACAGAATGAAATTTTATATGAAACTTCCAATTTGATAACTGAACATATTTAAATAACATGAATGTTATATTCAGAGTATAACTTTTAAATATAGATATCTAGCAAATAAAAACCTGATAGTAACTATAAATAATGTAACAGGAAACACAGGGTTAAAGTATTGTGAGGTAAACCATCTTGTAAGACATGAGAGCTAACATCCCCATTTCCCTTGCCACATTAGCAAGAGCTCTGTGGTGGCTCAGAGGACTGGAGGAAGATGGAATGTTTCCAGGACAATAAGCATGACTCTCTCGTCCACTCCTGTCCTTTCTACTGCAGAAGGACATACTGTCACTGTCATTGCACCTCAGACAAATGTCCTCATCCCAGTCTTTGGCTTCATCTGAAGGTATCCAAGGAGGAATAAGCCTGTCTCCTGATAAACAAAGGCACAGAATTTCCAAAGCAATGTCAAAGCATTGAGTCTGTTTCCCCACAACCTTTCTTAAACCCAAGGGCTCCAAAAGCACAACAAAGAAAGGCATTGTACAAACCATAGACATTTTTTTAAGCGTAAAATATTTCATATTTAGAAAAACTGATGCTGACAGTATTCTACAGACACACACGTGCTTTCTACATGAGATCATCTTGGTTGCTGGAAAGGAAAAAGGTGGCAAGCTTGGGAAATGGCAGCTTCCACCAAATGTGTGAACAAGAGAAAAGCTGGTTCCTTCTCCTCTCTGAATCCTGTTCCCACCGAGAAAAGGCTGTCCTGTTTCTCTTTTCACTGAACATTTAGCAGTTCCTGCAGCCAGATTTCTTTTTCTTACAGAGCAATGAGGGAGAAGGGTGAGAGGCAAATCGTGGGATTTCCAGTCATCTGGTTGGCTCTGTGCTGGTTAACATGGATGGTTATGCTATTTCTAATTTTCCTAACCTCCTGAATCATCTATTTAAAAAGAATGAAAGATAAGATAGCAACCAAGTATTTGTTTTTATCCCTAAAGGACTCTTAGTAAACATATCAAAGAGGCTTTTTTATATACCTATGTTTATGACAGAAGGTTTCACAATAGCCAAGTCATGGCAGCAGTCTAGGTATGCCTCAACAGATAGATGAAGAACATGTGGTGTTTCTTTTCAGGCACATATGAATAAATATGCCAAGCATAGTGATACACATCTGTAATCTCAGCACCTGGAAGTTGGAGTTCAAGGTCATTCTCAGCTACACAGCACGTTCAAGACCACCCTGGCTTTCATAGGACAGTGCGAACAGCAAAATAAACAACAAAAAAGTGGGAGTATTTCATTTGCTAGAAAACAGAAGCAGCTAGAGATCATATTAAACAAAATAAGTGAAACTCAGAAAGACAAATAACACATTTTCTTTCATGTGTGGACCCTAAATTTATATATTTTAAACACTTATACCATCCCCATGCTCCCCTTCCAGCATGTAGGTTGAGGACAAGAAAAAGGGAAATGGGCCATGCAGAGAAGAAGCAATAGGTGTGAATGTGAGTGTTTATGAAACTCAGCACTGTGTGGAATAAATACACACCAATAAAAATAAGTAAATAAACAACCCAAGTAGACAAAAGACTTGACCTCCAAGCTTAGTAAATTCAGTTCGACTTCTAGATGATGCCATGTAAAGATGAAAGGAGAAAACCGATCCTGCAGAAGTGTTCTCTGACCTTCACACACACACACACACACACACACACACACACACACACACACACACACACACAATGTATGTGTATATATAGGCTCCTATGGGGGAAGGGAGATAGAGAAGTAGGCAGGGAAGGAAAGAGGGAAAGAGACACAGGGAGACAGAGACAGAAACTCACACACATACATAATAACCAATGAAAAACACCTTTTAACATAAAGAGAACAATTCTGATTTAACAAATGACCGACAATAAGAAGTACTGGCTTGTATCTTTGAGTCTTGGGCTCTGATCTCGGCCATCCTTTACCGGGATTAGGAACTGAGCATTGGACCTTATACATTGCTAAGGTAGTTTTGTTGTTGTTTTATGTGTTGGTTGTGTAGTTTGTTCTTCCACTGAGATACATGCTTCATCCACGATGGGCACAGACAGAGTTTCATCACGTGGCTAAGGTACTCCTCAAACTCACAGCGCCTGCCTCTCTCTTCTCTCAAGTACTGGAATTGCAGGCATATATTAGAACTGGTTATAGGTCACTCTCCACGTTGTAGTGCTGGAAATAAAACCACTACCCTCATCACAGCCATACATGTGCCATGTGAGAAGTTCATTAACTCAGTTGTAACCACTAGTCAAATACCCATGCTTATTTAATCTTAAAAAATAAATTAAATAAAAACCTCCCAGTAAAAGTGAGGCGTCAGGTTTTTGTCTCCTCTCTTTTCTATTCAGCCCAAGTCCCTTTGGCAAGCACATGTCTATTTCCCTTGGATCCTGTAACAACATATGCCTACTATGGTTTTCCCAGTGTATCCCCTGGCTGTCAGAAGCTATGTTTGTAGACAGTGTCTTTAAGCAGTCATGTCCTGTTAAGGAAAAGGGTTGTTGATGGCAAAAAAAAAAAAAAAAAAAAAAAAAAAAAAAAAAAAAAAAAAAAAAAAAAAAAAAAAAAAAAAAAAAAAAAAAAAAAAAAAAAAAAAAAAAAAAAAAA
>PVIH01001707.1:0-42777 GCA_004025045.1 Sigmodon hispidus | reverse complement strand
AAGAAGATGATCTTGGGGTCTAAAACCTCAGAGAACCCAGTGAGGAAATGCTGGAGCAGGGCCCTCTGTGGATGCTCTCTGAGGTTGAATATCCAAAGCCTTGGGACAGAGTTAAATTACAGTGCTCATCACTCTGAAAGGGACAGATGGCAGACCTACCCTGAAATAGTTTTTCTGGAAGGCTAACACATGGTAAATTGCATTAATTGTAATAATTGCTTTTTATGCCTTGATAAAAACACTGGCAAAGACCTTCAAAGATCTTCTAATCATGGCAAATTAGCAAAGCACCCTCAGCAGACAGAGCTCTGGAGCTGTGTTTTGACTTTTGTTCAGTGACTAAAAAGAACATAGGAAGCACGTGCTTGAGAGAGAGATGGGCAGCTGAGGCCCTGGACTTAGCACAGGCTAGATAAGCACCCAGGGCCTTTGCAGTCAAGATATGGGTATTTCTTTAGTCTTCAACTTAGCAGAGTCAGTAATGAAGTACGTGAGGATTTATACACTTCTTCATTTAATAATACTGTAAATAAGGATTCTGTTGCCCTCATGGCTTCATTCCTTTCAACTCAGAGGAGCAGAAATACTGGAGGGTCAGAGTGCCGACAAGATTTTTATGATTTTCCTCTAATAAAAAAATATCTGTGGTAGAGTCTGGATAGTGATTTTCCCCTGAGGATCTATGTTGTAGGGTCCATACCCAGTTTGTCGTGCTGTTAGGGCAGGATGGAGCACCTAAGGGGCGGAGACCGAGTGGAAGGGGAGGAAGCAGGGTTGTTAGCTTGGAGGGATACATAATCCCTGGCTCCACCCTTCCTCTTTTGCTTCCTGGCCATAGAAAGCAGGATAGCTCTTTGTCTACTCTGTGCTCCCATCAGGATGTCCTGTACTTCTCAAGTCCAAATTCGGGAGAGCTGGGATCAAATCTCTGAACTTGAATCAGAAATCAACCAATCCTCCTTTATTTTGTTTGGATATCTCAGGTATTTTGCTACAGTAACGGGAAGATGACTAACACAGAGACCATGAAACACAAGGAAGATTTACATTACCTAAAAAAAGCTTTCTCCTTTTTCCTTCTCCCACTTTTCTATGACGATGTTTATGTTTTGCTATATTGTGCCTCCTGTAAGTATGTTGAGCCAAACTTTTGCTTTATGCATGGTATCAGTCTACAACTTTGGACCCTTGCCAGTATTTTAATCTTCTAGGAATATGCATTTTCTTTCTACTTAAGCTATTCTGCCAACAAATGTAAGAAACCTTCATGGGTAGTGCAGTAAATTCCAGGTACAGTGATAGTATGGAACAGTTTATGGAATATGGGATGGAAAAAATTGCTGATAGCTATCACTATTTGGTCCAAAACACCACTGCAAGCTCTTTAGTAAGCAACTCATTTAGTCCAGAGTAACTTTGAGGTCCTTATTATCCCAAGTTATGCAAATGAGGAGACTGTTGTCCAAACATAAATTATTTTCTCAAGATCATACAGTACATGAGTAACAGAACTGAGTCTTGTAACTAGACAGTCTACCATCAGAGGCCTTGTTCCTTGGAGTTTCTATCAGGAAGAACTAAGATTATGATTATGTGGGTGCCTTAATTAAAATTTATATTGCTGTGATAAAACACTGTGACAAAATCAACTTGAAGAAGAAAGGGTTAGTTTTTGCTTTCAACTCTCAGGTTATTCTCTGTCCCTGAGGAAAGCCAGGGCAGGAACTCAAGGCAGAACCTCGAGGCAGAAGCTGGACCAGAGGCTTTAGAGGGGTGATGCTTACTTGCTTCCCTCCCCTGCTCCCCTGCCCCATGGCTTGCTCAGCCTGCTATCATATATATCTGCCCATGGATGCTACCACCCTCAGTAAAATTGGACTCTCCCATACCACTTGTCAATCAAGAAAATGCCTTACCTACCATTTTGCTCATAGAACAAGCTGGTGGGGAGGGATATCTCAATTGAGGTTCCTACTTCTTAAATAACTTAGCTTTCATCTAGTTGACAAAATATATCCAGGCTAGTGAGTGAATGAGACAGTAAGCATAGTATCAATTCAACATCCAGATTCCATTAAATAGGAGCACATGCTTTAGGGCAGTTGTCAGTGAGGTTTCTATACCAGATAATGAATACGTAGGCATTGTGGACCAAAGATTCTGTGTAGCGACTACTCTACACATTATTGAGAAAGGCCCTACAGACAATGTGCCAATAAGTGAGAAGGCTATGATCCAATAAAACTTTATTCATAAGAATAGATGTTCTTTGTTTTCTGACAACTTGGTTTCTCCTCAGAGACTGTGGCTTGGTGTTAGCCATAGAGAGTAACCTAATTTCAGTTCTAAATAAAGAGTCTAGGTAGACATTTAAACTGAAATTCAGACAGCAGGCAATCAGGGAGAAAGGCAGTGTCCTAAGAAGATAAAAGCTTAGGAATCATGGAAGTCTGAAGCAGGTGGACAGCGGCAGAAGATGCAAACCTGAAGACAGGTACGTATGACTTTGGCAGACTGTAGGCCTAGAGAAGAGGATTTGAACCAATCCTCTTAAAAACTAGTGTCTTGTAAAGCAACTGCTTGTAAGTTACTCATTTGTGAGCTTTTAATTTTTATTTGTGAACAATTAGTTTCTCTTTCTGACATAACTGAGGTTTTCCTCTTAACTTACAGCATAGAAATTGTTTCCCCACAAACCAGGCACGGTGGCACAAACATGTAATCACAGGCCTCCAGATGCTGAAGCAAGAGGATTGGAAGCCTAAGGGCATCCAGAAATACATAGCAAAATCCTGGCTCATAAAAATGCATATGAAAATAAATAGCTAAATAAACAAAATGTGTCCACATGCAACTTTACCAACTAAATAGAAAAAAATTATAGAACATTTATTCACAAAGAAATGTGGAATTTCAGAGATAACACACTGAATGAAACTTTCTAAAAGAGACACAAGAGATAAGGACAAATTTTTGTCGTTTGCAAAACCCCGTGGGTGTAATTTTGTCATTAGCCAAGATGGATGTGTCAATGTTGAGACATGAGAAATCTTTGCAACACCAGTGGCCTAAAAAGAATGCTGCAGGAAACATCATTGCTGGTACCATTCTTTTTCTTGGACTATAAGTCAACTAAAGTTTCTCACAAAAACTTACTAATGACACAGGATTTATTTATAATGTTCACAGACACTTGTTCAGGTTATTAAGTTTGGGAATGCTATATAGGTGTAAGGGATATTGAGTGTGTTGCCAGATTCTACCCCCAACATTCCCAAGGGTATGTCTAGAACTGGAGAAGAAAATGAGAGTGGGAAATTGTAGCGGGATTACGTGTTACATTTTAAATAATTGTCCCACCTATGTGTTTAATAAAAAGCTGATTGGCTGAAGGCAGACAGGAAGTATGGGCAGGGCTACCAGACTAGGAAAACTCTGGTAACATCTCAGAACAGACACAGATGCCACAGGGAAGTGACAGACACATGATGAAGAGATGGCAGCAGACATAGTGGGAAAAAGCTGAAATTTTGCTCTAAGATAATGTACTGAGCTGCATGGCCGAACAGGATAGGAATAATGGGTTAGTTTAAGGCTAAAGAGTAAACAAGCTATAAGCCTGGCCCTAGGCCAATCAGTGTAAAATTAATATAAGCCTGTGTGTGATTATTTGGGCCTAAGTGGCAGCAGAGCTGGGAGCAGGTCCAAACCTCAAGGCTAGGCCAACCAGAAACCTCATACAACAGAAGACTCATCAGATTTCCTCAAAGAATGACTAGGTTGTTTATACAGTCAGAGCATCACCTTAATTTAAGAACCCCCTATGTGAAAGAAAAAGAAAACGAAAGTTCACATCAAGTTTTTAGGTAAAATTCTGAAGTCAAGTTCCAAGCCCAAATGTGTGTGTATGTATATGAGAGAAAAAAAGAGAGACAGAAACAGACATAGAGAGAGACAGAGAGAGATTATGGGTGTGTGTACACAAGTGCATATGAATATGCCAAGCTAGAGGACAACCTCAGATGTTTTCCTTTGGCACTGCTCACCTTATTTTTTTTTTTAAGACAGAGTCTCTCTCACTCATCAAATATGTTAGACTGGCTGGCCAGCATTCCCAAGGTTCAGTCTCTGCTTCCCCATCGCTAGGATTAAAAATGTGTGTTAATGGATAGGTTTTGTTTGCATGAGTTCTAAGGATTAAATTCAGGTCCTCCTGCTCATCATACTCAAGCATCTTTCCAGTCCAAGATGTATGATTTTAAAAAGAGAAATGCAAAAGTGCCATAGGATTCTTAAGTCATTTACTTTCGTAGGGAATAGATGGACATGCCTGAGGGGTTCTTGGAGTTTTACTGTACCATATTCACCCCAGGAGGTAGAGTAAGGAGGCTCTCTCTTGTCCTTCAAGCCTGGTGGGTGTTTCCTGGACTCTTACCAGATAGCATGGTGAGAATCTGACTTCTGAGGGTGGAAAGAGACTGGGCAGCTAAGGAAAGACACCTAAGCTTGGGGCCACCCTATTCTTTAACAGCTTTTGAGAGCAATGGATGCACAAGAATCTCTTATAGAGTATAAATGGACCATGTGGGAGGATGCTGATAGGGTGAAGGAATCTTCATCAAGTCTAAGACAGCCACACAGATATGGAGGGGACTTCCATGGAGAGAGGCCAGAGTTCCAGATCCACAAATAAGCCAAATGAAACAGGCAGGGAAAGAGGCTCATTCTTCCTCATTAAGGAGACTGTAGGATGATCAGCAACCTAAAAGACCTACACAATGCATCCACAGAAGTGTCCACGAAACGATAAAGCATTACATCAGTAAAGCTGGAAAATGTAAGTACATCATGAACAGCACCAAACAAAAAGTTTTTCTGCCCCGTCTTTCACCTACCTGCTCTATGTGGCTATTCCTTCCTTCTGCCTCAGTGGTGGAGATTTCTGAACCAGCACTTGACAACCTTGGGGAGGAGGCAGAGGAGGAAGGAAGTAGTAATTGGAACAGAGAATAACCACATCTTCTTCCCTGGTGTCAGTTTCTGATTCCATTGGGTCTGAATTAAGAGAAAGAGGAGGAACATCCATTTGGAGTAGGTTTTAAATATTCATTCAACTTGGACACTAGCCTTTCGGCTCACATGGGATGTTATGGCTGGAGAAGAAGCAGAGATGGCACAAAGCCTGCCGGCATTGCCATCCAACATTTCTAGGACCAAGAAGGTGCCAAGCTGCAATAATAAAACTTAATCTAAAGGGGAGTTAAATATGGCTGTTGTGATTTATCATTTGTGCTGACTCTGGGTCCAGCTGCCCTGGTACCCATTTGTCCACCTCCCCTTTTGTTTAGTACCTCAGGATTGTTGTAGCAGAATTCTAAATTAAGCCCCAAATTTCAACCCCTTTCCCCTGTATGTACTGATGTATAATCCCCTCCTCTTGAGTGTGGCCAGGCTTTGTAAAGTAGGATAGTCAGCTCCATGGCTATGTGACACTGTGTAAAGCTGTCTTGGGAGAGTAGAGCAGGAGAGTTGAGCAGTCTTTTAAAGAAGTCAGAGGTCATGCTGAGATGACCACACAAACACATCCTGGACTTGGCTTCTTTAGTACTCCCTAGATCCCACAGCCAAGAAGAAAACTCATTCTTATGAATTTGGAGATGCTAAAATGTTTAAATCCCAAAGTAGTGAGTAACACTGTTGATGTATTAAGCCAATTCAATCCAAATTAATAAGTCCAGGTTTAATCTGAACAGAGCAAAGCAACTACTGGGTAACTTTTGGGAGGGCAGAAGAGGAATCACTCGGGGAAATATGGTGGTCCTGTCTTAAATAGCCTGTAGGCAATGTCTTGTGGTTTGAGCAGCCGTGGGGGAGGAGCTGACCCTTGAAAGCTATCTGAGTGGAGGGGCTGCTGCTTAGTGGGCTTTCTGAGAGGTGGGGTCTGGAATGGGAGGAGTGAGACCAGAGCATAGAATGTCCCCCTCCCGTGCTGGAGATCCCCAACATCCCAACCTATTTAGGTACAAATGGATGGTGGTGGGGATTCCACCTAAACAGACACTAATACTGTTAATAACATAAATAATTGTGGGGAAGGGCCAACATCTTATATGTGGTCACAGTCTTGGCTGGCACCTTGATTTTGCCATGGAGATCTCAGTACAGAAGCAGCTCACCCGTATTTGGACTCCCATCTGAGGTATGTATGAGATAAAAAAATATGCATCTGTCTCAGGATAGAAAGCCAACACATGGGGTTTGGCTCTTGAGGGCTGCTTTCCAAGTTTCCAATCAGGGGGTCATCAGCTTCATTATCTGGTGCAGAAGTTCTCAGCCTGCAGATCATGACTCCTCTATGGGCTGAATGACCCTTTCGCATGTCAGATATCTTGCAAACAGATATTTACATTATGGTTTATAACAATAGCAAAATTACAGTTATGAAATAGCAACAAAAATAATTTTATGGTTGGAGGTCACCACAACATGAGAAATTGAATTAAAGGGTCTTAGTGTCAGAAAGGTTGAGAACCCCTCAGCTAGTGGGAGGTATTGCAGAAAAGTAGAGAGAAAAACCAAAGTATCTTTTTTTTTTCTCTTTCTCTGCCATAGATGATTTCCTAGACAGTCAGAGACCAATACATTTAGGTTACTTTTGCTATGATGAAACACCATGAGCAAAAGCAAGCTGAGGAGAAAGGAGTTTATTTGGCTTAACTTCCACATCTCTATTCATCAATAAAGGAAGTCAGGACAGGAACTCAAACAGGGCAGAAACCTGAAGGCAGGAGCTGATACAGAGGCCATGGAGGGATGTTGCTTCCTGACTTGCTCCCTATGGCTTGTTCTGCCAGATTTCTTATACAGCCCAGGGCCACTTTCCCAGGGGTGGGCCACAATAGATTGAGCCCTCTCACATCAATCATCAATTAAGAAAATGCTTTAGAGGCTTGCCTGTAACTCTGTCTTATTGAGGCATTTTCTCAATTGCAGTTCCCTTCTCTCCAGTGACCCTAGCTTGTGTCGAGTTGACATCACACTAGACAGTACAGACTCACAGACCATTGGTTCCTGTCTCTTTTGTTGTTGTTTCCTCCTGATGGCTTGAGATATTAGATATCACCACCGGCAAAGAGTAGCAAAGCAAAGCTTGTGTGGTGTGGATAGGAGACTGGACAGACCAGCATCCTATAGTATCTGGTCTTTCACAAAGAAAATCACATCTCTTCCTTCTGACCCTGGTGCTCTGTGACATTTTCAATGTCTGGCTCCACACCACCACTGTCTTCTTAGCTTCTCATCAGTTACATATTTGGGTAACCCACTCCTTTCACCAAAGACTATATATTTTTCACTTTTTAAAAGGTTTTCAAGACAGGCTTTCTCTGTGTAGTCCTGGCTGCCCTGAAACTAGCTCTGTAGACCAGGCTGGCCTTGAACTTACAAAGATCTGCTTGCCTTTGCCTCCTGAGTGGTGCAGTTAAAAGCATGTGCCACCATCATCTGGAAAAGAACATATTCTTTAAAAATTACAAATCATCCTTCAAATCATTTCTGGCTTCTGGTTTGCCCTTTAGATGTTGATTGATAAAATATTATGCCAATCATGTGTGTGTATGTGTGTGTATGTGTATGCCCATGCACACTTATCCTATTTTAAAATATATGAAACTGTCTTTGTAAAATGTGACCTGGGCTGGAGAGATGGCTCAGTGGTTAAGAGCACTGATTACTGTTCTAGAAGACCTGAGTTCAATTCCCAGCACCCACATGGCAGCTCATGTAAACTGTGACCCAAATGAGAACCATCAGGCTATTACTCATAGTGCTTTGGTACTTTCAGATTAGTAATGAACTGCAGAGATGTGCTTATATTTAGTAAAATAATATATTAAAACCTTTGGCATGCAAATATTGCAATAATTTGGAACTTCCAGCAAAAGTTTACCATTTAATATATGACACCATGAATATTAGGTGTCTAGTGCTCAGCAGGATACCAAACCAGTTTTGAAATCCAGAAGGAGAAGTTTCTATCTTCTACACCAGTCTTCCCTATCTCTGGAGGAACTTGCACCTCTGGCCTGAATCCACCAGTTTCAGTGTGAACAAGCAATGACACGTGAATGTCCTGCTTATCCTACAATGGAGATAAATCATTTCAGAAAGCCACTTGTCTGTCCATGCAGAGAATTCTGCATTAAAATAGAGGCATTTCCTCAAGGGAACTACATTCTAAGGCTGCTAGAAAAATGTCAGCTTCCTTGCCCCTTGAAGGTAGGCTTTGATGGCAGGTTTAAACTTTTAAATAAAAATATTCAGGTGCAGAAGCTCAGTAATGCAGCTAAAAGGAAGATGCTGCCTTGACCTTTTATTTAACATTTCTATGTATATTTTTTAAAAAATCAGACAGTGACCTGAACTCTAGGTTAATATGTCAGGTGACCTCTTGGTTTCTCACAAAACAAACTGTTTGGAATGTGACAAGATCACCAGAGCTAGCCAGCTGCTTTACCCATCAGTAGCTGTGGAAAGACAGAGACTCATCAGGGCATATACCTTATAACAGAAGCCTAGGAATAAACAGTGTCAGAGAATATGTAGTGACCAGTACAGACTTCTCCTCCCATGATTTCTAATGTACACTAACTGCATTTCTTGATGTTGCTAGGGAAAATCATTAGCACTGTTGTAAATAAGCATCTGTCATGGTTCACCTTTGAGCAGGAGCAAGATGATCACTTGAGAAAATGTTCAGTCATGCAATACAGAATATCTACCTTTTGATGAACTCTAGATGATTCTGTAAGGGGAAAAGATTCAAACTTAGGCCAAATAATTCTCTATAATTCAATTGATGGATCTCTCTGTGTATGCCAAGAAATGGACGTGAAAGGTGAATGAGTATAGTTCTGATAGAAATGCCAGTTGATGCCTTTATTCACATTAATGAATAAGTGAAACAGAAAATATAAGATATATCAGAGTTTCATTAACTTGACAATGGCATGAGTGGCTTGATTGCTCAATCAGCTCACAATTTTTGAATACTACAGTGTTCCTGCAACTTTTGAGATGTTTGGAATGTGTAAAGTAATAGACACACATTTTTAAAACATGGTAAGCACAATTCACATAGTCTACAGTTAAGTCTGGAGGACCAACAAGCAAGCAAACCAGGCTCTGAACGCAGTATCTGCCTATTCCTGTGTAAGCTTTGCTTGTCATCCCCAGATGTTAGATTTGACATAGAGAGCAAATAACTGCATCTGTTATACTTAACACAGCACTTTCAGGACCCTGGATAGTTCAGGACATAGACCATAAACCTTGTTTAATCAAGTTAGTAGGGACTGGGGAATGGCTCAGTCAATAAGGCACTTGATGTGTAACCACAAGCCCCCACAAGAGTGCTCATGGATGTTAAAAAACAAAACAAACAATAAGCAAATAAAAAACAAATAAACATATAAAAAGAAAACTAATCAAAAACAAAGCCAGATGCGGCTAGATGTGCCAATACTAGTGCTGAGGAGGTAGAGTTAGGTTCCCTGAGGCCTCCTGGCCAACCCACCTAGCATCAAGCTCCAGGTTCAGTGAGAGAGCTTGGATTAAAATAAAACTGAATAGCAGATGAGAAAGAAACTTGACATCAATCACACACACACACACACACACACACACACACACACACACACATTCCTTATTCTGAAATAAATTAAGAGGAAAATAATATATCCTTACCCTTGGATAATTTTTCATTAGAATTCTTTGGTTTAAACAGCATCTTCCTACTTTTTGTTCCTAATATGGGCTAGGAACCTAATGTGGTCTAGTGACCCACAAAGCCTATGGACCTTTCTGCAGTTGGCATTTCTTTGGCTAGGAACAAGGGTGGCCAAAGAATATCAGAGAGTTGAAATTATGCTCTTGTTACCAAGTTGGTCTGCAGTCCTGGCTATATGCGGACACCTGCAATGGTGAGACCCGGCATCATTTCTAAACTCACCTTCATCCTCCTCTTGTTTGGATCCATGAATGTCTGTCTAACCCCCTTCCAGTCTTCACACTGGTCTTAATCACACACTGTCTTCTGTAAGCATTTTCTTAAGCTAGATGGATGGAGCAGTCTAGTTTAACATTAGCACTCCAGGTGGCTGTTCTTGATTCAGTGAGCTCCCCAGAGTTCCAGCCAGTCATCACTGTGAGAATTTTTGTTATAATTCTTATCTCCTTGCTAATATAGAGTCTCCTCTCCCACTATCAGCTGGACGAGGGACTCAGCCAGTGCTCAGCCATGTATCCCTGCCTCAACCTCTATTCATTGTTGGATGTAAGTTCTGTGATGGCGCTTAGGGTTGCTATTCGTTTGATTATAGGGGAAGTCTTGTCTAGGCAACACCTTCACTATTGGTTGGAGACCTAGCCAGGGACAACCTGTGAGTTCTTAAAGTTTTCCCTAGCACCTGGTCTTTTTCCAAGCCCACATTGGCTTCCTCTATTAAGATCTCCATCTCTTTTTTTTTCCTCTCCCTTCTCGTAGTTTCTCTCACCCAACCATCTCCTTCTATTGTGATTTGTTTCCACCTCTTCTTGGTTGCAACCTCTTATACTCCCAATTAGCTAGAGAGATCTTCTCTATTTTCTTTTCCTAGGGGACTCTCAGGATGTCTCTCTTAAGTTCCTTCTGATCCCGAATTTTTCAGTGGTTGTGTTTTGCAGTTTGGGTGTTCGTTGCTTTTTGTTTAAAGTCCACTAGTAAGTGAGTACATTCTCTGCTTATCCTTCTGGGTTTGTGATACCTTGCTCAGGAGGATATTCTCCAAATCCATCCATTTGCCTGCAAATTTTAGTATATTATTTTTTCTCACTGCTGAGTAGTAATCCATTATGTAGATGTACCACAGTTTATTAATCCATTCTTCAGTTGAGAGGCATCTAGGTTGTTTCCAGGTTCTTGCTATTACAAATAATGCTGCTATTAACATAGTTGAGCTAATACATTTGGGGTATGAGTGTGTATCTTTAGGGTATATGCCCAATAGTGGTATTGCTGAATCCTTGGGGCGAGTGATTCCCAGGATTCTGAGAAACCTCCATACTGCATTCCAGAGTGACTGAACAAGTTTACACTCCCACCAACAATGAAGGAGTAATCCCCTTGCTCTGCATCCTCTCCAGCATAGGCTGTCATCTGTGTTTTTGATGTTACCCATTCTGACAGGTATAAGGTGGTATCTCAAAGTTATTTTGATTTGCATTTCTCTGATGGCTAACAATGTTGAACATTTTTTCAAGTGCTTTTCAGCCATTTGTAATTCTTCTGCTGAGACTTCACTTTTTAGTTCTGAACCTCATTTTTGATAGGATTATTCAGGGGTTTTGGCACTAGTTTTTTGAGTTCTCTGTATATTTTAGAGATCAGTCCTCTGTCACTTGTAGGGTTGGTGAAAATCTTTTCCCATTCTGTAGGCTGTCATTTTGTTTTAGTGACTGTGTCCTTGGCCTTCCAGAAACTTCTCAGTTTCAAGAGGTCCCACTTATTGATTGTTGTTCTTAGTGTCTGTGCTACTGGTGTTATATTTAGGAAGTGGTCACCTGTGCCAATGCATTGGAGGGCATTTCCCACTTTCTTTTCTATCAAGTTCTGTGTGGCTGGGTTTATGTTGAGGTCTTTGATCTACTTGGATTTCAGTTTTGTGCATGGTGATAGGCTTGGATTTATTTGCATTTTTTTACACATTACCATCCAGTTATGCCAACACCATTTGGAAAGATACTACCTTTTTTCCATTGAATATTTTTGGCCTCTTTGTCAAAAATCAGTTGTTCATAGGTGTGTGGGTTATTGTCAGGGTCTTCAATGCAATTCCATTGACCCACATGTCTGTTTTTATGCCAGTGCCAGGATGTTTTTATTAGTATAGCTCTATAGCAAAGTATGAAGTCAGTGATAGTGTTGCATCCTGAGGTTCTTTTGTTGAGCAAAATTGTTTTGGCAATCCTGGCTATCCTGTGTTTCCAAATGAAGTTGAGTATTGTTCTTATAAGGTCTGTAAAAAAAAGTGTTATTGGGATTTTTGATGGGGAATACATTGAATCTCTAGATTGCTTTTGTTAGAATTGCCATTTTTACTAAGTTGATCCTACCTATCCAGGAGCATGGGAAATCTTTCTATTTTCTTATATCCTCTTCAATTTCTTTCTTCAGTGATTTAAAGTTTTTGTCAAACAGATCTGTACGTCTGTGGTTATAGGTACTCCAAGGTAATTAATGCTATTTACAGCTATTATAAAAAGCTATATTTCCCTTATTTCTTTTTCAGCCTGTTTGTCTTTAGTGATTTTGTTGATTTGGATACTTTCTCTCTCTCTCTGCCTTTTGGTTAGTTTGGATAAGGGTTTGTCTATTCTGTTGACTTTCTCAAAGAACCAACTCTTTGATTCATTGATTCTTTGTATTGTTCTTTTTGTTTCAATTGCATGGATTTCAGCCCTAAGTGTGATTATTTCCTGTCGTCTACTCCTTCTAGGTGAGTTTACTTCTAATTGTTCTAAAGCCTTCAGCTGTGCTGTTAGGTCTCTTGTGTGAGATTTCTTTTGGTTTTTCATATAGGCATCTAGTGCTATGAATTTTCCTTTTAACACTACTCTCATTGTGTCCCATAAGGTCGGGTATGTTGTGGATTCATTTTCATTAAATTCTAGGAAGAATTTGATTTTTTTCTTAACTTCTTCCCTGACCTAGCGGTGGTTCAATGTAGAGATGTTCAGTTTCCATAAGTTTGTAGGTTTCTGTGATTTTTGTTATTGCTGAATTCTAACTTTAGACCATAGTGGTCTCATATGATACAAGGAGTTATTGCCATATCTTTTGTATCTATTGGTATTTGCTTTATGACCAAGTATATGGTCAATTTTAGAGAAAGTTCCTTGGGGTGCCGAGAAATATGTATATTCCTTTGTGTTTGGATGTAATCTCCTGTAAATATCTATTAAGTCCATTTGTATTATAACATCTGTTAAACCCCTTATTTCTCTGTTGAGGCTCTGTCTGGTTTTCCTATCCAAGGGTGAAAATCGGGTATTAAAGTCTCTCACTATTAGAGTGTGATGTTTGATGTGGGGTTTAAGCTTTAGTAGTGTTTCTTTTACATAAATAGATGCCCTTGTATTAGTGGCATAAATATTTAGGATTGAAATCTCCTCTTGACCTATTATTCCTATAATGAATAAGTAATTTCCATCTTGGTCTCTTTTAATTGATTTTAATTAAAGTATACCTTGTTAGATATTAGGATGGCAACATCAGCTTGTTTCTCAGGGCCATTTAATTGGAAAATCTTTTTGTAACCCAACTCTGAGCCTGTGTCTGTCTTTGTGATTGAGGTGTGTTTCTTGTATGCAACAGAAGGATGACTACTGCTTTTGTATCCATCTTGTTAGTGTGTGTCTTCTTATAGATGAACTGAATCCATTGATATTAAGGGATATTAATGACCACTGAATGTTATTTTCTATTATTTTTGGTGATAGCTTATGTGTATTTCCTTTCTCTAGGCCTTTCTTCTGTGGGATTATTGATTGTTTGTGGGTTCATGAGTGTATCTGGGTATCTTAGGTTGAAATTTTTTTCTCTAGTGCTTTCTGTAGGGCTGGATTTGTGGATGGGTATTGTTTAAATCTGATTTTGTTGTAAAATATCTTGTTTACTTTTTACTTCATCTATGGTGTTTGATAGATTTGCTTGGTATAGTAGTCTGGGTTGGCACCCATGGTCTTTTATTGTCTGTATAACTTCTGACCAGGACCTTCTTGCTTTCATTGTTTCCATTGAATAATCTGGTGTTATTCTGATGGCTCTGCCTTTATAGGTAAGGTGGCCCTTTTCCTTTGCAGCTCTTAATAGTTTCTCTTTGTTCAGTATGTTTGCAGCTTGATTATTATGTGGTAAGCAATTTTTTGGAGGGTCTAATCTCTTTGGTGTTCTTTAAGCTTCTTGTATCTTTATAGGCATTATTTTCTTTAGGTTGGGAAAGTTTTCTTCTATGATTTTATTGAAATACATTATCTGTGCCTTTGAGCTGGTATTCTTCTTGTTCTTTTCCAATTATTCTCAGGTTTGGTCTTTTCATGGTGTCCCAAATTATCTGGACATTTTGTGTTATGGTATTTTTGGTTTTAGTGTTTTCTTTGACTGATGTATCTATTTTCACTATTCTGTCTTCCACTCCAGAGATTCTCTCTTTCATCTCTTGGATTATGTTTGTTATACTTATATCTGTAGTTCTAGTTCATTTCTTCAGATTTTCTGTTTCCACCTTTGCCTCATTTTGTATCTTTTTTATTGTTTCTATTTCAGTTTTTAGTTCCTGGAATGTTTCTTTCATTTGCTGGTTTTCCTTTTCTTCTTCTTCTTCTTCTTTTTTTTTTTTTTTTTTTTTTTTTTTTTTTTTTTTTTTTTTTTTTTTTTTTTTTTTTTTTTTTTTTTTTTTTTTTTTTTTTTTTTTTTTTTTTTTTTTTTTTTTTTTTTTTTTTTTTTTTTTTTTTTTTTTTTTTTTAAGGATTTGTTCATCTCTTCCCATTTTTTGTTTGTATTTTCTTCTATTTCTTTAAGGGAATTTTTAAATATCCCCTCTTAAGAATTCTATAATCTTTATAAAGGTGTTTTTGCTGTTGCTTCCTTCTGGTTTCCTCTTCATTTTTCTGTTCAGGTCTTGGTGTTGTGGAACCACTAGCTTCTTCTGGTGGTGCCTTTTTGTTATTTATATTGTTATAAGTTTTTTTTGCACTGGCATCTGCCTATTGCTTTCTTGGTTCACTCTTAGTCAGCCCTTAGCCAGTTCTTAGTCAGGTGTGGGTCCAGGGGTTGTATGTCTCCAGACTGCTCTGGACATGGGGTCTTCACAGTCTTTTATTCATCTCTGGGCACCGGATCTGCACAATCTGAAAATGTCCATGTGTGATGAAGCAGCTTGCTTTGGAGGCAGGGTTTGGCTATAGGATGTCTCTCCTGTTGTGTGTTTCTGGGGATTTCTAGGGTAGTCTCCCAGCTTTGTTTGGTTTAGGGCAGGGCTGGGTGTGAGGGCAGAGCTTGGGTTGTATCCTTTGCTTCTGGGAGGAGGTCTCTGGGTGGCCTAATATTTGGAATTTGCTCACCTCTTACTCTGATCTGGACACGGGGTTTGTACAATCTCACCTCTTTATTTTTAAAATACTCTAAAGTATATTTTATATGCTTATGAAGTTTTATAATATTTCAAAAACACTGGCATATAAGCATTTTAATCAAAATATGTGAAAATATAGAGACAGATAAAACTTCATGACTTTTTTCTAAAGCACCCTATGTATTCTGTGTTTTTTTTCTTGTCTGTCTTCATCAGAATATAAGTTTCATAAGAGGTGGAATTTTTGTTGTTCCTGTCTATTGTATTTACTGCTAGTACTTCAATCTCTTAACAGACATTTATTAAATACATAATCAAAAGTATTGAACAAGTATTTGAGCCACCAAGGTGCTAGGAGCTACTGGAGACTAGACAGGAAAGACACTAACCTCAAAGAAAGATAACTTCTGTAAAGAGCATTAAAAATAAAGCACAGAAATAATTATCAAAAGATAATAGCTATACAATTGTATACCATTTAATTAAAAAGCAAGAATTGAGAAATTTAGTCTTAAAGTCCACAAAGGACTAACTTTCAAAATAGTACACACCTGCTGAGATTTGATAGAAGGTCGGTGCAGAGACCTAAATGTAAAGTATAATGAACTGAACCCAGTGGCACACTCCTGAAAGTCTAGCTACTCCAGCTGCTTAGACAGGAGGATTGTAAGCTCAGGCTTGTCTGGATAAAGGGAGTTCAAGGGCATCTGAGCAACTTAGTGAGATGTTGTTTCAAAAGAATGAAAGCAAGAAAAAGTGGGGAGGGGACTGATAGAGTGCTTGCCTGGTATGTGTGAGGTAGGGATTCAGTATCCAGTACCATACATGCCAAAGAATAATGGCCACTGGAAGCTATGATTAAGCAAGAAAATTTAGTGAACAGAGTGTATGAATGCTTCTCAAACAAAGTAGTTAGCTGAAAAGAATCTAACAGGTGATAAATAAGAAAAGTTTTAAGATAAAAATAGAAATGTCATGGAGAAATAACTATAAGCCCTATTTAGAGAAAAGATATACATATCATATGTGTGTGTATGATGTATATATGGGGTATATAAAATGCTATGAATGTTGACAGCATAGAAACAGTAATATAATCATGAAATAGAGGAAGTAGCAAACATATGAGGGTGACTATATGCCAAGTCCTTCATGGACAGCAAGGAATTACCATGGTTACTTAAATAACACTTAGGGCTACTGTACCATGCCATTTGCCCATTTTGTTGAAAACAAAATATGCAATTTAAAAATTATGATAGCTGCTTTCTTATTTAATTTTGTGAAAACTCTATATATTCCTGATGAAGCCTTCTTATCAAATATCTACTTTGTATAAATTTTCTCCATGTCTGGTCTTATCACAATTAACCACCTACAGCTATGATAAAACAGATTGTGGCACATAGATGCAATGGAGTAGTGTGAGAGAAGAAAAAAAGGACGTAGGGGACCTCAATATAAACATGCTAATTGAAGTAAGTCAGACCAGAAAACACAGAAAGAGTATATATTGCATTCAACTGTGCAAAACTCTGGGAAACATGAACTGATCTATTGGAAACACATGTGTTTGGCTAGGGCTTGGGCAGGGACATGGAGGAAGAAGAACCTGCAAAGGTGCCAGAGTAGGGAGAGCAGGGTAACTTCAAGCTCTTAAGTGTGGCCACAGGTTTATAGGTGTTTGAAATACCTATGACATTTCATAGGTATTCGTAGGTGTTAGAAATACCAATTTGATGTTTACAGACTTGGAGTGCCTACTGATTAGGCTAGAACTATTGTAACTCAATAAACCTACACTTCTCTGTGGGTATAAAAACAAATGTTTATAGATTTTTGCTAGGGATTATTAGAAAAATTAGTGTCTGTAGCTTTTTCTCTAAAACCCTGGCTTCACTACTACTGAGTATTTAGCTAAGTTTCTATTACCAAATGAAGTTTACCTGTTATTGAGGGGGGTGGGAGCTTGTATCCAATTAGATAGTTGTTGGTTACCACAAGGTATGGGTGCCACTTCTGTACCCTTAGGATTACTGTGCCATGCCATTTTACCCATGTTGGTAAAAACAAAATGACAAATGTAAGACATTAAAATAGCATATATTATAATAGCACATTAAAGCAGTTTTTAAATTTCCAGATGCCATTTCTGTACAAATATATGGATAAAAACATATTCACAAATATTTTTCTTGAAGACAGACCGCATTCAATACCCCACACTCATGGTGGTCTAAAACTCCTCATGTAACCTATGCTGGCCTCAAACTTATCAATCTTTTATCTCAGTTTATGGAATACTGGGATTACATGTGTGTGTACCATGCTTGGCTACAAGTACTTTTATATATACATATGTATTAAACAAAATATATAGGATACATATATTAATGTATATGATACATAGCAAGTAAATGTATTTTGTATCCATATATAATATGAATATCTTTTTATATGCAAAGATGTATTTTTATAAATGTTTATGTGTGTTTATATAAGCAAGATTTGAAGGAATGTTAAATATGTGTGTTGAGATATTGTATATTTAATAAAATTAGTCTGGAATATTAAACAAAAGAGCTATCTCTCTAGCCTTTTAATTTTTTTTTGTGATAGAATTTTCTGTATGTAATAGTCCTGGTTGTCCTGGGACTTACTCTGTAGACCATGCTAGTCTCAAACTCACAGAGATCATCCTGCCTTTGCCTCCCAAGTGCTGGAACTAACAGTGTGAGCCACCACTGCCTCGATATTAGGCCTGGAACTCACAGAAATCCATATGAATCTCTGTCTCCAGAGTGATGGGATTAAACTCCCTGAACTTCAAGGCTTGGCTCTAGGTGATTTGTCCTCTGATAATCTAGATTAATTTTATTTAAAATAAAATATATCACCACAAGTGTTAGGGATATTATTTTTTAATTTTAGGCTAGTTTCCTTTAAGTTATGTTTTAAACACTATATATTTGAGTTTATTTCAAGCATCTGTTCAGTTTCTTTCTCTTGGTAAATAAAATGGTTATAATATTATAACTAAGAAGGAGGAGGAGGATTGGGGAGTCAGCTAAAGAACAGAGCGAAGCATCTCCAGCAAAGGAACCGCCTGAAGTGGGAGGGGGGCTTGGAGGGACAGCAAACAAGAAACAACAAAGAAAATGAAGTCCAAGTGTGTGAGTGAGGTCAAAGGCAGTGCTAATTTTATAGGTCCTTGCAGGTCCCTAAGGATTTGGTACTTTACCTACATTAGAAACAGGATCTGTTTATTTCTCCCTCTTTGTTGCTCCTCTCACTCAACCACTGATAGATATCTTGATAGAGGAAGTCAATGTAAGCTTGGAAAGAGACCAGGTGCTAGGGAAACCCCCAAAAACCCACAGGATGTCCCTGGCTATGTCCCTAACCAATAGTGAAGGTGTTTCCTAAATAGGACTTCCCCCATAATGAAATGAATAACTACCTTAAGTATCATCACAGAACCTACACTCAATAATGAATAGAAGTAGAGGTAGAAATCCATGGGTGAGCACTGGGCAGAGCTCCCCTTTCTTCTGGTCGGGGGAGTCTGTATGAGCAAGGGGATAGGGATTATGAGGAGGAATTAAACAGAGATGGCTGGCTGGAGCTCTGGGGAGCCCAAGAAATCAAGAACAGCCATTGCAGAACCATAGAAAAAAAGAGCTAGGCCCTCCAAGGGTAGACAACTGTCTACTGGCATGGACAGTATGTGGAGCCTCGAGGGGAGGGATAAGACTGTGTTCCTGTAAATCCACTGGCACCTTGGAGCCCATTCCCTGTAGAGAGTGCCTAACCCAGTCTTGATTCTGGGATGAGGAAATCAGACCTGCCTGAAGAGGACACGGCAAGCTCAGCTGCCCTACCTTAGGACATCTTGCCCTTTTGGGGGAAGAAATTGAGGGAATGGCTTGGGGGGAGGATGAAGGCAGACTGAGAGGGATTGGGAAGAGGGAAGAATGGGTGAGCAGAGGGGTACAAGGAAAAAAAGACCTTTTTTAATAAATAAAAAATACACAGATCCTGTATTTTTTATTTATTAAATATACAGGATCTGTGTATTTTTTATAGAATTTGTATGAGTCAGTATTTTAGGTGTATTAAGGCAGTTGCTGTCTTACCAAGGCTTAAGTAGTAATAAAGTTATTATTTCTAGTAAATTAAATATAATAAAAACATTTAAAGCATATATGAGCTACCCTAAAATGAGCAGCATATTTTTAGTTGTCAGCATAGCTCTTCAGCCAAAACCTCAGCCTTTACCAGTACCTACATCACTGTAGGTACTTTATTGAAGTGAATGTTGGTCTTTGCTTTTGGTCCTACCATAACCAAGAGATTGTGCAGACGTGAGCCAATGTACCTTATCTGCAAACAAGAAAATCAACTTCAGTTAGTAATAAAGAAAAGGGAGAGGAGGGGAGGAAAAGAAGGAGGGGGAGAAAATGGGAGAGAGAAAGAGCCAAATACATCTGAATGAAGACACACACAAAGACAAAGCCAGTAAGGGAGGCTGATTACCAAGGAAATAAAGTGAAATGAAGAGAATCAGTGGCAGCAGACCTGGGTTGATCCCTCAGGCCCCAGCCTTCCTGTAATTATTTAGCTCAATGGGTATGAGCAGCAGGCATGGACCCCAAAGGGCTTGGATTAGACTCATCGCTGTGAACTATTAGCCTCATTGTGTTCCTTTCTCTGCCCTGGCCATTTTGATCACCCCGGGCCAGTCTTCAGTTCTTGACCCCTCAGATTATTTGCCTATAAAATGGGAACAACAATATTTTTCTAATGTGTTTCTTACCTCATTGCCTATTTTTAAACATTTGCATAATTTACTTGAACGGATCAGAATGTCAGTGTTTAAAAGAGTTCTAAGCTCAGAGATAATGTGTTTTTTTTTTTTTTTTCTTCTCAATTTGTCGATACAATGAAGACTTACTATGGGGTTGACTTTTGTGCACAAAAAGCTGTGTTCAAAGTTTGAAGCTGAGGGAGAAGCAAAGAAATAGTCATTATATTAAAAATAAAACTTTTTCCTTCTAATGCACAAACATTGGCCTTCAAATGATAATGTTAAAAAAATATAAAAAGGCAAGATTCAGCCTGAAGAAAAAAATTGCAATATATAATATATAGCTGACATATTTGACTATACTTATTCTTCTTAAAAAATAAGCTAGAGACAGGAACACTTAGCATTATAAATAAACCCATAAAAAGATGCTCAGACATTCATTGTTGCTCGTGATTAGGTACCACTACTCTGCCCTGAGAATGACCAAATAAAATAACATTTAAAATGGCAGCATCAAGTGTATGCAAATATATATGAAATAACTGGAATTCTGTCCACTGCTCATGAGAATATAAAATTTGTTCAACTTTTTAAAAGACAATTTAAAAGTTTCTTATGAAATTAAATCTATGATTATGCTGTACCCCACTGTGTTCATTGCTTTTGTGTCTATATGACTAAATTTCTTGACAGAAACAATTCAAAGACAGAAAGCTTATTTAAACTCATTATTTTAAAGACAGAGTTTAGCCCATCACCACCAGAAAGGTATGGCAGAGGAAGATGCTCTGACACAGCCTAATGGCAGGGGATGCAGCAGAGTTTGTTCCTATGGCCCAGACTGGAAGTAGAGAACGTATAAACTGGAACCATTCAAAATTTACCTCAAGTGACCTGGTTTTATCTGTCAGAACCGTCCGCCAAAGACTATTCTGCTTCCCCAAAGAGCCATCCATTAGAGAGACAAGTGTTCAAAACAGGAGCCCATAGGAAGTATCTTGGGTTCAAAGCATAGCACACTGCACTATTTCTATGTATGGAGAGATAGAAACGTGTGCCCATGCAAACACAAACTTACTCATCATGAGTATGCTGAAGCTTGCCTACAACCCTAGACCTTATGGGGCTGATGTGAGAGCATCACACATTTAAAGCCAGCCTGAGCTATTTAGTAAGACTCTTTCTCAAACTAACAAAAAGGAATTTCTGGACATACAAGACTTACTGACAATTATATACAGCAGTTTCATTTACAATAACCTCCATATGTAAACATACCAAGTGTATTGAGAGTTGAAAAACACACACACACACAGTACAAACCTAATAAACTACTAAAGTCCTACCCCTCACTCCAAGGAAACCCTGCTGATATATTCAGTAATGTGGGTGAGTGCCAAGAGGATTGTGTTTCATGAAAGAAGGTAGGTATCTTTATATAAAACTTCAGAAAAGAAAAAACCAATTTATGGTGGCAAAAATAGTTTAATATTTGGCTGGTTATGGCTAAGAGAGAGTTGGGACTAAAGAGAACTTTTGGGTAATAAAATGTTTTATACTTTGATTGTGATGGTGGTTTTATGGGCATATAAATTTGTCTAAAGTTATTGAGATGTATACTTAAGATGGTCACATTTTATTGTATATAAAGAATACTTCAATAAACCTGATTTAACTTTTTCTTTTTTTAAAGAATGCTTATATCAAGTGGGTTAGAAAACCTCAGAAGCATTATATCCTTAGGGCATTTTATCTCAAATTATAGCAATTTGAGGAGGGGGAGAATCCTCGAGTAGGGAATGTTTTAGCCTGTTCTAATATTAACATACTTTCTATATTAATGCTGTCATCAATCAAATATCAATGTATAAAGTGACAAAGATGATAAGTAAATCAAGCCACACACAAGTCCCTTTCCTGATATCCTGACTACACTTTATAATGTCATCAGCCTTCAAACAAATCAAGTTCTATCCTAAGAGGCACTACTTGTAATGTTTGTGCCATTAGTTTTACATTTGCTGTGCGAACTGACTGATGGCAAGGGGTTTTTAAGCTTAACACGTCTAAGTGACATTTGAAAAATATCTGAGATGAAAAATATAGTAAATGAATAATTTCCTTAATCAGTATAATCACCAGGAAATTGATGATCACGGTTTATAACTGGCTCATGGGGATACTTTCAAAGTCTCCAGCTATGATCCAGATATTACACTGTTACAAGTGAA
This sequence comes from Sigmodon hispidus, assembly GCA_004025045.1. NCBI lineage: Eukaryota > Metazoa > Chordata > Mammalia > Rodentia > Cricetidae > Sigmodon > Sigmodon hispidus. The sequence continues at coordinate 20,566 of PVIH01001707.1, read as the reverse complement.
CATTTACATTACAAAATGAAGAAAATTAATAATAAAAGCTACGTTTTTATATCTCTTCTATTCAAGTTACTTTCAGTTATGGTCACTCATTCTACTGCAAAATTTCTTGCCCGTTTTCTTTTTATGACCCACAAATGCTTGGGGTACCCACAGATGCATGCTGCAGCCAATCTCTGCATTCTTTGTTTATCCAAGAATGACAACACACTTGTTGCTTTAATCTCCACATACACCTGGTTGCTATGCAATGGAATTTAAAAATCTTATTTCCACTTGTTTTCATGTTCAGCTATTAGGGAACTATCTTGGTCACTGTTCTATTGCTGAGAAAAGACACCAAAACCAAGGCAACTCCTAGAAAATAAAGCATTTAATTGGGAACTTGGAGCAGCAGCTGAGACCTACATCCTGATCTACAGGCAGGGGGAGGGGGGTTAAGATGAACTTTTAAAATCCCAAAGCCCACCCCCAGTGACACACGTCCTTATAGAAGGTCACACCTCTTAATCCTTCTAATCCTCTCAATACCTGCTACTATCTACTGACTATAACTTCCAATATATGAGTGTATGGGGAGCATTCTTATTCAAACCATCATAGAAAGTAAATGGTCAGGAGGAAATGGAAGTTTTCTGTAGTTAACCAAAGGGTGGCAGAAGACAGACAACACATTAAAGGAGTTATTTCTCTCTTTCTACTATGTGGATAGTGGGGGTGTAATTTAGGCCACTAGACTTGGTGGCAGACATCTCTACACACTGAGCCATCTCACCAGTCTTAATTTTGATAAAATCTAGTGCATTATTTTCAGTGGCTTTACATTCAAGAGTTAAAGAGAGAAATTTACAGGACATAGGAAATAATTTATGTCATGTGAGAATATATTATACATAACAATGTGTAAGTATTTTGTAATAATGTATATATGAACGAATATGAGTGCATGCATAGAAAAATGCATGCTAATTGTTATCTGTAGAAAATACAAAGGAGATAAATATGAGGAGTGAGATGATCTTTTCTTTGTCATTTTATGTTGTCTTAGATGTTTGCAGAGTAGGTACATATTGAATAAAAGTATTTAAACTTATAATGTCCTTTACTTTTTGTAGCATTTAATTATTTTATAATATTTAGCTCATTTCTCGCCCTGCCCCATCTCCTTTCCCTTTTGGTATTCTAAGACAGGATCTCATGCAGTCCAGACTAACCTTAACTTTCTTGTGTAGCTGAGGATAACCTTGAACTCCTGACCTCTAGGCTTATAGGTGTGTACCCATATAACTTGGACCCATGCTTTGTATCTATTTTAATAGACTAGCACCTCCTAATCATGGCATCATTACAATTTGGGCTAAATAATTCTTTGTAGCATAAAGCTGACTCAATCAATACATAGTCAAAACAAGCCCTACATGCCACACCATTCTTTCCCTATCTGTCCTGCAAAGCTGTAGTAAGGAAAACTTTGTCAAGCATTTTCTGGGAAACATCACCTCCAGGTTTGGCAAGAGGCCAAAGGGGATCATTAACCAGGGGCTTCAAAAAGTAAAATAATCTATCTAGTTTGCGTAGATGACCAGGAAATCAGCCAGCCTGAGGGAAACGTGTTAAGAACTAAACAGACTTAAAGCGGGTGTGGGAGGGGTTAGTAAAACAGCTTAGAGAGGTGAAGAGTGCGTACTGTTCTTGCTGAGCATCTGACTTTTGTTCCAGCATTTACATTGGGTGACTCACAGTCAACTATAAATCTAGCTCCAGAGGATCCAGTGCCTCCTCGGGTCCTTGTACTCAGGTGCACATATACTTCCATCACACACACACACACACACACACACACACACACACACACACACACACACACTTAAGGTAAAGGTTTGACAAGGGGAGGAGATTCTCGGTGGTTCAGACTACATGTTTGAAATGTGTCAAATGTCATTAATTTTCCTTTCAGAAGTTGTTGGCTATAGGCATATATGTGTTCAGATATCATTGTCAAGCAGAGAGATTTTTTTTCTTCTCCTCCCCTTCGATTTTTAGAGATAAGTTCATATGTATATGTATATATGTACATATACACATATATGTGTGTGTGTTTGTATCTTATATATCTGTCCTATAGACCAGGGTGGACTCTAACTCACATGTATCTGCTTGCCTCTGCCTCCTAGAGTGCGGGCATATAGGCAGATATATGCGTCTAACACTACCTCCTGGTTAATAGACATTTTCTTTTTTTTTTTTTATTTAAAAAGCTTTTTATATCTACCACTGCTCTCCCTCCCTTCCTCCTCCCAATCCTTCCCAGTCCTCCCTCATCCTCCTCTCACCCTATCCCCCCATCCATTCCCCAAGGAGGGCAAAGAGTCCCAAGGTGGGCCAGTTCATTCTGGCATAGCCAGTTGTGAGTCCCTCATCTCAGTATTAAGGCTGGGTTAGGTGTTCCTCTGTAGGGAACTGGCTCCGAGATTTCAATTCCTGCACAGCAACATAGTCTGATTCTACTGCAGGAGGCTCCACAAACTGTCCACACCATTTGACAATCATCTACCTTTGGAGGTTTTAGTTCCTTTCCCTAAAGTTCCTCTGCAATTGTATCTGAGTCAGTGAGCTCCTAATAGCTCCAGTTAGCCATCTCTGTAGGTCTCCTCCTCATGATCCTGATCCCTTTGCTCATGTACTCTTCTCTCTCTCTCTTCTGCTGCACTGGGAGCTCAATCTGGTGCTTAGCTAGGGATCTTTGCTTCTGCCTCTATCCATTGCTGAATGAAGGTTCGATAATGATAATTAGGGTGGTAATTTATTTGATTATAGGGGAAATTCTGTTTAGGTACCCTCTCTATTATTGCTTAAAGACCTATCAGAAACATCTTGTGGGTTCTTGGAAGTTTCCTTAGTACCAGGTTTCTTTCTAACCCCACAGTGGCTCCCTCTATCAAGATATCCATTTCCTTTTTTCTCCTTCTTTGTTGCTTCTCTCACTCAACCATCTTCTCTTATGATTTGTTCCCACCTCCCCTTGCTCACTCCTTGTTATGATCCAAATTTACTGAGGAGATCTTCTGTATTTTCCCATTTCAGGGGATCCCTGGATGACTCCCTTAAGTTCCTTCTGTTACCTAACTGTTCAGAGGTTGTGGACTGAAGCTTGGATATTCTTTGCTTTATATCTAAAATCCATTCATGAATTTATATATATTTCATACCATGTCTATCTTTCTGGGCCTGTGTTACCTCACTCAGAATGATATTCTTCAAATCCATCCATTTATTTGCAAGTTTTAAGATGTCACTTTTTTTTTAACTGCTGAGTAGTACTCCATTGTGTAAATGTGCCACAATTGTTAATCCATTCTTCAGTTGAGGGGCATCTAGGTTGTTTCCAAGTTCTGGCTATTACAAATAATGCTGCTATGAACATAATTGAGCTATTGCCCTTGGACTAAGAATGTGTGTCCTTTGGATGTATGCTAGATCATTGGGGAGATTGATTCACAGTTTTCTGAGCAACCACCATACTGCTTTCCAAAGTGGCTGTATAAGTTTATACTCACACTAGTAGTGGAAGAGTGTTCCCCTTGCTCCACATCCTCTCCAATAAAGGAAAGTCATAGGCTGTTATCTTTGTGTTTGATCTTAGTCATTCTGACAGGTGTAAGATAGTATCTCAGAGATGTTTTGATTTGCATTTCTTAAGTGTCTTTTATCCATTTTAACTCTGAATTCCATTTTTAATTGAGTTATATGAGTTTTTGGCCTTTATTAGAACTTCAGGAAACATCAACATCCCTGACCTTAAGGTATACTATAGAGCTACAGCTAAAAATAACCTTGTACTGTCATAAAAACAGACTTGTGGATCCATGGAATCAAATTGAAGACCTCAACCTTAATTCACACACCTATGAACACCTGAATTTTGACAAAGAAGCCAAAATCTATAATGAAAAAAAAATAGTATCTTCAACAAATGGGGCTGGCATAAATTGATGGTAGTATGTAGAAAAATGCAGATAGATCCAAACCTATCACCCTGCACAAAATTCAAATCCAAGTGGATCAAAGATCTTAACATAAACCTAGCTATACTGAACTTGATAGAAAAGAAAGTGGGAAATATCCTTGAATACATTGGCACAGGTGACCACTTCCTAAATGTAACACTAGTAGCACAGACACTAAGAACAACAATTAATAAATGGAACCTGCTGAAACTGAGAAGCTTCTGTAAAGCCAAGGAGGACACAGTCAAGTCTGTAAAGACAAAAGGACACCCTACAGAATGGGAAAAGATCTTTACCAACCCTGTATCTGTCAGAGGACTATTCTCTAAAATATATAGAGAAATCAAGAAATTAGTGGCAAAAAAACCCAAATAGTCCAATTAAAAAATTAGGGTTTAGAGCTAAAAAGAAAATTTTCAACAGAAGAATTACAAATGGCTGAAAAACCCTTAAAGAATTGCTCAACATTCTTAGCCATCAGAGAAATGTAAATCAAAACAACTCCAATAGATGGTTTCTTAACGTCAGATTACACCTGAGCCATATCAGGCACTGCACAGAGATATCATCTTAGATGTGATCCCTGGTTCTAGAATCCTCCTTACACAAACAGATCAAGTATTTATAGACAAAAGAAAATAACATTTTGAGGGATCTACAAACTGGGAGTGTACATATCAGAAACAGATTGACAGAAACAGGAGAGCAATGAGGAGTAAACTTCATCATTACACCAAGTAGGCCGTGCAGTGTGGGAATGTGGCCAGGGGCTCCATCACACCACTGACTCACCGTGTGATCCTCAGCAAATCATTCCAACTCACGGAGCTTTCATCTCCCCATCTGTTAAATGTCACTGCTATCTGTTAGAGAGATATTCACCTATGTGCTTATCCAACAAACACTGGTTGAGGTTTTACCTCCATATGTTGTTCCCTGTGGCGAGATCTACAAATGCGAAAATGAAAGTGATACAACTTTTACTTTCTGAGGAAGCTGCTAGGAAAAAAACAGACATTAATAGCAAGGGAATGTGTTTATTAGTATCTCACTGACTGCGACTGCGAGTCACAAAACTTCTAATAAAATATGGCTTAATGATAGGACAGTATTTTAAGTATCATCTCACAAGAGAAGTTCCTAGGATCAGTTAACTAGGTGGCTATTATTCTGATGTTGGCTCAATACTTTTTCTTTTGACTTTGATAGATCCTACATTTGTCTCTGCTCATGGATAAAGATGACAGCTATAGGTCCCGCCATTACATCTCTATATAACTGAACATAGGAACTGTGTAGGGCAGGAGAGAAAGATAGCTCAGTTGTTAAAATTCTTGACTCCCCCAGTAGAGTCCTTACCCTGGGTAAGGAGGCATACCCTTGAATTCCCAGTGCTGGGAAGGCAGCCTAGCCTACAGGGAGATTTACAGGAGCAAGGGATTTTGTCTGGAAACAAAGGTGAAGAGTGACTCTTGAGGTTGACCTCTGGCCTTCTTTGGATTCTCACTCAGACATCCATATGCAGCCACTTCTTCACACATGATGGGAACCGGATGATTAGGGGGTGTAAGGTGTAGTGGACTCTGGTACACAGAACCAGTTCAGTGGACATTAGTTTTAAATAAATTTTTAAAAATAAATTTTTAAAAATATTATACAATGCTAACTTGTTCCAAAGAAACTGCTTGTGTTCATTTGCTAGAGATCTTGTAAAAATCATTACATGTTGGGAGATTTAAACAACAAAGTTATTGTCTCACAAAGTCTAGAATCAAGGTAACAGATGGCAGGGCTGATTTCTTCTGTAGGCTGTGAAGACTTTTCCAATGGAATCTTTGAACATCTCCTGATGTCTTTTTACTGTATTCTCTCTCTCTCTCTCTCTCACACACACACACACACACACACACACACACACACACACACACACACACACACCTTCATTAGTGTTCAGTTCACAAGGATGACTGTAATGTTGGACTGTGACCTGGATTGTTACCCTGGAATCCTTCATGATCCATCTTATCTTTACTTAGGTGATAACTGCATCCACCCAGTTTCCACATATGGTCACATCCAGGGAGTCTCATGGTCAAGACATCAACTTACAAATAGGAGAGGTGGTTGGAACTTTAACAAAGAGCATTTACCCATGGCACTGCCCATCACTGATCAAGTGTCTTCACTGACAAATCTATCCAGAGTAAAAGAGGAAATACAAATTTTGGGCTGTGTGTTCAGTGCTCTCCGTTTTAGGTGTCCCCTGCAAGTAATAAATTCCTTTCCCTTACAATCTATGGGGAGATTTACGAGCCTCATGGAGGGGACGCTCTAGTAGAAACTTTGCACATGCTGAATTCTTTCTCTAAAGAATGACATCTGCTCCTGATTTTGCTCGTCACCCCTCCCTTATCATTTATTTCTTTGTTCCTTTCAGCAAAAGGAAAAATATCCTGTTGCATTTATTTGCATTTTGTTCCACCACAGCGGCAGGGGTGGGGGGAATAGCAGTGCCCAATAGCCAGTGAGTTTCTTCTTGTCTTGTCGCCATCCTTTAGACATTGGGCATTGGCTGTGGCTTATGGCAAAACAAAGGATGGTACCTTTCACCCACTCACGGTTTCTCCTAACTGCAGAAGAGCTCTGTAAGATGCTCAAAGTTATGCCTGTTTTCAGCTGCTTGGATAAGCACCTAGACCATCCTGCTGATAATCTTCCTCCTACAGCCACAGTCACTCACTCTGCCCTTAGCTTGGAGGGGGACTGCATAGGTTGGAAAGAACATAACCCTGAGTTTCATCTCTGGAAAGAGATAGAAGCTGAGGGGTGGGTGTGGGATATGAACTGTCCTCTGCCACTGCTAATCTGCAGGCTTGCTGCTCCCTGCCTCATGCCAAGCTGAATTTTGTGTTCTCAGCTTCTCTTTACCTATGTCTGCTGCTTTTTTCCTCTTTCTCACCCACCAGACACCAGATCTCCTTCTATTTGAGAGCTGAAGCTTTTTAATTTTGTCATTCTGAGCCATCCCACCCAAAGCCTATGGCACTTGTGCAGAATGGCACCTTCTTTGCACCCACTCTGTGGGATGAAGAGCTGGCACCTGCTGGGACACTCACTGTGGCTTTGTCCCTGCCTTCAGTCACAAATACAGGTGTACCAGTTAATTTCTAGCTACACTTCCTGAACACAAATGACATGAATTCCCTTTCTTTTTAATGTTCACCATTAATATTTTTAAGGAAAAAAATGGGGAAAATTTTTCAGCATCTCCGACAGTGTGTTCCATGGGTTTCCTGGTGGGAGGTGATGAAGGCATTTTTTAACTGACTAAAAATGGTTAGCCACAACACCATGAAAATATCTCAGAATGTTTTAAAATGAAGGGAAAAAAAATCCTCTGTGACATGGAAACAGCAATTGAGAGGGGGTCCAGGGGCGGCTGGCAGCTTTGAGTGGCTGATTTTATTCTTCTGTGGACCTGTCTAGTGATTTCCGTGCCCATTTCCATCTACTTCAAAAAGCAAGCCTCCCAAGGTTCAGAGGGGAAAAAGTATGGGCCATTTGTTATTTTGGACGCAGATAATTCCAACTGAGGGTAGACATTAAAATGTTTCAAGAAACAGCCTTTGAACTCGGGCTATCATTCCCTTCGCTTACCAATTCTTCCAATGTGACCTCCTCCATCCAGAGCAGAACCCTTGTGTGGCTCTGCATGCTTCAGAGCACCCTCCCTGAACACCTTTTTTAAGTGGTGGGAATTAGCCAGGGCTTGTGCTGATGCTTAACAACTACTCATACCACACACAGATCTAAGCTTCAAATTATGGCAGTCAACATCATTCCAAAATTTCTCACCATTTTCAACTTTTCTGCCTCAAAGAGGGCAGAAGTCCATTGCTCTGGTCTGTATTCCTGGTCAGAGGGTTTGAGGTGAGGGGTGGGATCAATACCATGTTGTTACCCTTATGAGGGAGACATCAGATGATATGTCTGGAGGCCAAGGTTCACTCTCAAATGGAAGTGTGGAGAGATTTCAGCACTGGGTGCACATGTGCACTCTAATGTTCCAGTCATTAATGACTTGAGCCATTGTATTGACTTGTATCTCTGTAGGGAGAGTTCCTGTTATTCTGCCCTTCCTCCTTATCATTCTGTACTTGGATGCTCCTGAAGTGCTCATTTCTATATCTTCCTCTTGACTACGTCTATAGGCTTTTAAGTCAGTTTTCCTTTCTTCATTGATTCAAGGTTCCTCGTACTTAGAGACAGGCTCCTGGAGAAACCTGTAAGCTTGACTTGGACAGTTGAGGGTGTTGAGCTGAAAGAGACAGCAGGAGAGACAACATAAAGTTCAGCCAGAAACCAGAATGAAGAAGGGTGGGGCAACAGATTGGTTCTTCTCACAATGTGCCAGGACCAAATTATGCTGGAATGGCCTACAGGACCCAAGCACACATGCAAGACCGGGCAACAGTATGTTCTCTTTCCTTGGACTTCAACCCTCACTGTTTGTTTGTCAGGGAGATCTTGTTTAGAATGCACAGGGCCTTGATTTAGGGAGATCCACTGACTCTATTTCTGTTACATTAGTTGAAATAGATTTCTAAAAACTCAAATGATGATCTCTGTTGTCTCTGAAACTCATATAAAATCCACCAGTCCCATTTTAAGAGACCTTTGTTCTATTTGATTTTTTTTCCAATTGTTTAGTTTGCTCTGATAAATAATGAAAGGCTGTGGGTTTTGCTTTAGGGTGTCATGTTTCTGTCTCCTTTTGTTAAACCCCACCCCACTGTGTGTGTATCCAAAGAGGCCTCTTCTGTGCATTCCTGCCATGGGACTCTGCTTTTGTGAGTTACTTTGAAGCCATGCTGGCCATCTGCTCCCTCCATCTAATGGAGAAGCTAACTGGTTTATAGTATGGCTAAGTAGCCATTATACTACATTCTTAGGCATTGGCAGTTATCTTTGATGGCTTTAATCATTCCCTAAATATCATATTTCCTAGATCACTTAATTCCTCATTAAATAGAGAGGAGAGCCAGATATTATCTCCTCTCATTTTAGAAGAGGAGGCAGAGACAAATGTGTATGATTTATGAGGTTTGGGTGACATCTGCACAGTGTGATAGTTTGTTTCATCTTCTCAACTGTTTTTTAAAAATGATCATTGATATCACGCTTGGATTCCTAGATTCTAGTTCAGAATTTGCCATCCATTTGTGGAATAATTCTTAGATGTGAAGGAATCCCTCTATCTCTTAGAGTTTTTTTTTATTTATCTACCAAATAAGTGGGTTGGTCAAAATATGCCAGAGTGATTCCTCAAGATTCTCCAGCTTTTGACTTTCTCACTGACTTTTTCTGAATAGGGGCAAGGGTGAGACGGTAACACAATCTTATCTATCAAAGTTTCCACTAAAGTTCATTGGTTGAAGAGGTAACTTGTATTTATTTATAAAATCACCATCTACTGATGTTGCATGATATTTTGATATCTACTTTCATTTTACGTCTTGACAGCTCTGATTTTAAAAAAATGTGTCTCTGTGTATACATGTTATGTTTGGGTAGCCACAGAAGCACAAAGAGGGCATTGGATCCCCTGTAGCTAGTTATAGGTAGTTGTGGGCTGTCTATCATGTGGAAACAAATCTGTGTCCCCTGCAAGGGCAGCAAGGGCTCTTAACTGCTGAGCCACATCTTCAGCTCAACAGCCCTGATCTTATAAGTTTCTGAATGTTGACAAAGAGTTGAACTTAATCTGTGCTAATTTCTCTTCCTAGAGAAATGCACTTTATTACTTTTCTCAAAAAGTAGTGGTTAAGGGACTGAAGGACCTGGGCTCCCAACAACGACATGGCAGCTCACAACCCTCTAGTTCCAGGGTACAATGTACTCGTCTGTCTTTAGTGGACACCAGGCACATGCATGAGATGCACAGAAATACATGCAGGCAAAATACTCATACACATAAAATGAAACACCTAAGTCTTTAAAAATATTTTTAAAAGTCAGTGGTTAAAATTAAAAAAAATTTTTCAAAAATCAAATTAAACACCATCCTTCCTGTTCCTGAATTACTCAAGCTTCTTCAGTATGGGTATACCGTTGCTATAAGATACAATGGGTATCATTTTGTTATGAGAAGTAAACACTGGAACTGTTCACTGAAGCATCCACATAGCACAGTGGATTTCAGAAGCTCATAAGCCACAGTTACCAAGGCCATGGGATTCTCCTCTGCTCCACCTCTGTCAGTGGCCTTTAGACACTATTTGGGATCTCATTCCTCTTATTCTGTTAGATGTTTCAAGGGATTCCATTAGGATTTGTGATAAATCCCAAACTCTGTGAGATTGCTGAGGAAACCCGTGCTTATTCTTCACTGTTCTCTAGAGCTGAGAACAGTTATCAGGGATGCAGTAGCAGGCACTGGTGGACTTTATAGCCTGCCTTTCTCTCTGGATAGTCTCCTTCCTTTCCCATTTCCCTCTGCTTTGGCACATATACACATCAGAGAGATGAGGGGGAAGGGAACAAAAGAGGGAGATAGAGAGATCCACATACCTACATAAAATATAGGTTCACAAATGAATAAATCATGCAATATTTGTCTTTCTGAGTCTGGCTTAGTTTGCTTATTATGATGATCTCAAGTTACATGATATTCTTATTTAGTCATTATTATTGCTCATTATACTGCCAAAGTTTTCCCTTTAGGAAGAGTTTAGAATTTTTAATTCCATAATTATTTGTGTGAATATTAGTTTCTGGATGGTTTCCTTCACTGGGCTAAATTTTATGTTGTAAAGGGCAAGGCTGCACCTGCTTCATTGAACTGGTCCTTTCCATAGTTAGAATAGTGTCTGTATATGACTGTTCAGCAAGAATTCATTTTGCAAACTGTTTTAGAAAATGCCTTGACAGTTTAAGGACTAGGAGCAAGTTTCTGACTGTTGACTAAGCTGACAGAGCATATACAGTCTTCTCAATACCTATGCTTGTACTCATAGCCAAAGAGAAGTTGGCCCTTATAGTCTATGGCAATGCATTACATTAAAAAACAACTCATATTCTAAGAGTCTGGAACTTTTCTTTTGCTGGACAACATAGTCAGAGTTAACAACTAACCTTGAGGTACTTAAGATTGTTGTTCTATTGTGTACCCAGCCTGTGTGTTTAACCTGCCTTTAAAAGAACAACAACAACCAACCTTACTTGCCTTGGATTTCCCATGTATTCAACTTTTACAACTTAAGCTCATGCATAGCTCTAATTGGAAGTCATATACTCTTCTATGATCCTGAAGCAAGAGGAATGCATGCTTGTTAAGATAATCATTTTCTGAAAATAGAAAGTAGATTAAAAACAGCCTTATAAATGAGTATACACCATACATGCTTAAAGCAGCATATTGGCATTATTTGATAAACAATGATGTTTGTAATACTGATGGTTATTTATGAAAGTTGGGGTTAGTTTGTGTCCCTGATTAAAATTCCTGTAAAATTCACAAAAGTAAAGTGCCCCTCATTCCTTCCTATGTGATGCTTTAGGTGTTGTTCAATATAAGAGAGAGCAATACAGCACACATACACAGAGACACACAGGAGCAGGGAAAAAACTCAAGGACAGGGACAGGTCTACCAGATGGCCTTTAGGCATGCTCATATGCAAACACATACAATACACAGAATGGTGGAGACACAGGGAGAGTGAAGTAGAGAATTCCAATCTGGATTTATTCTTTGTTAAACAACACCAAGGGGATGTGTTCTGACTTCTTTTCTTAATGTGACACCCACACATTACTGGTGACTCTGAGTTTATTATTAATGTATTCAAGCTCACAGCAAAAACTAACAGTGGTGAATGCAGACACTCCCGGCAGCCCAAGATATAAAAAAGTAAGTAATGGATATGGGCCCACCCTTAAATAAGTCCCTGACATCACTCTTTCTAAAGCTCAGGGAACCCTGAGGAAGAAGGCACTGGAAGTATGTAAGAGCCAGAAAACAGGTGGAAGTAACAAATCTGACAAATGTTTAAATCACTGAAGAAAGAAATTAAAGAGCATATCAGAAAATGGAAAGATCTCCCATGTTCCTGGATAGATAGGATCAACATAGTAAAAATGGCAACCTTACCAAAAGCAATCTACAGATTCAATGCAATTGCCATCAAAATCCCAACACAACTATTTATAGACCTTGAGAGAACAATGCTAAATTTTATTTGGAATAACAGGAAAACCATAATTGCCAAAACCATTTTTCTCAACAAAAGAACCTGAAGAGGCATTACCATCCCCAACATAAAGTTATACTATAGAGCTACAGTATTAAAAACAGCCTGGCACTGGCATAAAAACAGACTTGAGGATCAATGGAATCAAATTTAAGACCCAGACATTAAGCCACACACTAAAGAATACCTGATTTTTGACAAAAAGGAAAAAAATATTCAATTCAAAAAAAAAGAGAGTATCCTCAACAAATTGTGTTGGCATAACTGGATGATAGTATGTAGAAAAATGCAAATAGATCCAAGCCTATCACCCTGCACAAAACACAAATCCAAGTGGATCAAAGACCTCAACAAAACCAGCTATGTTGAACTTGATAGAAAAGAAAGTGGGAAACATCCTCCAACACATTGGCACAGGCGACCACTTCCTAAATATAACACCAGTAGCACAGACACTAAGAACAACAATCAATAAGCGGGACCTACAGAATGGGAAAAGATTTTCATCAACCCTACAAGTGACAGTGGACTGATTGCTTTATAAAATATATAAAGAACTCAAAAGATTAGTGCCCAAAACCCTGAATAAACCAATCAAAAATGGGGTTCAGAACTAAAAAGGGAAATTTCAGCAGAAGAATTACAAATGGCTGAAAAGCACTTGAAAAAAATGCTCAACATCATTTGCCATCAAAGAAATGCAAATTAAAACAATTTTGAGATACCATCTGACACGTGTTAGAATGGCTAACATCAAAAACACAGATGACAACCTATGCTGGAGAGGATGTGGAGCAAGGGGAACACTTCTCCATTGTTGGTGGGAATGTAAACTTGTTCAGTCACTCTGGAATGCAGTATGGAGGTTTCTCAGAATCCTGGGAATCAATCTCCCCAAGGATCCAGCAATACTACTGTTGGAAATATACCCTAAAGACACACATTCACACTCCAAAGGCTTTAGCTCAACTATGTTCATAGCAACATTATTCGTAACAGCAAGATCCTGGAAACAACCTAGATGTCCCTCAACTGAAGAATGGATTAACAAACTGTGGTACATCTACACAATGGAGTACTACTCAGCAGTAAGAAAGACTGATATCCTAAAATTCACAGGCAAATGGATGGATTTGGAGAATATCCTCCTGTGCGAGGTCTCACAAACCGAGAAGGATAAGCAAGGGATGTACTCACTCATTAGTGGACTTTAAGGAAAAACATTCTGTTTTCATTGAAAGGTGATGAGTGAATAAAGTGTTTTAAAATGCACACACATACACATACACACACACACACACACACAAACAAAATAAAACTTCTGGTTTGAGTGCAGAAGGGTTGCTTAGCAGAAATTTGTTGTGGCTATAGTTCATCCGTGGGCATTAGCTGTGACCTACTCTGCTTTCTTCATCTGTAGCTGAGCCTAACTTGGCTTGAAGAGCTTTAGATTTTATTTTTTATGTTTCATGTATTTTAGAGAAAAGAGAAGTTTTATTATTGTATGGGTTTTTTAAAAGCTATTCTGAATGTTTTGCTTTTTTATATAAAGTTTGATAATTATTTTCAAAAAGCAAAAACAAAAAAAATCTGGGAAAAAAATTTAATATGAATACAAATTGTCATCCAATCCCTGTAAAGAAATGAGAATTCTTCAATATGGTGACAGAAAAAATTTGTTATTTTCTTGAAAGATGTAGTTCCAGTCTTGGACTTTGCTGTAGCAATGGAAGCTACCAAGGAAAACAGAAATTCTTCAGGTTCTTAAATGGAGAGCTAGATGCCTAATCCTGGAGGCATTGCCCTGAGTGCCCCCAAGAAACACCATCCAGACTGATAGTCTGGTCCATGAAAGTTGGTCACACAAAACAGAATGAAGACTTCAGGCAGTTTTGGGGTGTTTCTGCAGGAGCAGTCACTGCTGAATACATCTGCTGGTATTTGTTTCCTATGGGCATCAAGTATCATCGATATAGCACCTTAAAACTCCAGATACTTAATCTCTGGGTTTTGGAGATAATCTTACTTTTTGGATCTGAATTGTCCCCCACAAAAAACTCCATGTGTTGAAAACTTCGTCCCTGCTGGTACATCAAATCATCAGTATTGGGTGACAATACTATGATTTAATTAATCCATAGAAGGTTTCATATTATAATAATGTTATTAAGAGGTGTCATAGTTAGCTTAACTGTATGTGACACAAGGCAGAGTCACTTGGGAAGAGGAAACCAAATTGAAGAATTGTCTAGCTAAGTTTTGGCTGTGCCAAGTCTGTGAGGCATTTTGTTCACTGCTAATTGATGTGGGTGAGCTCAGGCCACTGGGGGCAGAGCTATCCCTAAGTAGTGGGTCCGGGCTCTATAAGCGATATGGCTGAGCAAGCCAGTAAGCAGTGTTTATCCCTGCTTTCTGCTTTGAGCTCCTGCCTGAGTTCCTGACTTGTTTTTTTTTTTTTTTGTTTTTTTTTTTTTTTTTTTTTTAATGATGGATCATTACATATAAGCCTTCCCTCCTCTAAGCTACTTTTGGTAATAGTGTTTTATCACAACAATAGAAAAGTAAAGAAGGACATGAAGTTAATGAAATATAACTAGGTGGGGCCTAGTTACAGGAAGTAAGCAAGTGAAGTATTTTGGGATCATAGCTTCTATCTATCTATCTATCTATCTATCTATCTATCTATCTACTCAATCAATCATCTATTATATCTATCATCTATTATATTTAATCTATCAAATTTATAAATCATTTATCTATTATATGTATCCATTATATATCATCTATTATGTCTATCAATCATCTATTATACTTATCAATCATCTATTATATTTATCAATCATCCATCCGTCCATCCATCTATCTATCATCTATCCATCCATATATCTATCACCTAGCTACCCAATCCTGCTACATATTTCTTTCTCATTGCCTGAGTGCCACAGGTGGGATAGCTTTGTTCTCCATGTTGTTCTGTTTCCCCATATCTCAGGAAGAGCAGAGACAGCTAAACACTGGCACAACCCTCTGGATGTGTGAAATACAACAAATCATTCTTTCTTGTACATTGTTTCCTCATGGGTATTTTGTGCCAGCAAAGAAAGACTGACCAACAGTCAGTATAACCATGCTCCCTCTTAAGTTTACAGAAAAATATCCTTCCTTGCCTTTTCAAGTTGAGGATGCTGCTTAGTGTTCTTAGGTTTGTAGCATCATCACTCTGGGTTCTGCCTTCATTGTCATGTGATCTTCTTTCTTGTGTCTCTGTCATCACAGATTTTTTGTAAAGATACAAGTTATTTGTAATGGCTTATACTAACCCAGTAGGAACTCATGTCCCTTACCTGATTTGTTCAGGTAGTCTTTGCAAAGACTATTTGCAAATAAAGTTGTATTCTCAAGTGCTAGATGAATGTGAATTTTGTGGGGTAGGGATAAATACTCAATCCAGACAGTGCCCAAGGCAAGTGAAATTCAAGCAAGAAGAGTCAAAGTCTACAGCCATCTAAACATCTCCACCCACATTGATTTTGAATTCCTGTGTAGGCTATTCCATCCAGCAGACCTCAGTGTCTTCATCTCTGTGCTTTCTCACATCTGCAAGGGAAACAACCACTCTTTCAGACTATCAGGTCATATGACTGTTCTGTCATGGGGCACCTCAACTCACACCACCATCAAAACTGGAGCAGCAGAATGGTTAGATAATTTGGAATCTTAAGAACAAGTCTTCAGGAAAAGCTTCCCTTTGGCCCTGCCTTGGCCTCCCTGTTGCATTGTATATGGTGATTCAAGTAGCTTTGTTCAGACTGAAATGCAGCAAGCAGCCCACACAAGCACAGGAACCTCAGCTGAGTGTCACAAGCAAGCATATTTTGGGTGATACTCTGGAGGAGTTATGAATGGATTGTGCTCCCCACCCCTACTTGCAGCTGTTAGTCATGGTAACACTTTCTTCCTGGGCTGAAACAAGTTGGTTTTGCTGACAACATCTGTGTACAAAATTTGCCAGTTTCAGAGTATGTGGAATAGTAGTGTCAATACAGGGCCTCCAGATTGGTAAATTGGACTAGGAATCTGAAAATCAGGATGATTTTAGAAATACTTTTGTGTTTTTGTTGTGTGTGCGCATGTGTGTGTAAATGTGTTGGGTTGGGAGGGTAACTACAAATCTGAGTCTCCAGGGACAGTGTACTGTCAGATATATAATTTGCAGCCTGTTCCATTGTTACTGGGAGAACTGATAAATTGCCCAAGTGGTTGACAACATGCCATTCTAGTTTAAGGCCTTTTATAGTAACACTTCATTTTGGCCTGACCTTGATTCCTTAATTCACTCTCAGTTTTTAGGTATATACTCATGTCAGATTCTTCAGAAGGCTTCTAAAACATCCCATAACAAGACATGGCCACTACAGTGATAACACAAGTATAAATGCTTAGAAGAAATAGGATAGTAAAAATAGCCAGTTGAAACAGCATTTATTCAGGCAGTAATATTTGAAGTATAACATGCTTAGAGGACTAAGCTCCACATGACAAGACACTATGATGGCTATATAGATATAATGGGTTCTCTTCTTCACATCTGACTGAACCTCTAAAAGAAATTTTCCAAGTGGTCTGATCATTCAAAGCTAGGAAATGATCCCCAAAGCCACTTTGCATGTATTAGGAGCTTCAATTCCTTTAGGCATATTATGTTTCTTTAATGAGGTATCACTCAAAATAGTACATTTCTAGATGAAGATAGAGAGCAAAGGTTCTCTGGAGTGAGGTTTGTCTGCTTCAGTCACTATAGCGTATAGCAAATAGAGACATGCTGCTATCTAACCAATATAAGGAAAAGACACTAGAAACCAAAGGCTGACTGGGTCATGAATCAACATCATGGATGTCAATATGCATGGACTTAAGATAACAGACTAAACATTTCAGGACTTCAAAAGCAGATAATTCAGGTAGTAGGGGATACTGCTTTCGAGAGACCCAAGAACATTGGTTCTCAGCAGGTGGGTCTTGACCCCCACAGAGGTTGCATTTCAGATCTTCTATATATCAGATATTTGCATCAGGATTCATAACAGTAACAAAGTTACAGTTATGAAATAGCAACAAAAATAACTATAGTTGGGGAATCACTGCAGCATTAGGAAGGTTGAGAAACATTGCCCAAGAACCCTGACTGGCATTGGAGGGGGATATGGGCTTTTGAAAGCACATGTCCTTATGAGGCAAAGATCCTTCCATTACACCCTTCTTCTGCCATTTTCTAGCTGTACACCCCTGAGGGAAGTTTCTTAATTCTCTGAGGTTACGTATCCCACCACTAATTATGATCACAGAAGATGAAAGAAAACATGTCAGTATAATGTCTGATATATGAAAGACCCTCAACAAATGAGTGACATTATTCCTAAAAGAGTAAAACAGAAATGACAGTAAATCACAATGTTTATTACATATGAGATAAGCATGACTAAGAGTTAATGTCACAATGTACTTGTATGCAGTCTTGATAGAAATGTGGCATTCCTAAAGGGCAGAGATATTTTCTAAAATGTTACTGATGGGGAACTATCCTCCATACATGGAATACAACATATTGTCTATATAGTATGGGAAAACCTATGTGTATAAATAATTACAATCTATATTAAGTCATAAAAATCACCAGCAAAAGTGCCACAGATAAATGTAAGGCATGAATAATTGGCAGAGCAGATTTCAGAGCTGATTTTTATTTGTTCAAAGGCTATCTTTTGCACTGTGATTTTGTTGTTGTTATCTAAATAACAGGTAGACATAGAGTACAAGAAGAGGTGGGGGCTGGAGAGCTGGCTCACTAGTTAAGGGTGCTTGCTTGCTCCCTCAGAGGATGAGAGTTCAGTGTCCAGAACCCACCATGGGAAATCTACAACCATCTGTAATTCCAGCTCCAGTACATCTGAGTCTGGTGTATGGGCACCCATAGATATAAATACACCTGCAACACACACACACACACACACACACACACACACACACAAATAATAAATCTTCTTTTTTAAAGATGTGGAAATCTATTTTGGTAACAAAAAATGCTAACGTGACATTTTATATTATGCTTTAAGCTTAAATGCATGATCTTATTTTTTGGACTATGGTATACATAATAATATACGTTTCATTATGAAAAATATGTATTTGATGGTTTTGACTATAAGTTACATGGTTATTATAGAAGTTTAAAAGCACCCAGGCCATAAAATAAAATGAGAAAAAGAATCTTAGTCCACAACACAGGGATAACTTATCAACTTTTTTGATGTAGTAGTAAATATGTAGATACTACAAACACAACTTTAAAAATAAAATCAGGATCATCTTTTCAGTTTAAAGTTCCCTTTGCTATTTAAACAGCTGGTATAAGTGGTATCACCCACTGTTCTTCGATGTTGTTCATTGACTGTGAATACTCTGCAATTCTTCCATTGGGTCACTCGGCTTTCCCCTACATTTAACCGGGGACACCATGCTGCCAGGGCAATCCTCAAATACAGCTATTTGTACCTCTGGCAGTGCCTTCAGGATAAGTCCTTGGAAGTAAAAATTCTTGCTGTAAAGTACATAATTTTAGGGCTTTCCTATGTGTATTACTAAAGTGCTACACCCAACCTCGATGGAAATTTATATTCCCTGTGGCAGTATATAAGAATGCTTACCTCACATCACTCCCTTAACATTTAATGACCACCTCAGAAATATTTGCTCATTTCTCATTGTTATACAGTGCTTATTTTTGATTTGTGTTTTTTTTTTTATTACTAGTGAATTTTTTAGAGATATTGCCTTCTAACAAATTTAGATGTTTTGACTATATTCCTATCTAGAGAGTTGATATTTTGAAAAGGAAATTTCTTATAAACTCTCATGTTGCTGTTTTTACTAATACTTTGCTGTTAATTTAATTGTTGATGATGTCTTTCAATTAATAGTGATGACACTGTCATTCCTTCTACAATTTTACACTTAAAGTAATAATTAAAAAGAATTCATGGTGAGGCAAACTCTGTTCCTATAAACATCATCATCTGGCGCCTGGAACAAGGGATGGTAGGTGGGACTTCCTCTTCCCATGGGAATGGTTCCCAGGGCATTAACTGGAAATAAGAATTTGAAATGCAGTGTCCTCTGCTGAGATAAGAAATTCATGACCAAATGAATCTAAGGCCTTTTGTTCTGGCTCTGGCTCACTTAGGGCATAGCTGGGAAACGAATGGCAAATGTTGCGAAGGAAAGAGAGAGGTCCTTCTCCCACAGCCCATTGAAAGTGCATTTCATCTCACCTGTCTTTTGATGTGAGATCTCCAGATGCTCCCACAAAACTTGTGTTTGGATTTATTTTCATCTCCACAAACACCACTGCTCCCTATTGCAGAAGTTCACTAATCGGCCATTTAATTACCGTCAAGGTGCTCTCCATACTGGGTGTGGCACAGAGTGTGAGCATTTGTCCTTCTTTGGCATCACTCTCTTTGAATGCTTGATGTGAATAGATTCTTTTCAGTGTCGAAAAACACACTTGAGTTTTTCTTTCTCTTGTTTCCCAGCCCTTGTTTCTCAGGCACTGGCAAAAGTCAGTTTCCTTTGGTGAAAGCATTCTGCTTTCCAAAATCCTCTGGCATAATCTCCTAGAGATTTGTTTTTCTACTACTTCCTAATTTAGAAACAGTCTTCAAAGGAGAAGAAAAAAAAAAAAAAAAACCTGACAAATTGATGTGAGACGGAAGTAACAATGATTTAATTTTTTAAAAATTTTTTCCATGGTAAGGTCTATACATTATCATCAACAATCAATAAAATTAGAAGAGGTAAACTGGGGGGTATCGGGAGCAATAAAATGTGCATACCCCAGTAGAAGGTTTTTTTTTTTTAGTCAAGAAGAAACGTGTGATATAAATTCAAGATTTTATTAAAATCGTTTTGGAGTTAAATGAACATAATAGCTTGGTGGTGAAGGACGATTTTTTTTTTAATAAGGCACAATAATGAGTTATGTGAATAAACAGAAAGAATGAAAAGTGTTACAAGTGTTAACTGTGACATTTAAGTGGTTACATGATTTTAATTATTCTTTTGATAATAAGCAGCCTTGTGACGTTTATTCAAGGCACTGAATCCTGTGCCTACTGTGGAATCTGCAGGAGAAAGACAGCTTTGTTTCCTGCCTTTGGCAATTTGAAGGAAACAAATGGGAATGGATTGAAGACTTTATAAAAATGTACCACCTACCACAAGAATTTCAGAAGTGCAAAGGTGAGGCTGCACTC
>PVIH01001706.1:53715-221044 GCA_004025045.1 Sigmodon hispidus | reverse complement strand
ACGCGTGCACGGGTGAGGGAGAGGACAGAAGTCCCTGCAGAGACCAAAAGAGGTCATCAAATGTGGAGCTGAAGTTGTAGGTAGTTGTAAACTCCACTGGGTCGTGTGTGTAGTGTTCACTCAGGTTTTCCGGAAGAGCGAAAACTGCTCTGACTGTCACTGTAATAAAGTTAGAAGTATTCATACAATTAAACGCATTTAATTTTCTGAGATTTTCTCCAAAGTTAATCAATTAGAATTTTTCTCTAAAATTCTTAAGTTGAACATATTTACTATGTGTAATGTAGTCCTAAAAGTCACATAAAGTGACATACTTTCAAAAATGTATCTATGATCTATGCTTTGAAGCCTGTTGATTGACAAATAACTAGTTCTGCAGATTATTTTCTACCCATTGAATGACACTACAACACACACCTGATTGTGTATGGTTTTTAAAAAATCTTTAGAATAGTCCTGCTATTTGTAGTTATCTGATAGCTGATTTGTAAAACTCACTGTCTGTATTTTATTCTCATGGAGCTTATGGTTGTAATTTCTCAAGGTAACAGCTGGCAGAATTTAAACCTTCTCTGTGTAACTATTTTCATTAAATTGTAGAGAATTCCTTCTTTATTTGTTGAGCTAATTCTGAACTTCTCCAATTGAATGGGTAAATTTTGCTTTGTTTATCTAATATGTTAGTGGCATAGATCTCGTGGTTATATTCAGTGATGTTGCCAAATATGCATTGTTTTACATTTAAAGGTGGAAGAATCAACAGTCGTGATGTCTGGATTTATAACTCACAGCTAAATATCTGGATCAGAGTTGCTTCTCTAAATAAAGGCAGATGGCGCCACAAAATGGCTGTCCTTCTTGGTAAAGTAAGAGAAACGGCTTTTTATTACTACTGCTGGTGTATGTCCAAAAGAAATGACACAGCTGCATCTTACATTTCCCTGTGGGTATTTGGCTTCAAATGGTATTTTCTTCCATTCCTAACCAAGATAAACTAAAGACATAAACAATATGACACTGTACTTTTTGAATAGATATTTTGTTCTCCTGATTTCAAATTTGTGACAGTTCAGCACATTTCTTACATGTTGGAATTCAAATGCCTAAGAACTAGAAAAGTATTATGTCTGATAACAAAATCAGGCCAGTGACTAGTCTACAACAATTTCTTTCCTTTTACTAACTTTGGCAATCAAGCAAAAAAAAATGTTTATTTTAAATGGTATTGTTTTGCCTTTTTTTATGCAAGGGGGATAAAATTAAGATAAACTCAATATGGTGTGTGTGTGTGTGTGTGTGTGTGTTTGTGTGTGTGTGTGTGTTGTTCATGCTTAGATTTTCAGTTGCACACATGTGACAGACACATGGAGGCCAGGGGTGGATATCAAATGTCCCACTCTATAACTTCACCTTTTCCCTTTGAGACAGAGTGCCAGCCAGCAAGCCCAATTCCCTACAACACTGCTGTTATAGTACTTTGCCTTGTTTTTATGTGAGTGTTTGGGAACCTTACTTGCTGAGGCATTTCCTTAGTCCCTTTGCCAACATGTTTCAGAGAGAATCTGTTACAGCCTATAGCTGACAAACATATAAAATAGATACACCTGCACACCATACAAAATGTTGCCCCTCTAATCCTGGCTGTTGGGGTCAAGTCAACACTGTCACAAGTCCCAGGCCAGCCTGGGCTACACATTAATACAGTCTATTTTGGTTCTGAACCTGAAACTGCTCTGTGAGCTAGTAGTTTGAGACTTTTTTTAAAGGCATCTCACTGTGTATTCCTGGTAGGCCTAGAATTTACAGAAATCCTCCTGCCTCTGCCCTTCTTGGACCCCTGAAGCACTGCACTAAGTTTTTAACATGAAACAGAGATGCCCTGCTTGTGCTCCTGGGGGACTTGGAACTGTTAAGCTGTTCCCCAATGCCCTCTTTATCTCTTTGTCCAAAACGTCTCAGATGAAGTGAACTGAGTCTGCCCTTGACCTTTAGCACCCCTTTCTGAGAAGATCTTAGGCTCTACTAGGACACATTTCAAAGCCACCAATAAAAAACCAGAACTTAGTTAAATCAGAGGTGATTACACTGGTGGCTTCTCTCTCAGCATCTCCCTTGACCTTTCTCCCACAGAGGTATCTTGAAATGTTCATATTGTGGAACATTAAAGGTCCTTGAACAGTTTCAAAGGTATTGCTTAACTGGACACATTGATACACACCTGTAATCCCAGCATTTGCAAGCAGAGGTAGAGAGGATCAAAAGTTAAACCAGCCTGACTAGATAGCAAGTTTGGGGCAAGCTTGGACTGTACCTCTCAAAAAAGAAAATCCTAAGCCCAATGTATATTATACACTTACATAAAATTCTTTATAGACAGTGAATACATATACAAGAAAAAATTGATGTCATTAAAGGATTTGAAAAGTCAGCATCTTGTTTGAGATATGTGTGCAGGTGTCTGTGAGGGCAAAAGAGAGCATTGAATCCCCTGGAATTGGAGTTACTGGCAGTTGTGAACCACCTGATGTGAGAGCTGGGATTCAAACTCCAAGCCTTTGCAAGAGTAGAAAGTGCTTGTAACTCAGTAGCCTTCTATCTAGCCCCCATATTTGATGACAGATCTCATGATGCATAGACTGACTTCCAACTCTATAACTGAGGATGACTTTAAACTTCTAATTCTCCTCTCACCAGCTCTAAAGTACTAGAATTGCAGTCATGCACCCCCCCCACTCTAGTACCCTCTAAAAGAAACAGTAATTTCAGTTCCATGGAGGTAAAGCATTTGCCACCCAAATGTGAGGATGAGAGTTCAAATCCAAAGAACCTACATAAAACCAGGAGTAGTTGTACATGTGTAATCTCAGTGTTCCTCTGGCAAACTAGGTGGTAAAGACTGGAGAATTCCTGGAAGCTCCTGGGCAACTAGTCTGGCATACACAATGGGAGACAGTGAGGCTGCGTTTCTAAAAAGGTGGAGACTCTGAACCTCAAGGTTGACCTCTGACCTATACAGACACACCAGATACAAGAGGTCCAACTGCAAAAGTACAAGACATGTGATAATACTTTTCTTTCTAATGGCAAAGCAGGCTGGCAAGATGGCTCAAATGGTAAAGCCATCTTGCACTTGTGGCCAAGCTGACAACCAACTTTTATCTCGGAGATGCACACCATGGAAGGAGGACACCAATTCTCAAAACTTGTCCTCTGACTTTCACATATGACGCAGTGATGCACATGCACACAATAAATAAAAATTTAAAAATGCAGAAATATTGCTGGAGCAGTCAGGGCTAAAATAAGGAATTTCAAATTAATTATAAAAATAATGTTTAATTATTTAAGCTGAACATAAAAGGCAAAGATGAAGGATCACTGTCTCAAAATCCGTTATATGTTAGTGAACTCTTAATTTATTTGACAAATGTTAGTATGTCGGATGCAGTGGTAACCAAAGCAAGCTGGTCATGGTGGCCCATAGAATCCTAGCCCTTGGGAAGCTGAGGCAGGATGATGTCAAATTCAAGGCCACTTTGGGCCATGTAGTACAACTATCATTGAATAAAAAGCAAACAGACATGGTAGCACACTTCTGCTCTGTAGTCTTTACCTGAAGCAAGAAGATGAAGAGTCTGAGAGCAGCTGAGCTGTCTGAAATTCTATCTCAAACAACAACAACAAAAGAGTTCAAAGCTTAGAAGAACTGTATTTAAAAACATATTTCATCTCTTACACAGCAAATACACAACTCATGAGTACTATTATTCTGAAAATTAGAATAAGGTTAAATTCAAACCTATAAAATCATTTTAATTATAAATACTGTTTATAGGAGGTGGAGAAATGGTTCAGCAGCCAGAAGCACTTGCTGTTTTTCAGAAGGCCTGAATTCAGTTCCCAGCACCAACATGGCAGCTCCAAAGTATAATGCTAGTTCTAGGGATCCAGTGCCCTCTTTCAGCCTCTGGGCAGCAGGCACACATGTAATGACAAGCTTGCATGCAAAACACTCACATATAAACCTTAAATAATCTACAAAAAACTTGGGATGGTGTAGACTGAAACATCTTAGAGAGGGAAAGGACTATTAAGGGATATTTAATATGAGTCTGGCTGTAATCCCAGGCAGGAAGATAGCAAATTGAGAAATCTTGGGCTTCATAGTGGTGAGGCTCCACCTCCAGAAAAGAAATACCTCAGAAACCTCACACATGGACAGGAAGTAATGCAGCAGCAAAAACTCAGGTTTTCTTAGTCCAGAAACCTCTTAATGTTGATATTCATGATTTATGTTTGTTGTATATAATGTGTGTAGTATACATCATATTTAATCCCCAAAATTGAATTATGTGCCAGGCATTATGTGTGTGTGACTCATGCTAGTAATCATAGACTTGGGAGGCTGAAGCAAGAGGATTGCCACAAGTTTAAGGCCAGCTCATGAGGACTTGTCTCAGAAAAATCACAAAAAGGGATTATGTGGCAGTGTTCTATCTTATTATTCATAGTTTTAAAACTAAAGAATTATTTATGTTTGTGTGTGTTTGTGTTGAGTGTTCTTTGTTGAATATATGCACGTGTCTGTATCCTTGAAGGCTAGAATAGGGTGTCAGATTCCCTGGAACTGAAATTACCTTGTGTGGGTGCTGGAAATAGAACCTGAGTCCTCGGGGCTGGAGAGATGGCTCAGAGGTTAAGAGCACCGTCTGCTCTTCCAGAGGACCCGGGTTCGATTCCCAGCACCCACATGGCAGCTAACAACTGTCTGTAGTTCCAGTTCCAGGCAAACACCAAGGCAAATAAATAAATAAATAAATAAATAAAGTTTAAAAAAAAAAAAGAACCTGAGTCCTCTACAAAAGCTCTTGACTGCTGTGCCATCTCTCTAGCTCACGTTCTGTTTGTTTAAAACAAGATGACCTGACACATGAGAAATGTGCAATGGAAGTAGTATTGGCTACTATGGATATACAAAGGCACACAGAAAGATAAATTGTGGACAGATTTAAATTACATGTCTGAAGTTTAGGCATTCGGTTGTGGTCTATAAAGGATTGATGGTGTTTGGGAAGGTTGGAATGTAGTTAAGGGAGCTATGAAATCTTGTGACCCTTGAGCAGATGGTGATGATGGAAAACAAAACGGCAGACTGGAGAGCCTATGAAAGACCCAGTTGAACTTCATAGTTAGATGTGGCAAAAAAAAAAGTTGATGATAATTGTCCATTAAAATGAATATTGGTATGAAACTAGAAAGCTTGATTAAAAGCTTCTAATATACATCATGATGTACACGGGATTGTTTGCATGTAAGCCATTCACTAAATGTCTCTTTTATGGCTTCAGGTATCATGTGAAGGTACTGCCCCACCACTATCAGTGAAAAATGTTGAGAAAAACTCTTTGAGCTAATGTGTCTCAGGTATTTAGTTGCTGTAGGTGCTGGAAGCTGGGCCTTGCCTTCAGAGAGCTTACACTGCTGACCCTTACCTGGCGTTATAGGTGCATAGTTTTATTACTTTATAACTATCTCACTGTTAATTGAACAAAACTTGAAAAACCTTATTCCCATGGGTATGATCAAGACTTGTTATTCAAGAGGGGTGGGAAAAAAGGCCATTCATAGACAAAGCATAAGTATACAGTAAGGTAAACAAATACACAGTGTGCCTGAGTGATTAAAATGTCACTGAAGGGCACGTAACAGAAAATGTTCTATAGTGGTTGTGGGCAGAGGGTTGCTAAGAAGTGAAAAAGTCTCAGAAAACTGAACTACATACACTGTAGTTAGAGCTGTCAGGGCCTTGAATGAGAGGATCCCTCTAATTTTAAGTGAGAAGATAAACATTTTAGACTTACTAATAAGACTTTTCCCCCTGCATTTTACATATTAGGTGTACGTTGTCGGAGGCTATGATGGGCAAAACAGGCTTAGCAGTGTAGAGTGTTACGATTCTTTTTCAAATCGATGGACAGAAGTTGCACCACTTAAGGAAGCAGTGAGCTCTCCTGCTGTGACAAGCTGTGTAGGAAAACTATTTGTGATTGGTGGAGGACCTGATGATAATACTTGTTCCGATAAGGTGAGTTGTGTGCTTAGAGAACTTCCCATACTGTATACATATGGGAGCCAGATGGATAGGTCACAAAGTGTGAGAGATCTTCCAAGAGTTATCTGCTGTCCTGTTCTGAGGGAAAAGCACTGAATTTCAAGTTGCCACAGTGACAGTAACACCATAATATAGTCAGTTATTTGCTATGTGTAACAAATGTGATTAAACCTTTTTGAAATGAGACAAATCTTGGAGAAAACACTTTACTGTCATCTACAGGATTTAAATGCAACATAGAAAATAAATGAGCAAAAGTCAAGGCCCTAATGATACTGCTTTTGCTTCCAGCTGGGTCATTTCTTTAAACCTTTGAAGGGTGTTTGGGTTTTTTGTTATTGTTGTTGTTTGTATGGTTGGTTGGTTTGGCTTGGTTTTGGTTTTTAGGACAAAAGAGGAAAAATTGCCTCTAAAGTAGAAGTAGAGGGTGACCCAAAGTAGCTGCAGTTCCAGCTCAGGGACAGAAGAACATGTGCAATCCTGCCATTTCAGAAAACGCCATGTTTATTCTGAGGAAGGGTACATACTGGCTAATTAGTTTATGGTGATAGTGGAATTTTATCCATCAATTCATTTATTTTCTTACTTGGTGGTAATACATTATCAGATGGTAAGGATACTCACTACCAAACTGCTGATCTGAGGTCAAATCCCTACATCCTACTTCTTCTGAAGAGCACCAGCTTTGCAGGTTGTCCTCTGACATCCACGTGGGCACTATGGCAATAGAGTTACCTATTTAAGTTCATTGAAAATTGATGCTAACTGAAAATAAATTAAATTAAGGCTGCCTGGTGTTCTTTTGAAGGACTACCTAAACACATAAAGAAATTATATCAGATTTAGACATAACTTAAAGCAATTTCAAAAAAAATCTTAAGTCTTTTAGTGTATATTAGTAAACCTGAGGCAATTCCTCTTAGAAATAATCTGTGTGTGTTTTGTTTCTATCTTCTGTTTGATGGTAATAAATTGGACTTTCTTTTGTTGACTTAAAAAAAAAAAAAGGTGGTTTATCCTTCACCCAAAAGCAAGAATTTTTTTAATTTACAAATTTTATTAGTCAGACTAGCCTCATTTAATTCTTTGAATAATGATTTTTAACTGTGTTTATATATATTGACAAATTTTTAAAGCAAATTTGTTTAGACATCTTACTTATTCCATGTTTTTCTGTATTATTAGGTTCAATCTTATGATCCAGAAACCAATTCTTGGCTCCTTCGTGCAGCTATTCCGATCGCCAAGAGGTGCATAACAGCTGTATCTCTGAACAACCTGATCTATGTGGCTGGTGGGCTGACCAAAGCAGTGTACTGTTATGACCCTGTTGAAGACTACTGGATGCATGTCCAGAACACATTCAGCCGGCAGGTAACAGCAAAGGGTCCAAACAGAAGCTAAGAGGAAATAAGTGACATGTTTACTTACTTGAATTTTACTTTTCAAATATCTCACAATTTTTTAAACTCCCTCCCAAGGAATTGTTTTTTATTCTTTTGGGGGATTTTTAGGGTGTGGGAATTGGGTTTAGGGCCTCATGAACACTCAGTAAACACTCTACACTGAACACAATGCTCTCCCCCAAGGATTCCCTTGAACTTTTGCCTAATCAACCCAATATGAAGTAGCCATTGTAGTTAGGCTTTTAGCTAAAACAAACAAACTCAGCCTTCACATTTTTCAAAATCTTGTTTTATTCTTCTGACCTTTCTCTTTCATATCTCAGGAGAGGAGAGTGTTTCTTTTTTGCTTGTGAATAGAATCTCAACACCAGAAATACCACACTAGATTATTAGCAGGGAAGCAGACAGAGATGCTGGGAACCGAAAGGGGGAAGGGGTCTTGTGTGAGCACTTTCTTTTTTTTAAAGATTTTCTTTTTTTTTTTTTTTTAACTTTATTTATGCAGTATACAGAAGAGGGTACCAGATGTCATTATAGATGGTTGTGAGCCACCATGTGGTTGCTGGGAATTGAACTCAGGACCTCTGGAAGAACCGTCAGTGCCCTTAACCTCTGAGCCATCTCTCCAGCCCAGCACTTTCTTTAAGAGGGTGGGTGGGTCCATGTTTGCATAGCCACACCCAGGGGTGTAGCAGCAGCTCTGCTCCATCCCAGGTGAATGCCGGCCTTGGGAATGCTTACATTTCACCTTTTGGGGTGTGTGTGTGTGTGTGTGTATGTATGTATGTATGTATGTATGTATGTATGTATGTATGTATGTATAACTGGGTTTATGGGACGAGGGTAATGGACATGGGGGAATAGTGGATGTGGTTGTCGTAATCTCTGCATGGCTACTTCCGCCTGACACAGGGATGGAGATGTCTGCTGGATTCTTCTGCTCCTCTTGTAGTGTCTGGGCTTGAGTCATAGGGCCGTGAATTTTGTTTCCTGGAGCTCGGAAAAAAATATGGGTTAGCGATAGAATTTTGGGAATGACAGATTAAGAGGAAAAGAGGAGAAAAAGAAGCTTGGAAGTGGGGGCTTTGCCTATTTTTAAATAAACCGGGAGGTAGCTGCCTTTTCGCCTAAGGGCTTCTATTGTCTACTGCCTGCATATTAAGGTCTGTGAACCCTTGCTAGGTCTGGGAAAAGGAAGGGATTAAAGTGTACTGTATTTTGCTTACCTGGACTCCTGGATTTACCTGGACTCTTTTTTTTTTTCTTTGGCTGTGAGTATGGGGGTAGGAAATGGTCTTTGTTTTATCTCAGGGGGTGGTATCTGCAACTGAAATGTTGAGGCTGTGATTGAAAGGTTGAATGATCTTTGTTTACCTGTTAACAGTTCTAAGGTGACTCTGGGTTTTCTTTAAGTCCCCAGCAGATTGCCTGGGGCTTTCTTTGTTTACTAGATACCAATCTCAGCTTCTGCTCTGGCCGTCTACAATGAAAGCTCAGACAGGCTTCTTTTGTACGATTTTGGGTCATTTGCCTGGCTACTTTGAGGCAGGGGAGGAATAAAAGGTTTAAGGTCAAAGAGAATTTAAATTTAGGGCCCTCTGTTTAGAGGCTTATTAGTTTTGTTGTAAATGAAATGGTTGTGCTCAGGCCTCATTCATCCACCTGGAGCTGGAGCTCGCCTTTATCCTACTACTGCTCACCTTCCTTTAACTACCACAATGCTGCTTCTAATGCTGGAATTGTGTCTCTCCTCACATGTTACATGGGGATGTGGGTGTCCCGGAGAACAGGAGAGGGGGCCACTCTCCTGTAGCTCCAGTTACAGGTGGTTGTGAACCACCTGATGTGGCTGCTGGGAATCAAACTGTAGCCCTCTGCAAATGACAGAAATGCTCTTAACCCCTGAGCCAGCCTGCTCCCGCAAAATGTATTCTTTTCTTCAGCCTAGGCTTTCTTTTTTCTTTCTTTCTTTGATTGATTGGCTGGATTTTAAAAGTCTTTCTATCTCTTTATGTATTTTAGACAGGCTCTCACTATGTAGCCTTGACTGGTTTGGAACTAACAGATCCTATTTCCTCTCCCTTCTGAATGGAAAGGTGCAGCATAACCAGCCAAAGACACACTCTTAAAGGTCACCGGTAGTCCTTGCTCCTTTTGCTTTCACGGTCTTGTTTTTTTCTACTCTGGCTTTAAACATGAGTTGCTTAGCCTCTTTCCTGAATTACTTGATTGCTGCTCAGAACTCACTGTGTCCCCCCTTTTCCCACCTGCATTGTCCATTGGGCTCAGAAGTGCTCTCCTGCCATTTCTGTCCAGACATCTCAGGAAGCTCACTCACTGGCCTGTCCTCAGAGTCCTGTCCTCTAATCTAGCTTCCCTAAACCAGTTTGTTGCTAGTTACTCTCCAGCAGACTCATTATGTCCCCTTTACTGAAAACCTACTGACCTAACTCCAGAACTCACCCCTTTGTTCTAGGCCTGCTGTTGTCTCCCTTTGTTTCCTTTTCTACTGCTCTTAGTCAAAAGGCCAGAAAGTGATTGCTGTGTTTGTTTGTTTGTTTGTTTGTTTTTGAGATAGGGTTTATCTGTGAAGCCCTGGCTGTCCTCAGAACTCAGAGATCCACCTGTCTCTGCCTCCCAAGTGCTGAGACTAAAGGCATGAGCCACCATGTCCAGCTAATTGCTTTTTTAAATTTTATTTTCTGTAACTTTAGTCCAGTTATTTTTATTTTTAGTATAAATCATGTGTTACTTTGTGTTGGTTTGTATTGATCCCTCAGCCTATGATGCTTTTTTTAACCTTCTCTACTTATAATCCTACTCATCTTTCAACAATAAACACAGGTTTCCTTGGTCAGAACTGACCTTTTCCCACTGTTTTTTACGTACTCCCACTGAATATAACAGTTGTATACTCCTTAGAGTTTTTGCTTATTTTATTTGTTGATGGGTCAGTTTAAGTCCAGCTCCAGGAGATCTGATGCCCTCTTCAGGTCTCCAAGGGCACCTATATGCATGTAGTGTACATTCACACACACCCATAAATAAGAATAAAATCTAATGAGAAACAACCAAAACTAATCCAGGGCAGATCCTCCTGCCTCCACCTCTAAAGGGCTGGGATTACAGATGTATACTACAATACCAGAACCCCTTATGAGTTTAGGTTTTTTGTTTTGTTTTGTTTTGTTTTTAACATTTATTTGTTTGCATGTATGTGTGTCATAGTACATGTGGAGGTCAGATACTGTGCAGGATTTCACTATATGGGTAATGGAATGGAATAGAAGTTGTTGGGATTGGTAGGAGACACCTTTTAGCCAGTGAGCCATCTAACCAAGTCGCCCCTTATGGTTTGTGCGTGCATTGTGATTGGTGTGTGTGTGTGTGTGTGTGTGTGTGTTATGTGTGTATGCTGTATATATGAGTGTCCCCAGATATGAGAAAAGAATGTTGAATCCCTGAAATGACTGGGGACTTGAACTTGGGTCCTCTAGAACTGTTTCTCATTCATTTTTTCACTTAAGTCTCTCTAAAGGGACTGTTCCTTGATCATATGGTAATTATAATAGCTCTACTTCATTGCAGTAAGCTATTTAAAGCCTTGTCAGTCTGCCATGCCCTTCACATCCTGGTCTCTGTTACAATGCACTCACTTCATTCATGCAAATATCCAGCACTCACATGTACAACAGGCATTGGGTAAAGGGTAGATGAGCTGATACTGTATCTCCCTTTCTTATACTGTGTTGCTTGTTGTTTTCCAGTTTATTATCAAATCCTTTATCTTCTATAGATAATTTTTTTTTTTATGTATTTGGCTAAACAGGAAAACTGTGGTATGTCTGTGTGTAATGGTAAGATCTATATCCTTGGTGGAAGACGGGAAAATGGAGAAGCTACAGACACTATTCTCTGTTACGATCCTGCGACAAGTATCATCACAGGGGTCGCTGCAATGCCCAGACCAGTATCCTATCATGGCTGTGTAACTATTCATAGATACAATGAGAAATGCTTTAAGCTCTAAACCCAGGATACCTCGCACAAGAAGCTACACCAGTTCAAGAGGGAGGTTTTAAAAGCTACCAAGCAAGAATGCATCTCCTTTGTGCTGTATGCAAAAAGAAATAAAGAAATAATCCTGATGTCTTTCTGTTCAGAATATCAGTATTTCAAGTTGTAATAAATCCTTGACTGTAACTGGAGGTAAGAGGTGTTAAAATAATGGTAGTTATAGTGCAGACTTTTAATCCCAGCACCCGAAGGCAAGGAAGGTTGATGTCTCTGATTTTGAACCCAGCTTCATCAACATCAGTTCTAGGTCAGCAAGAGCTACACAATAAGACCTTGTCTCCAAAAAAAAATATTAAATTTGGCCTATGAATATACTTTTGCATCTGTGAGAAACTGTGTAGGGTAGGAAATAACACACAGCTATAAACTTCTTGGAAATTTGTGAACTGTCTTTGAGAAATGTTTATTTGTCACTTATTTAGAGAAAAATTGTATGACTGAATTTTCCTTTAGGTTGAATTGCCTGATGTTAAGAACATTTAGAATTCATTGTAAGGGAAAGAAATGAGTTTTAGTTATGTCACTGACTTTATCCTTACTGATTAATTTCATTGAAGGTAGGTTTTTTCCCAATTGTAAAAATGTGACAATTCAGCTATTATAAAATACCAAATTTTATGACTTCATAGACTGTCCTCTGTTATTAATACTTTTGTGAGCTTATGTGGGAGATATAAAAGAAGATTTAAATTATGTATTAGTCCCTAAGGGGAAAAAATAATTATCGAAGAAAAAAATGTAATCTGCTTTGGTTCTGAGGGTATTTAATGATTCATCTGGGAGTCCACTAAAGAAGTTCTTCCCTTAAAACTAACAATGGAGTTGAATTCCCTTTTACAGAGCCAGGAGATAGTACAAACATACCTGTATCCAGGATTTGGATGGTGCATCAAAAGAAGCCAAGTTGGGACTGAAGAGATGGCTCAGTGGAAAGACACTGCTCTTGCAGAGAACCCTAGTCTAGCTCCCAGTACCCATATCAGATGGTTCACTAAGGCCTGTAATTCTAGTTCCAGGGAATCCAACACCCTCTGGCCTCCCTGGGCACCTAGTAGCATGTGGTGCACAAAAATTTACACAGGCACACACATAAGTACATAAAAGAAATAAATCTTTAACAAAACAAAAATATATTTTGTAATGCTGCTGTAAGAAAAACAAGACATGTTTGCTCCCTACCCAGCCCAGTAGATTTGACCTTCCTAGTGTGGTGCTTTGTTGAGTACCTGTACCCTGCCTTTGTAAGCATCTATCAGTTCTACGAATCTTTATACCGTTTATAATCTTTATCTAATCTTTATACTTTATAGTGGTCCTAGAACAAGGACCACTCTTCTTTGTACGGCCATTTGTTTGTAGGTTAGATCTGAACAACACTGGCCAGCAGCAGTGTCAGTCTTCTGAGAGAAATGTCATATTTGGGAGTTGTATAAAATATTTATCAACATTTCCAAATTTTTATTAAATTTTTTTGCTCTCAGTTTTTCACTTCCATCTGTTTTCAAAGGGAAAGATAAATTTTTTTTTTTTTTTTGGAAATATAAGTGGGTACAGCAAGAACTAGTGTAAGTAATTATTGTAACTTCTGTGTGGAAGATAATGATTTACAAAGCTGAAGGCTGTCCCAGGTAGATTGGTTAAAATAATCATCAAAAGCCTAACAGTGTGGTAAACTTTCTTTCTCATCTTAGAAAAAAACAAACATTTCTTAAGAGTTAGTGCTTACTTGGAATCTAAATTCTGAGAAAAACTCTAGAAAATACACTTATAAAATTGTTTTCAAGCCATAAACTTTATAACTGATAACTGTAGAAGGGATTCAGAAAACAGTTATCTGTCAGTTGAGAGACAGTTGTATGTACAATTGAGGGTATTTGTACTGTAATTTTATAGAAATACCTGCATTATACTTCTGTTAGATAATCTAAACTTTAGTTCAGAAATTTTTAACAGTAAAGTGTGTGAACAAAAGGTTTGTAAATGCTTAGAATTCTGCAAATGATAATTGTTATTCTCATGTATCTTTGTAGGATCATGTGTCCATTCATAAATACATCATATAAAAGACACTCTCAAAGTAAATTTGTAGTTTAGTATTTTTGTCTACTGTAAAAATATTATCTCCTTGTATTTTGTAATGTTTTTATCTTTCATATATCCTGTGTTTGCTGTAGTAAGTCGAAAAATAATCTTGAAAAATTGTAATTTGTTTTTTAAAAAAAAATTTCTTTATGTAATTTAAAACCACATAAATTGAGTAGTTGCAAATTATGTTAAGTTACCTGAAGGTATCTTGAATCTTAGAAAATTAACTTTTTAAAGCTGCCCAATTGATATTTTAACTTTTTAATTACCTTCCTTACATTTTAACTTCCTATAATTGCTTATCCTTCTTTTTTAATTCTTGATAGTAGTAGTAAGCCCTGGTAAGAAAAATAATTTTACAATATAATTAGTATATTAAAAGGGATGTATCACCAATTTTAGTGTCAGGCTGTATTCATTCTGTCCTATCACTGGCAGATTTCCTTTTGGTAGGTGATACTTATATACACCTCTAAATTGTGTGTATTTGTTTATATGTAGACAATATGGTTGTGTAATAACATCACAAAGGATTTTTGCAGTTTCATTATCAGAAATAGATATAAAAAATGATTATATTCCACTCAGTTGCAGAAGACTAAATTTGGACATTTCTGGAGTACTCTGTTATTGAGACAGGCTCTCTAGTCTATGCTAACCTCACGCTCTTGGTGTTCTATGCCTTCTGAGTGCTGCAGGCACAAATGGAAGCCAGCACCCATTTTCTCGAGTATAATCATTTCATCTGAAAGTACAGATGTGGTTGTGAGTCTCTGTACCTGTGTAATAGCAGTGTTAAGGGTCAGAAAGCACATTGCTGGAAGAGAAGTTCACAAGACCCTGTTGGGATATCTCAGCTGGAAAGAACTTGAAAGTATGTTTTGTGGATCAACAGAAAATTACACTTGGTTTTTGTGTGTATTTTTTTTCCATCAACTTGAATTCTTTTCCAACTCTTTTCCATGTATGCCAGTGTGGCCTGAGTTCATCTTTTTCTACTGTGCCATCCCCGCTGAGTTTACTAACAGTTGAATTGGATTTTCCATAGCTGTTTTTGTAGATGATTGGGATCCAGATGTTTACTCCATTTGAATCAGGTTTAAAATACATAAATGCTCAGGGAGGACATGAACTTGTCACTGCTGCCTGTTTGGGGTGTGTACAAAGTGCTGTCTCTTAAATACTATGCAGTGGATGACTCTAGACTAAGATTCTTTCAGAAACGTCACACATGGCCATGGTTGAAGGATGACAGTGCTTCATGACCTGAATTGTGTATGGATATACTGTCAAACTCCCATTTGGAAACTCAGGAAAAACAAAGGTGGTTTTCCTACTTTTGTCCATGTCCAAACTAGGTGTGTGCTGCTTTTTTCCTCATCTGTCAGTAGATTTTAAAAATCACTTTGAGAGCCCATGCACAAAGAGAGGAAGGGAGTTATCTGTGTATTCCTTTAACATCTTGGAATATATATGTGAAAAGGATCATCTCCAGACTTTAGGTAGTACCAAGTGATAAAATGTCTAGAGGTTTCCTGTGGACTGCCTTGTTTCATAGTCAGCCCAAGACACTACAAGTTAGCATGAATTGACCTTACTAGACTTAGTTGTGCATAGTTGTACAGTACCTATCATTCCCGCCCTCAGAGGTGGGGGCTGGAGGATCAGAAGAGTTCAAAGACAGCCATGGCTACATAGTTAGGTTAAGGCCAGACTTTGCCACTTGAAATCTCATGTCAAAAATAATGGAATTGTTTGACAGTCTGTAGAAAGCTAGAATTATATCACTTCACCCATTATTATGTTAGGTAACTAAACAATTCACAATATCACACAACCAGAATGAAGCAGTTTGGCTGACCTATAAGGCAATAGATTTGACTAAATATACTTATATCCACATATAATGCTAGGCCTCGAACACTACTCCCAAGAGTCTAAACTGACTATAGCACAGATGTTTTTAAAGTGTTTTAGTAGTAATCATGTTGGAGTGATGGTTCAGGAGTTAAGTTAGGAGCACTGGTACTTCTGTTCTTGCAAAGGATCTGGAGTGGGCACACAAGTGTCAGTAACTCCAATTCTTAAGGTTCCCATACCCTCTGGCCTCCACTGGCACCAGGCACACACATAGTGCCCATACATTATGTGCAAATATTCATAGTACAGGCAAAATCATATGCATCAAAGTAAATGAAAAATATTAAAATATTGTATATGAATTTTTTTACATTTTGTGATCCCCTTAATTAAGCTTACATAGTACTAAAGGTAATCCTAAATTTTTCAAAAGTGAAGTCGTAACTTTATAAATTGTTCCAAAGAAATTTGTTTTAATGTTTATGCCTTAAGCTCCCCAGTGTCATTTCAGGCTGATTAAATTTAGCATGCATAAACTGCAGATTTGCCTCCTGTGCAGTAAATGCATTTGTTTGATTGGCAGGGTTTTATTTTTCATTTTTGTTTTTGAAATTGAGTTGGTTTTATCTTTTGAACCAGGGTCATATGTAGCTCAGCCTGGCCCAGAACTCTTGTTTTGCTAAAAATGATTTTGAACCCCATAGTTTGCTCCAGTGCCACCAGGCTGTATGGATTCTATCTGTGGGTTGGTTAGTTCAGTTGATTGATTTAATGTGGCCCTGGCTGACCTGGAACTCAGTACATGGCCAGGCTGGCCTTGAGTAATGGCATAAGTGCTAGGATTATAGACTTGAACCACCACACCCAGCTGTCCTGATATACTTTTGTGAGTTCCAACTGTGTAGTTGCTTGGCAGAAAGAGTGTTAATTATTTAAGGTTGTTGCTTGGTTTACATTTTTAACTCTTGGTACCTAGGTGCTTTTAAAACTCTCAGATAAACACCCATTAGGCTTTCATAAAGGTCATTTGAAATACCTAATAGTGAAAAATGTATAATTATTTCTGTTATGTCTTTATATTAGTAATTAGTTCTGCTTTAGGCTTTTTCTTTTAACTTTCTTGAGAAAGCATGTCTTCCTTATCACCCCTCCAGCAGCGTGTGAATTTCCAAAGCTAGCTGAGGTGAGGTTTCAGAACTGAACAACTAATGTACTTTATTGTAATAGCTACACACCAACTGCTTTCAGCTTGAATCTTCACAATGAAAAAAGAATGTTTTATATGTTCTTGTTTTCTGTTCCATTGTAGTACATTAATGCTTATGTTTTTGTTTAATGGCACTTCTTCCATACTTTAAATTTTTAAAAATTGTATCTAATGTCTTTTAAGTATTACTTGACTATATGGTTACATTAAATTTTGTTTATCAAAAATCTGATGAGTTTTAGTTTTGTTTTAATATACCCAAGTGATTGTGAAAAAAGGGACAAAGGGAAAATCAGATGTTTATATTTACCAGAATAATCAAAAAATAACTCATGACATAAGCAAGAAATTAAAATGGTGATTTGAGGAAAGAAAATAGTGGCCAATAAGAATACTAAAGTTGATGTGTGTTGAGCAGGGTCCCCAGTATAGCAGCGATGAGGAGGAGCTGTTCATATGAAGCAGAGCTGGGTTTAATAAAGATAGGTTAATAGTTAATTTACCTATGAGGTTTAAGAGAAAGGCACTCAGAAAATAGTATGTGTTGACTTAACAATGGGCTCAATATGTGGAGGGAAGGAAGGGTATTGGATCCCCTGGAACTTGAATTACAGTTGTGAGCCTGCAGGGAACCAACTCGAAACCCTTGAGTGGTAGAATCTTTCAGAAGTGAAGGCTTCTAGCCTGTTCCTGGATTCCTTTCCCCTGCCATTTGAAGCCATGAAGCCCATTCATGTGGGAGGACTCCTTAAACTTGGTTTGACTATTGTACTAAAGGAAATATTGTAAACTGTTTATAACCCTGGCTCCCTGTCAAAATTAAATGCTACCCCAGTTTTATGAATTGTAAGGACTGGCTGTTTTGTGGGGAGGATCCTTACAGCTTTGAGATCATTTGCTGACATACCTATTGTGGCAATAGGACACATTTTCCATTCTTGGGGCATTCTCATTTAAAAATCCAATCTTCTGGAGCATGATGGTACAGGTGTTTAATTCCACTTAGGAGGCAAAGGCAAGTGAATCTCTGTAAGTTCAAGACCAGACCACACAACATAATCTAGCTTCAAAGGCTACACATTGAGATCCTGTGTGTGTGTATTATTAGAGGTTGTCCTGAAATCATACTCTGTTTGAAAGTTTACATTCACCTTTAACGGGGAAAAGAAGGAAAAAAATATCATTCATGAGGGAAAACCAAGGACCACTGACAATAAAAACATCTCCTGTGCAGAATTGGGAGTCCAGCATTGGATGAGTTGAGAACACTTGTTCCTCCTAAGTAAAGAACAAGTTCAGAAATTTGGATTAAAGCAGCTTTAATAACTTGATACCAGATATTTGAGGGTGTAGCGGGTATCCGAGGGCAATACTTATTTCTTAGAAATTAGATAAATGGAGAAAGGTAGCTGTATGTAGTAAGTTTCTGACCAGGACTTTCTGGCATATCCCCAAAGATTGGGAGCCCTGCTGCCATTTTTGCCCCAAATAATCACACAAAGACATTAATTTCATGCTGATTAACCTATGACTCAGACATATTGCTGGCTAGCTCTTCCATCTTATTTCTGTAATCTGTTTAGCGATGTGGCTTGGTACCTTTTCTCAGAGCAGCATGGTTGTCTTTCCTCTACATCTACTGGCATCTCTGGTATCTGCTCTGTTCTTCCTGTTCCTAGAGTTTTCTTGGTCTGGTAGACCTGCCTTCAAAGCCTGCCTGTCTTCTGGCCAGTCAGCTTTTTATTAGTAGGAGAGACAGATATTTACAAAGTATCAGAATGTAGTCCCACAGCATTCCTCTCTTCATGTTTTTTGGTTTAAAAAAAAAAAAATCTAACATCTTTTTTTCACTATTATCTATAACAGTTTATAACCAACACTGTAAACACACAAAGACAAACATAATCCATTTTTTTGGAATGTGGACATAATACTCTAGGCTACTTCCTGCTGAATGGGGTCACTGGCAACCATGGAAACTCAAAGGGAAAAAATTAGAATTATGGGCAAGTCCTTAGTGGAGTAGTCTCTAAGGCTGGGTCATCTCAGCCAATCTTAAGTTGTTTTGGATGCAGAGTACAGAGGAAAGTGCAACAGAGGTGCTCTGAATGCTGCATCATCTGGGCCATCCATTTCCATTGGAGACATTTCAGGAGTCTTCTTCAATCAAACTTTCTTTTCTTTTTTTTTTTTTTAAAAAAAAAAAGTTTATTTATTTACTTACTTGCCTTGGTGTTTGCCTGGAACTGGAACTACAGACAGTTGTTAGCTGCCATGTGGGTGCTGGGAATCGAACCCGGGTCCTCTGGAAGAGCAGATGGTGCTCTTAACCACTGAGCCATTTCTCCAGCCCCCAAACTTTATTTTCTTTAACCAAGAATAAATAAATACACAGCCTCTCATTTTCTGTGGACATAAAAAGAAAACCTCTTCTCCAAAGTAGCCTATCTTTTTATTTCAAGTTTAAAGTCAACTCATTTACAAAATATATAGGTTGGGTTAATCCAGCAACATTTATAATCAAATAGCTTTTAACAGCTTTCAATACTTCATTTTCAGTCAAAAAACTTAAAGACAAGACAATAATATACATTATCCAGATACTTTTTGTAGTTTCCATCTTTATGTGGCATATCATTATTTTTACTCTTAATATTTTTGCTTGCAATTTCTTCCCCCCTTCCCTCCTCCCGATCCCTCCCACTCTGCCTTCAGCCTCCCCTCCCCACCCTTTCCTGATCCCCTCCCCAAAAAAGGGCAAGAAGGCCTAAGGTGGGTCAGCTCAGCATGGCACATCCACTCCAGGCAGGTCTGCTCTCCTTATCCCAATATCAAGACTGGGTTAAGTGCTCCTCTGAAGGAAATGGGCTCCAAGGTGCCAGCCCACACACAGGACACAGTCTGACCCTTGAGGCTCCACATAATGCCCATGCCAGTGGACAGTCACCTGTACTTGGAGGGCCTAGCTTCTTTTCCCAATGGTTTCTCAGTGGCTGTTCTTGATTCAGTGAGCTCCCCAGAGCTCCAGGAAGCCATCCCTGTGGGACTTCTCATAATCCCCATCCCCTTGCTCATAAAGACTTTCCTCTCCCTCTCTCTAGCTGGACCAGGAGCTCTGCCCAGTGCTCAGCCATGGATCTCTGCCTCTGCCTCCATTCATTGTTGGACATAGATTCTGTAATGACACTTAGGGTGGTTATTCATTTGATTATAGGGAAGTCCTGTCTAGGCACCCCCTCCATTATTGGTTGGTGACCTAGCCAGGTCTTGTGAGTTCCTGGAGGATACCCTAAGACCTGGTCTCTTTCCAACCCCCACATTGGCTTCCTCTATCAAGATATCCATCTCTTTTTTTTTTTTCTCCCTTTTTGTTACTCAACCATTTCCTCTCAGTGATTTGTTCTTGGTTGCTACCTGTTATGATCCTAATTTGCTAAAGAGATCTCTAATTTCTCTTCCTAGGGGAATCTCTGGGTGTTTCTCTTAAGTTCCTTCTGATCACAAGCTGTTCAGTGGTTGTGGTTTGCAGCTTGAGTACTCTTTGCTTTTTGTCTAAAGTCCACTAATGAGTGAGTACGACCCATGCCTATATTTTTGGAGTTGTGAGACCTTGCTCAGAAGGATATTCTCCAAATCTGTCCAATTGCCATGCAAATTTTAGGATGTCATATTTTTTTAATGCTGAATAGCCCAATGTGTAGATGTACCACAGTTTGTTAATCCATTCTTTAGTTGAGATGCATCTAGGTTGTTTCCAGATTTTTTCTTTAAAGATTTATTTATTTTTATTTTATGTACAGTGGTGTTTTGCCCTGAAGCTAGAGTTACAGACGGTTGTGAGCTGCCATGTGGGTGCTGGGAAATGAACCTGGGTCCTCTTGAAGAGCACTCAGTGTTCTTCTGAGCCATCTGTCCAGCGTCTGTTTCCAGGTTTTTGCTATTACGAGTAATGCTTTTATGGACATAGTTGAGCTAATGCCTTTGGGGTTCAAACGTGCATCCTTTGGGTATATGCCCAATAGTGGTATTGATGGATCCTTGGGGTGATTGATTCCCAGTTTTCTGAGGAACCCCCATACTTCATTCCAAAGTGGCTGTACATGTTTACACTTCCACTAACAACAGAGTGTTCCCCTTGTTCCACATCTCTCCAGCATAGGCTGTCATCAGTATTTTTTTTTTTAATCTTAGCCACTCTGAAAGGTATAAGATGGTATCTCAAAGTTGTTTTGATTTGCATTTCTGTGATGGCTAAAAATGTTGAGCAATTTTTCAAGTGCCTTTCAGCCATTTATAATTCTTCTGTTGAGAAATCCCTTTGTTAGCTCTGAACCCCATTTTTAATTGGGTTATTTAGGTTTATGAGGCTTTAGTTTCTTGACTTCTCTATATATTTTAGAGATCAATCCTCTGTCAGATGTAGGGTTGGTGAAGATCTTTTCCCATTCTATAGGCTGTTGTTTTGTCTTGACTGTGTCCTTTGCATTACAGAAGCTTCTCAGTTTCACGAGGTCCCATTTATGAACTGTTGTTCTTAGTGTCTGTGCTATTGGTGTTACATGTAAGATGTGATCACGTGTGCCAATGCGTTGGAGGATATTTCCCACTTTTTTTCTATCTAGTTCAGTGTAGTTGAGGTCTTTGATCCACTTGGACTTGAGTTTTGTGCAGGTTCATAGATATGGATCCATTTGCATTCTTCTTTATACTGCCATGCCAGCACCATTTGTTGAAGATATTTTTTTTCCATTGTATATTTTTGGCTTATTTGACAATAATAGGTATTCATAGTTGTTTGGGTTAATGTTGGGGTATTTGATTAGAATCCATTGATCCACAAGTCTGTTTTTATGCCAGTACCAGGCTGTCTTTATTTGCTATATCTCTATAGTATTCCTTGAAGTCAGTGATGGTAAATCCCTCCTGAAGATCTTTAATGAGCCAGATTATTTTGGTAATCTTGAGTTTCCTGCTATTCCATATGAAGTTGAGTGTTGTTCATCTAAGATCTATAAACAGTTGTGTTGGGATTTTGATGGGGTTTGCATTGAATCTGTAGATTGCTTTTGGTAGGATTGCCATTTTTAGTATGT
Organism: Sigmodon hispidus; assembly: GCA_004025045.1. Classification (NCBI taxonomy): domain Eukaryota; kingdom Metazoa; phylum Chordata; class Mammalia; order Rodentia; family Cricetidae; genus Sigmodon; species Sigmodon hispidus. The sequence goes on along the minus strand of PVIH01001706.1, from coordinate 199,204 downwards.
TGATCCTACCTATCCAGGAGCATGAGAGGTCTTTCCATTTTCTGATATCCTCTTCAATTGTCTTCTTCAGTGATTTAAAGGTTTTGTGAAACAGTTCTGCTACTCCTTTGGTTAGAGTTATGCCAAGATATCTAATGCTATTTGCAGTGATTATAAAGAGTGATGTTTTCCTTATTTCTTTTTCAGCCCTTTTATCCTTAGTGTATAGGAGGGATATTGATTTTTGTTTGTTTTAGTTAATCTTGTACCCTGCTACATTACTGAAGTTGTTTATCAGCTGTAGTAGTTCCCTGGTAGAATTTTGGGGATCACTTATGTATATGATCATATCATTTGCAAATACAGATAGTTTGACTTCTTGCTTTCTAATTTGTATCCCCTTAATCTCCTTTTGTTCTCTTACTGCTTTAGTTAAAACTTCGAGAACTATATTGAATAGATAAGGAGAGAGAAGACATCCTTGTCTAGTTCCTGATTCTACTGGGATTGCTTTGAGTTTTTCTCCATTTAGTTTGATGTTGGTTCTTGGCTTCCTATATATCACCTATATTATATTTAGGTATTTCTGATCTCTCCAGGACTTTTATCATGAAGAAGTGTTGGATTTTGTCAAAGGCTTTTTTTTTTTTTAGCATCTAAGGAGATGATTATATGTCTTTTTTTAATATGGTGGATGACAGTCACAGTTTTCATATGTTGAACCATCCCTGCATCTCTGGAGATGAAGCCTACTTGATTGTGGGGTGGATGATTTTCTTGATATGTTGTTGGGTTCAGTTTGCCAGAATTTTATTGAGTATTTTTGTATCAATGCTCATGAGAGAGATTGGCCTGTAATTCTCTTTCTTTGTTGCACTTTTGAGTGGCTCAGGTATCAGGGTGATTGTGACCTCATAAATGTTCCTTCACTTTCTACTGTATGGAACAGTTTGAGGAGTATTGGTACTAGTTCTTCTTTGAATGTCTGGTAAAATTCTGCACTGAAACCATATGGTCCTGAGCTTTTTTTATTTGGGAGACTTTTAATAACAGCTTTAATTTCCTGTGGGGATATAGGTCTGTTTAGTGTTGTATGTCGTTTCTGGTCAGACTTCAGGTCTGACAGACCCTACAGACACTCAGAAATTCACATATGCTTACATTAATTTTACACTGTTTGACCTAGGTCACAAGCATATTGCTAGCTAGCTCTTGCTCTTAAATTAACCCATCCTGTTTAGTCACGGGGCTCGGTACCTTTTCTCAGCAGCATTTCAGCTTCTTTCCTCTGCATTTCCTGGCATCTCTTCTTATCTCTTCTCACTGGCAATTCTCTGGCATTTCTGTGGCGTCTCTGCCCTGCTCTGAGATGTTCCCAGACTTTTCTTAGTCTAGTAATCCCACCCACACTTCCTGCCTGCCTCTGGTCAATCAGCTTTTTATTAAACCAGAATGAGGGACAAATATTTACAACATACTAACATAATTCCCCTACAGTTTAGGTCATTTATCTGATCTTGATTTAATTTTGGTAAGTGGTACACCACCCCATACCCAGCACTCCTGATAGCACCCTACACCCCTGTAATCTAAAACCCCAGCACTCGGGGGGGGGGGGAGGAGGGAGTGAGTTCTTCGGGCAGGGGCGTGGCTGCAACACTGTGACACTGGCCACACCCAAGAGGCAAGATAGGGGGACGTGTTTATATGCCAACAATCACTACTTCTTTACCTTCACAAACTTCACTGTCCTCTGATATTTCAGGCTACTTTTATTAAATATACAATATATAACCACAAATAATAATAATTTTAAAAATAGTTTATAAATTATGGGACTAGAAAAAAGTGAATTCATGATAAAGGCATAGAAAATATTTTAAGTAAAAGTCTTGGGGGCAGGAGAGATGGCTCAGCAGTTAAGAGCACCATCTGCTCTTCCAGAGGACCTGGGTTCGATTCCCAGCACCCACATGGCAGCTAACAACTGTCTGTAGTTCCAGTTCCAGGCAAACACCAAGGCAAATAAATAAATAAATAAATAAATAAAGTTTAAAAAAATAAAATAAAAATTAACTTTAAAAAAAAAGTCTTAAAACTTCCTAAATCTAAGGAAAGAGATGTCCATTAAAGGAGGTGAACAAAACACCAATTGGACTGGACCAGAAAAGAAATTCCAGTGTTACATTATCATCAAGACACCAAATATGTAGAAAACTGTATTCAAAGTGCCAATAGAATGGCCAATTCACATATAAGGACTGGCCCATCAGAATAGCGTCTGAGTTTTCTATGGAAGCACTAAGGCGAGAAAGGCAAGGAGAAATGCATTTCAAGTTCTGAAAGATCATAACTGCCAAATACACACTGTTATACATACCCAAAGTATTGTCATAATAGAAGAAAAACTTAGAATGCCAAAAGCAGCCTAAAGCAACTTATATCCAAACAATCTACTCTAAATAGAATACTGGAGGGTACTTGAAATAGAATTGGATGATAAACATCCAAATCATGATTAAGAAAAATAGAGATGCTAAGATATTTATGAAGCATATGAAAACTGAGAAAATAGGGGCTGGAGAGATGGCTCAGCGGTTGAGAGCACTGGCTGTTCTTCTGGAGGACCTGAGTTTGATTCCCAGCATCCACATGGCAGCTAACAACTGTCTGTGATTCCAAGATCTGACACCTTTACACAGTTATACATGCAGGCAAAACACCAATTCACATAAAATAAAAATAAATATTTTTTTTTTAAAAAAAAGAAAACTGAGAAAATACCAAGTACTACAAAAAGTAACAGAAAAGTAATTCAGTAATAAGTCTGAATATCAAAGGACTCAATGTCCCAACTGAAGAGAGTAAACTTAGTTCAAGAAACCCCATTTTGTATTGTAGTAGCCATAGAGATAAAATAGAGTTCAGTTTCACATTCCTGGCAGGGTCTTGCCCAGTTCTACGAGAGAATGAACTAAGTACTAAGGACACCTGGATGATCCTGCCAGCCACACCATCCAGGTGGGGTCCAGGAATGTTAAGCTGTAAAAAGTTCCTAAGCATGAGTTCTTTCACAGTGTCCTTGACCCCAAGTAACCCTGCCTCATGGTTTTTGCCTATTTTTTATAGGCAAAGCTTTTTGCTTGTGTAACTTGGGATGTGCAGCTCTTCCCTACACCACACTCATGGAGTGCAAGTGCAGTACAGAGAACAAGCTCCCTGCCTAGGCTTGTATTGCACTGACAATAAACCTTGCTGTTGCATTTTGGACATCTCTGTCTTTGGTGGTTTCTCTGGGTGATTGAAATTCAGGCATTACCACCAACCAAGACATAAGACTAGTTGAATAGATCATAACTAGAATCTCTTTTTTTCTGCCTCTAATAAATATACCTCACTGTTGCTGGGTGTTAGTTCAGCGTGTGAGAGCAAGTACACACTAACAAGGCCACACACTAGAGTTTAAGAGAAGAGTCCCAGGTGGGTGAAGAAGCAGAGAAGCTATACAGAAGTCAGAGAGGGGTCAGAGAAAAAGGACCGGAGAACATGCTCACAGTTGCTTTTAAGGGAAGGGGCATGCACGGGTATGGGACATGGGTATTTGTCATGGGTCCAGGGAAGTGCTTCTGTATGCAGTGCTGCAGGGTTTACGTAGCTACATCCAGGAGGTGTGCCTCCATGCAAGGTGCATCCCATCTGAGCCAAGTAGGCTCAGCTACATGGAATGCCAGGAATCCTTATACTGGGTCCTAACATTTCCCTCTCAAAAGGATTGAGAAGACATGGAGTCAACAATATAGAACTCAGGATTCTGTTGAAAAACAAAGGGCTAGCTTATTTCTTTAGCAATGGGGAGAGCCTTATATACCCTCCTCCAGCCCCCAGGATGTGTCACAATCTGGTGATATTGCATGGTTGTCCCTTATTGGCTGGTCACAATCAGGATCTCTGCATCTGTTGCTAGGCCCTCTGGAAGACTCCAGGTTTGCTCATAAGGAAGTATATTATGTGCATGCCTTGGCAACTGGTTTGAGCCAATTCCTTGATCCTATGTGTCTGTCCTACTTCATATTCACACTTTTTATTTTTTTACATTGAGGCGCAGTGGAAGTCAGAGTTCTTTGCCCTGACCTTGTTGACCCCACCTCAGTAGGGCTCAGCTACTGGACTGAGCCTATCTTAGGTTAGGTTGCCAAACAAGCTCTTTCCCATCACTGACTACCAGCCCTCAAAGAGTGTCCATCTCCAGGGAAGATCAAGCAGTAGCCTTTGAATTTCAGAAAGCCAGGCATGCAAAACTTCCTGTGGAAGGCTATGATCTGGTTATCTAAGAGCCATTAAAACCTGAAAAGCAGCCCCTGACTGCTGCTTTTGGTTGTGCTTCAGGAAACATTTAAGAAGGAGAAAGATTAAAAGCATCACCTTACCAATCAAGACATATATAAGCATCCAGGAGGGATAAAATAATCAAAAGGTCAGTTTTTTATTGTGACTGATTGAGGGTAGAGTCTGAAATGGAGCCACTGGATGAAAGAAAGAAGGGGATAAAGCAAAGGGCTTCCCCTGAAGACCAGGCGCCCTCCAGTTTTGATGGTGGTTAGCACCATATCCATAATGGGCAGGACTAGGGAAGAACCGGTGAAAACTATTACAGGGAAAGCAGAGGAGTTAATTGCCATGGAAAACAGAATAGAAGGCAAGAGAACCAGGTTCTCTGTTTTTGAGGGAATAAGAGAGGCAATGGTGGTGAGTATGAACATTACCCTTCCAATTGTAATTTAGTGGAAGCATGCTGATCCATGGCTGGGTGTACATCTCTTCTTGAAACTCATATTGGAATAGTGGCACTCTAAGGAGAAACAAAAGCATACTCTCTCCCATGGGTCAGCAGGGCACTGGTGGCTGCCATTGGAGGGAGATGGGCTCTTTCCATCTTAATAAGGGTAGAGGTTTGCCCTGGTCCTTATGGCCATGTTTGGTCTTGAGGGCATTGTATTTGTCTTTAGGAGTTTGGCTCAAAAGTAGCACTGGAACAGCTGTTGCTGCTGAACTGGTGAACTGGTGGCTTATGTGTGATTTGTGTAATTGAAACCCAAATGTACCCACTACAATTACATCCTTATATTTAAGATTCTCAAGATAATATAAATTTGAATATAAAAGTCTAGTGAATTTGCGACTCGTCCTGCTCCAGGACAGTTACTTTGAAACTAATCAATTTTATTAGAACCCAATGACTACAATCAACTTATTACATCTATTAAATTGAGACAAAAAACAAAAGTTTAAACTAGCTCCTTAAATTTGTTCCTGGTAAAACCCCTTTATAAAGAGTTCTGAAGATAAAGGATACAAAATAGTATAAACAGTAGCAAAAACACTAAATTTTAAGCCAAATTATATATATTATAGTATACATTAGCCTGAAATAGCTATTAACAACCAAATTCTATCACTTTATATTTTCCCTTAAGTTAGATGCTATAATTACTCATTCAGTACATAGAACAAGAATTTGCCAAATACTTTCTGCCTATAATGATAGAATGATAGTCTATCACTTGATGTTTGCACTAAGTTAACATTTGAACAAGAGCCCTCAGGGAAGAAATAAAACCTCCTTTTAGGTTAAGAAACTTATGTAAAAATAGTGCTGTCTGGCCCAAAATTGCAAAGACCACTATTCTTTATTCCTATGATCCAGAAATTGTCAAAGGCAAAAGAGTTATGCCAGATAAAGCCATGTGGACTGCTGGTCTAAAATATAGGTAAGTTAGTTAACTTAGTTCTTTGGTGCTGGTGGCTGTTAATGTGTAACTGTAGTCAGGAAGGAAGCATTGGTGCAGGGACTATTGATCTACACTTACAGTCTCTATAAGGCCAAGTCACACTGTGTCTCATGTGTCCTCACCTGCCGATGGAGAAATTGTATATGAATTCTTATATGGTAAAAAAGTATTTGTAGAGCATAATTATTGGTAACTAATGGTTCTTGATAATTTTGGAGACAGAAATTGAATTGACATGTATGTATCATGGAAGTTTGTAGTGGCATTATGTTGTTACATTTTAAATAATTGTCCTGCCTACTGGTTTAATAAAAACATGGTTGGCCAGAAGGCAGACAGGAAGTGTGAGCAAGGCTACCAGACTAAGAAAACTCTGGAAACAGGAAGAGACAGACGCGAGAGAGAGAGACAACAGTGTAGACAGCAGCAGACATAGAGGAAAGAAGACTACCATGCTGCTCTGAGAAAAGGTACCAAGCCACATGGCTAAACAGATTAATGGAAATAGGTTAAGACAAAAGAGCTAGCCAGCAATATGTCTGAGCAATAGATCAATCAACAAGAAATTAATATAAGCTTTTGTGTGATTATTTGGGGTAAAGTGGCAGCAGAGCTGAAAACAGGTCCAAACTTCTGCACTAAGCAAGAAAGGCTGGGCCAGAAACTTCTTACTACAGAAGTTATAGAAAATACATTCAACTTTTACCAATACAGTAATAGAAAGATGATGGCAGGAAACATTTTTCAAAGGGAAGCTGTTTTCCCAGCAAACCAAAATGATACTATTCAGAACCCTTAGGGGGAAAAAATGAGATTTGAAATTTTATTTAAAATGTATTGTGTACTTTCTGGTGTTAAAAATGGAAAAACAAAACAAAACAAAAACCCAACCCTCATCCTACAGGCCTTTTATATGGTTAACCTTTTCTTGTTTAGGATGTCTATATCCAGGCCTCATTATCCTCTTTTAATTCTTTCATTATCTCCCTCTGGGGATTTAAGTTGGTTTTTTACTTTATGCTTCTATCCCTGTTTGTGGGAAGAAGTGGGCTAGTATCACTCTGTCTATGTACTCTACTATTCGTGAACTGTACCAGAAGAAAGTAAAAGTGTTTACAGAAACTGAGCCAACCTCTTCAGGCCCTCTCCTCCAAGAAACAAAACCTAGCTCATTGCAACAGTAGCCCTTTAAGGGTCTTACAGCATAGTAGCCCTCTCAAAGTACACAGTTTTATTGTAACTGTTGATATCCTGCCATCCCAACTAGACCCTAGGGATTTGACCACCCAGTATAATACCAACAGTGTAATAACAATTTAAAACACTGTGGTTAAAAGCTTCATGTGAGGTTGATTCCTACACTAGCACCATAGCCAGCCACAGACAGAAGAAAAGTAACAAAAAAAGAGTTTGACATTTAAAAAAAAGAAAAAGAAAAAAAAAAAGAGTTTGACATTTTAAAAAAAAAGAAAAAGAAAAATGGAGTGAAAAAAGGTAGCTTTTTTCTTTTAAACTTTATTTATTTATTTATTTGCTTTGGTGTTTGCCTGGAACTGGAACTACAGACAGTTGTTAGCTGCCATGTGGGTGCTGGGAATCGAACCCGGGTCCTCTGGAAGAGCAGAGGGTGCTCTTAACCGCTGAGCCATCTCTCCAGCCCCAAAGGTAGCTTTTTTCAAGAAAAAGGAAAAGGAGAAAAATAAGAAATGAAAAGCTGAAGACAACAAAGAAGACAAAGACAAGCAAGCCATGTGTGAGCACAAAAAGTAACCTTTAAAGAAGAGCAACAGCTCTTCTGTGCAGAACATAGCCTGCCCAGAATAGGGCTGGTACAATAGCAGCGGGGGAGGGGGGGACAGCTGAGTCCCTCGGCTCTGGGCACAGGGCTCAGAGGTAAGAGACTCAGCTTCTTTGGCGGGGAACGCAGTCTGCACAGACCACAACTGGCAGAATAGCGGCAAGGAAGCAGAGGAGTTCCTAAAAGAACAGCTGAGAGGTCAGAGGACAGGTGATTTCCACCGCCTGAACCTGGGCCCTGAGACAGCTACTCGGCTTCGGTGTGGAGCACAGCCCACCCATAACACCACTGGTGCAATAGCAGCAGGGAACAGCCAAGTCCCTGGATGCACAGCTGAGAGGTGAGAGGTCAAGAAATGATGACTGACATCATAACATTGCAACCTCACGAGAATAGCTCTGAATACATAGCTGATTAAGAGCCCTCAGACCAACAACTCACTAAGAGCTGACCAAGAACTAACCAAGAGTGAATTGGAAAAACAATGGGCAGACAGCAGTGCAAGAATACATACAACACAAAGGTCAACAATTACCAGAAGAAACAAGTAGTTCTATAGCTTCAAGACCTGAACATAACAATGAAGAGGGAACAGAAGGAAATGATCTTAAAAACAGCTTTATGAAACTAATAGAAGCCTTAAAAGAGGATATAAAAAAACTCCCTTAAAGAAATAGAAGAAAATACAAATAGAAAATTAGAAGAGATAAGCAAAGCCTTTAAAAAAAAAATAAAGAAAACCAAGAAAAAGAAAACAAACAAGTGAAAGAAATTTACCAAGACTTAAAAACTAAAATAAAAGTAATAACAAAGGCACAAAATGAGACAAAACTAGAAATAGAAAATCTGAAAAAATGACCTGGAATCACAGATTCAAGCATAACCAACAAAAACCAAGAGATGGAAGACAGAATGTCTGGAGTGGAAGATTCAACAGTGGTAATAGATACATCAGTTAAAGAAAACGCTAAAACCAAAAAAGTCATGACACAAAATATCCAGGAAATTTGGGACACCATGAAAACCTGAGAATAATTGGAATTGAAGAAGGAGAATAATACCAGCTCAAAGGCACAGAAAATATATTCAACAAAATCATAGAAGAAAACTTCCCTAACCTAAGGAAGGAAATGCCTATAAAAATACAGGAAGCCTAGAGAACACCAAATAGAGTAAACCCACAAAAAAAGTCTGCTCACCATATAATAATCAAGCCTCTAAACCCACAGAACAAAGAAAAAATACTAACAGCTGCAATGAAAAGGGATCAAATCACCTATAAAGGCAGACCCATCAAAATAATACTTGACTATTCAATGGAAATAATAAAAGCAAGAAGGTCCTGGTCAGACATTATACAGACACTAAAAGTGCATGGATGCCAACCTAGACTACTGTACCCAGCAAAACTATCCATCACCATACATCTATGTATGTAAACAAGATATTTCACGACATAACCAGATTTAAACAATACCTAACCAAAAATCCTGCCCTACAAAATGCCCTAGAGGGGAAACTCCAATCTAAGGAAACCAAAAACACCCATGTAACCACAGACAAGTGATAAGCCCACAGCAGAACACCTCCCTCCACCCCAAAAAAAGGAAATGCAAGTTACTACCAAAAATTATGAGAAATATTGATCATTGGTCATTAATATCCCTTAATATCAATGGACTCAATTCACCTATGAAAAGACACACCCTAACACGATGGATAAAAAAACAGAAACCATCCATCCCTCTGCTGCATACAAGAAAACCACCTCAAATTTAAAGACAGATGCAGGCTCAGAGTAAAGGGTTGGGACAAGAATTTCCCATCAGATGGCCCTAAGAAACAAGCTGGTGTAGCCATTCTAATATCTAACAAAATAGACTTTAAACGAAAATCAGTAAAAAGAGGCCAGGAAGGTCACTACTTATTCAACTCAGGAAAAATTTACCAAGACAAGATCTCAATCTTGAATATCTATGCCCCTAACAAAAGGGCACCTACATATGTAAAAGAAACACTTCTGAAGTTTAAACCTGTTATCAGACCTGACACACTAATAGTGGGAGACTTCCATACCCCACTTTCACCCTTGGATAGGTCAACCAGACAGAAACTCAACAAACATCTACCAGATAAGGGATCTACCAGAAGTTATGACCCAAATGGACTTAGTAGATATATATCGAACCCTCCACCCAAACAAAAAAATATATATACATATTTCTCAGCACCCCATGGAACTTTCTCTAAAATTGATCACATACTAGATCATAAAGCAAATATCAACAGGTACCCAAAAATGGGTCTAGCTCCTTATACCATTTCAGATCACCATAGTCTAAAGTTAGAGTTCAACAATGTCAAGGGTCACAGAAAGCCTACCAACTCATGGAAACTAAATTTCACTCAACTGACCCACCTCTGGGTCAAGGAAGAAATTAAGAAAGAAATCAAAGTCTTCCTAGAATTGAATGAAAATGAATCCATGACATACCCAAACTTATGGGATACAATGAAAGCAGTCTTAAGGAGAAAATTCATAGCACTAGATGCCTACGTGAAACAACTAGAGAAATCCCATACGAGAGAACTATCAGCACAGCTGAAGGTCCTAGAACAATTAGAAGCAAACTCACCTAGAAGGAATAGACAGCCGGAAATAATCAAACTTAGAGCTGCAATCAACACAATTGAAACATAAAGAACAATACAAAACATCAATGAATCATAGAGTTGATTCTTTGAGAAAGTCAACAAGATAGATAAACCCTTATCCAAACTAATCAAAAAGCAGAGATAGAGAGTATCCAAATCAACAAAATCAGAAATGAAAAGGGGGACATAACAACAGATCCCCAGGAAATCCAGAGAATTATCAGGTCATATTTTGAAAATCTATACTCCACAAAAATGGAGAACCTAGAAGAAATGGACAGCTTTCTGAACAGGTACCATTTACCAAAATTAAATCAAGATCAGATTAAAGATTTAAACAGTCCTTTAACACCAAAGGAAATTGAAGCTGTCATTAAAAATCTCTGAAATAAAAAAAAGCCCAGGCCCAGATGGTTTCAGTGCAGGGTTCTTCCAGACATTCAAAGATGTGCTAATACCAATACTCCTCAAACTGTTTCATACAGTAGAAACCAAAGGAATATTGCCAAACTCATTTTATGAGGCCACAATAACTCTGATACCCAAGCCACTCAAAGACGCAACAAAGAAAGAGAATTACAGACCAAATTCCCTCATGAACATTGATGCAAAAATTCTCAACAAAATTCTGGCAAACTGAATCCAACAGCATATAAAAGAAGTTATTAACCATGATCAAGTAGGCTTCATCCCAGAAATGCAGAGATGGTTCAACATACAGAAAACTATAAATGTCATCCATCATATAAACAAATTGAAGGAAAAAAACCACATGAACATTTCCTTAGATGCTCAAAAAGCCTTTGACAAAATCCAACATGCCTTGATGATAAAAGTCCTGGAGAGGGCAGGAATACAGGGAAAATACTTAAATATAATAAAGATTATATATTATATATAATAATATATATAAATAATATATTTAAATAATTTTTAATTTATTTATTATAAATGATATAATAAAGGCTGACGGCCAACATCAAACTAAATGGAGAAAAACTCAAAGCAATCTCACTAAAATCAGAAACTAGACAAGGCTGTCCCTTCTCCCCTTATATATTCAATATAGTTCTCGAAGTTTTAGCTAAAACAATAAGAGAATGAGAGATTAAAGAGATGCAAATTGGAAAAGAAGAAGTCAAACTGTCTCTTTTTGCAGATGACATGATTATATACATAAGTGACCCACAAAATTCTACCAGGGAACTTCTATAGCTGCTAAATACCTTCAGCAATATAGCAGGATACAAGATTAACTCAAAGAAATCAGTAGCCCTCTTATACACTAAAACTAAAAGGACTGAAAAAGAAATAAGGGAAACATCACCCTTTATAATAGCTGCAAATAACATTAAATACCTTGGTGTAACTATAACCAAAGAAGTAACAGAACTATTTGACAAAAAATTTAAATCTCTGAAGAAAGAAATTGAAGATGATATTAAAAAATGGAAAGATTCGGGGCTGGAGAGATGGCTCAGCGGTTAAGAGCACCGTCTGCTCTTCCAGAGGACCCAGGTTCGATTCCCAGCACCCACATGGCAGCTAACAACTGTCTGTAGTTCCAGTTCCAGGCAAACACCAAGGCAAATAAATAAATAAATAAAATAAAGTTAAAAAAAAAATGGAAAGATTCCCCATGTTCCTGGATAGGTAGGATCAACATAGTGAAAATGACAATCTTACCAAAAGCAATCTACAGATTCAATGTTTGTGAACCTGCCACAAACTTTAGTCATCTGAAGGGAGATAACCTCCATTGAGAAAATACCTCCAGAAGATCCAGCTATAAGCAGACAAGCTTGCAGGCCTCTATTTATTTATTTAATTGATGGGAAGGGCACAGCCCAATATGAGTATGGGGGGACATCCCTGTGCTGGTGGTCCTAGATTCTATAAGAAAGCAGGCTGAGCAAGCCACAAGAAGCAAGTCAGTAAGCAGCACCCCTCCATTGCCTATGCATCAGCTCCTGCCTTCAGGTTCCTGCCCTGTTTGAGTTCCTGTCCTGACTTCTGTCATTGATGAATAGTGATGTGGAAGACACTTCACCACAGCAATTGTAACCCTGACAAAGATACCTTTCTATATACCAAAGAGAGATGTAGTAAGAAACAGCAGAAAAATCCCACTCATAATAGCCTCAAAAGTCAACTAAGCAACTAAACAACAACAAAAATCTCATCTAACCCAGGAAGTAACCTCTGCAGTGAAAATTTTAAAGTCTTGGAGAGAGGAAGAAACTAGAAAGTAGAAAGCCCTGCTATGCTTGTGCATCAAAAAAAATGATATTGTAAATGGTCATCTATCTTAGGGTTTTATTGTTGTGATAAAACACAATGACCAGGGGCTGGAGAGATGGCTCAGTGGTTAAGAGCACCGTCTGCTCTTCCAGAGGACCCGGGTTCAATTCCCAGCACCCACATGGCAGCTAACAACTGTCTGTAGTTCCAGTTCCAGGCAAACATCAAGGCAAATAAATAAATAAATAAATAAAGTTTAAAAAAAAAAAAAAAAAAAAAAAACACAATGACCAAAAGGAAGCTGAAGAGGAAAGAGTTTATTTTAGCTTATGCTACATCATAGTCCATCACTGAGAGAAGTCAGGGCAGAAAGTCAAGGTAGGTACCCAAGCCAATCATGTGGTGCAGGTCTTTAATTCCAGCACTATAGAGGCAGAAGCCGAAGGATCTTTGTGAGTCAGGGACCAGCCTGGTCTATATTGAATTCCAAGGCAGACAGAACTAAATAGAGAGACCTCTTCTTTTTTATTTTTTAAAGATTTAGTTATTTATTATGTATACAGTATACAGAAGAGGGTACCAGATGTCATCATAGATGGTTATGACCCAACATGTGGTTGCTGGGAATTGAACTCAGGACCTCTGGATGGTGCCCTTAACCCCTGAGCCATCTCTCCAACCACCAGAGACCTCTTTTTTTTTTTTTTTTTTAAAAAAACTTTATTTATTTGCCTTGGTGTTTTTCCTGGAATTGGAACTACAGACAGTTGTTAGCTGCCATGTGGGTGCTGGGAATCGAACCCGGGTCCTCTGGAAGAGCAGACGGTGCTCTTAACCGCTGAGCCATCTCTCCAGCCCCCTTTTTTTTTTTTTTTTTTAAAACTTTATTTATTTGCCTTGGCAGAGACCTCTTAAAAAAATAAAAAGATAGGTACCTAGAAACAAAAACTGATGCAGAGGCCATGAAGGGGTACTGATTTCTGGCTTACTCCCCATGGCTTGTTGAGTCTGCTTCTGCTTCTTATATCGCTCATCAGAATCACCTGCCCAGGAGTGGCACCACCATAGTAAGCTGGGCCCTCCTACATCAATCATCAAGAAAATTCATGACAGGCTTGCTTACAGACCAATCTGATGGGGGCACTTTTTTCAATTAAGGGTCTCTCTTCTAGAGTTGAAGAGATGGCTCAGAGGTTAAGAGCACTGACTGCTCTTCTAGATGGTCCTGAGTTCAATTCCCAGCAACCACATGGTGGCTCACAACCATCTATGATGACATCTGGTAACCTCTGCTGTATACTCTATACATAATAAATAAATCTTTTTTTTTTTTTAAATCTGTCTTCTAAAAATGACTCCAGCTTGTATCAAGTTGACATAAAACTAGTCAGCACACCATCCTACAAAATCAAGTTCAATGTCAATAAAATTCCAGTGACATTCTTTTTTTTTTTTTTTTTTTTTTTTTCTAAACAGCTACACTGCCTACCTCATAAACATAAAGATGCCAGCTCTTAGATTGTCAGAAGGAAGCATGTGTCTGATACTGTAAAGTCAGTCAAAAAGCCATGACTGGAGAAGATAGAAACCCATTGTTGTATAGCTGAACTAACATGGCACCAAAATGCCTTCTAAAAATTTATGCTTATAATCACAGACAATGACACAGGCTTACTCAGAGGAACTTTTCCTGCAGTGAACAGTGGTGAATAGAGAACCATGGCTGCTCAAGGTGCTGAAGTAAGTGATGACTGAGCACTCAGTCCAAAGAGGAACTTTTACACCGCTCCCTTTACAGCTCAGGCAGCATCACAAAAGCTAAGAGCCAGAAGGCAGGGAGAAGGGCTGTGCACTGCTCTTTTTTTATATTTTTTGGTTGTGAGCCTAGCCTTTAATGGCTGAGCCATCTCTCCAGCCCACTGCTCTTTTTTTTTTTTTTTTAAAGAAAAATATGATGTCTATTGTTGCCTGAGACCTCAAACCATCATGTATCTGAGGATTATCTTGAATCTTGATCTGACTGCCTCTGCCTTCCAAGTGCTAGGGTTGGGTTATAGGTGTGCACTACCCCAGATCTGGATTTCTGGCTTGCCATCTGCAAACATCGGAGAGCACGAGCGCTATCACAGACTCCACCCTTTCCCAAGGCCACTGCTGAGACCTTTATACTTGGCAGCTTTCCAACTAGACCAAAGGAAGTGAGCTTCTAACATCCCAGGTGTTTATCTATTTCTATGTGCTTGCCTAGAGTTTAACCAAAGTGTGAATTAACTCTGACATACTCATACTGACCTCACCTTAACCTTTTTTTCTCTATGCCTCAGTCACTGTTTTGTTGCTGTAAAGAGACTCCATGGCTAAAGGCTACTTAAAAAAGAAAGCATTTAATTATGGGCTTGCAGGGTTGGGGATTTAGCTCAGTGGTAGAGCGCTTGCCGAGCAAGCACAAGGCCCTGGGTTTGGTCATCAGCTACAAAAAGGAAACAAAAACTAAGTACTTGCTTACAGTTTTAGAAGGTATGTCCATGACCATCATGGCACTGGAGCAGTAGCTGAGAGCTCACATTTTACCCAAACACTGGAGGCAAAGAGGAAGGGACCTAGCCTGGCCAGCATGAGCTTTTTCAAACCTCAAAGCCCACACCCAGTGACACACCTCCTCCAAACAAGGCCACACCTCCTAATCCTTTTCAAAACACTTCCGCCTTCTAATTCAGTCCAAGTATTCCAACACGAGCCAATCCCATTCAATGTCATGAAATTGATTGACTTCAATAGGTGCTAGGGTTTGAGCCCAGAGCCTCACACATGCATTGAGTTGAACTATCTTCCAGACTCCTATTCTCTGAATTTTCTTGCATGCTCAAGAAAGCATTCCTTGACCTACTTTAGATTAGATCCAGTTTTCCTGTCAAATGATAATTCTACTGAGGCTGCTGCATGTGCTTATAACCCTAGCACTTGGGGGCTAGACAGTATGAGTAAGAGCTCAAGTCCAACCTGGCTACAAAGCAAAATCCTGTCTCAAAGAACAAAATAATAATTATTATTTGGGTGTAAATTTTATCATGGCTATTTCTGCTTTGTGTACTTTTGTATTCTCAGAGCACAACTAACATGCTTGGAACAGTTTCAAAACAATAAAAAAAGCAATAAACATTCTTGAGAGAATAATCTAATTTTACTTCTGATAAACCTTAAAGCCAGGAGGTCAAGGGTAAGATAAAACGCCTTTAGTTTCTGTTTTTGTTTTTTAAGACAGGGTTTCTCAGTGTAGTCCTGGCTGTCCTGGAACTAGCTTTGTAGACCAAGCTGGCTTAGAATTTACAGAGATTCACCTGCCTCTGCTTCCTGAGTGCTGGGATTAAAAGGTGTATACCACCACCGCCCATGATCACTGTTGTGCCTAAGTTTGGATCCCCAAAGAGACTACCAAAGACTAGAGAAGTCCAGAATGCAACAGCAAGGTTTATTTAGGTAAATACCACAATTTGGGGTTACTCTAGTGCAAGGTTGTGTGCTGATAGCTAATCTGGGGAATTTCTCCTTGAATCTGGGCCCAGGAATGACGGTGGTGTATTTTGACTAGAGCATTTATTTGGTGGTGAGATAACAGGGTCAGGGTGGTATAGATTCTGCAGTTGGAACTTAGGTCATGCTGCCCCTCTGTGAACAGCAGTTTCTAGCAATAGTTTCTGGGAATTGGGTGAGAGACTCTTTCTCAGGGCTCTGTATGCTTTAGTTCTGCATGGTTCTCTAAAATGGAAGACTCCTTTTAGTCCTGGACCCCACCTGGATCATCCAGGTGTCCAGCTCATTCTCTCCTAGACCTGGGCAAGCTCCTGCCAGGAATGTGGAACTGAACTCTATTTTATCTCTATGGCTACTAGAATACAAAATGGCATTTCTTGAGCTAAGTTTACTCTCTTCAATCACAGTTTTTGAGCTTATACTATGTGTCATAAGTGACCTTTGTTTTAAGACAGGTCTCATTATTTAGCTCTGGCTACTCTGAAACTCACTATGTAGAACAGGGTAGCCTTGAAGAAGTCCACCTGTCTCTGCTTCCCAAATGCGTGTAGGTGTAGGTTTCAACCCTGGCCTACAACTGGGCTTGTTACTGGAGATATAGGAATACTTTTTAAAATATTTCATATTAAACAAAATACATAAAAGTTTGAAAATATGAATATAAAACGTTGGAAGCCTTGGGTGGGTGGTACATAGCTGGTCTTAAGCAATTTTAAAGGGAAAACCCAGGCTTGATGGGTTGTCACTCTAGCTGTGGTCAAATTACATTTTCACCATTTCCAAACCTTCCCTCCACATTGATTTTCTTTCCTTGTTGATTTCAGCCTACCCAGTATCTGCGAAGGCATGGCACCCTACTCAGATTTTGCATCTAGTAAAATGGGTTCATAATGACCAATTCCTTCTGTGTTTCCTTTCTTCCCTTTTTCTCTCCTTTGTTTTTTAATGTTTTATGGTGCTGGAGGTTAGACCCGCAGCTTTGCTCTGAGCAGTTCTTACTTTGAGACAGGGCCTTGAATTCACCATGTAGTTAGGCAGACTTTGCCTTTGTGATGCTCCTGCCACAGGCCCAAGACTCCAAGCATTACCCCACCACGGCTTGGCTATTCCTATCATTTACCAGAGTTGATGTAAAATAGCATGCTCAGCAGTACAGTCACCATCGTTACTATTGCCATGACTACAAGAGAACTAGTATTATCTCAAAACGGTCAGAGTTCCAGGGCTAGTTGCCTGCCGGGGCCGCGCCTGTTCCAGCCCCGCCCCCGCCGCGCGCGCCCTCGCCGCCCCGCCCCCGAGCTGACGTGAGGGGCGGAGCCTTGCGGCGGGCGGGCTGCTGTGTCGAGAGCTTCCGTGCTGGCTGGCTGGCGGGTCCGAGCCCTCGCGCGGCGGTTCCACGAACTTAGACTCTTTGCTCTTTCCCTCCGCGCGTGGGTTCCGGGTCCCGGCGGGGTCACGCTGCAGCTAGACGCATGGGAAGGGTGAGTGTCCGCGCGGGCGCGCATCGCGTGCGGGGCATTGTCTGACGCGGGCACGTGCACCCCTCCCCCACCGCGGTCGCGGGGACAACTCAGCGGCGAGGCGTGTCGGGTGGGCGCCGGGGTCCGCGGGATGCGATGTCCGGCGTAGGGAGGGTCCTTCCCGCCGCGCAGCCTCAGATGGGGCTCCTTGTAGCCGCGGCTGCTGAGCCTGCGCGGTGACCTGCGGGTGGTCCTGAGACGAGGTCGCCTAGGCAAGTTTGGATTTGCTTAGAGAAATCTGCCTTGTTTGAGGAAGGTTGAGAGGACTCTGCCCGAGGGCGTGCGATGGTGTTGTGTCGCGGTGGAAGCTTCGCAAAGTGAGGACTTGACCAGAAGGACAGCTCGGTAGGCTGTATAGCAAGATTGCAGAAGACAATAAGGCTTAGAGCTCCTCTCCATTATGCATGTATTTATGTTAAACAGAAAATACGAAGTCTTGTCTGCAGCTTACTCACATCTTGCTAGTTTTGGTATTGCTAGTATTTTCTTCTAGGTACACTTAATTACTGAAACAACCCACTTTTAAAATTCTATTTTCTCATTAACGTAAAATACAGCGATATGTTACATATATTCAGTAGTATCAGTGCCCTTAAAAAGTAGCAAGTATTCATCCTAGAAAATTTTTACAATTGAAGACAAGGGAAAAAAGAAAGTTTTAATGTTCAGAAATATCTATTTGTATCTATTTATGTAGGCATTTGCAAAGGTAGGACCAAAATAGGACAGGTGATGCCTAAGCTGTTTTCCTTTTCTGTTTGTTTGAGACCGGGTATCTCTGTGTAGTCCTGGGGGCCTGGAAGGACCTCTGTAGAGCAGGCTGGCTTTGAACTCAGATTTACTTGCCTCTGCCTCCTGAGTGCTGGAAGGCCTGTGCCCCACCCCAGGCCGACTTTTACTTTTTATGGGAAGTTTGGGTAAATGTTTGGAAGGTAGTAGTAGCATAGTCCAACTACTACATGGAATAAGTCAGCAGAGCCATCTGCGGAGTCAAGGATGCAGCTGCTCGAAGTAGCCTGGACTGAGTCTACGATAATGGAAATGAACAGAGGGAAAAGACAAGATATTTTGGAGATAGAATTAGCAAGACTTAGAAATGAATTGTTAAGGGGAGATCCCATGTAGCCCAGGTTGGCCTTGAACTTAGCATCCTTTTGCCTCAGCTTGGAGTGCTGAGATGATAGGCTTTTACTGACATGTTTTGCATTGCTTTTTTTTAATTCCTGTTTTGAGCAACCTAATAGATAATCATACCGTTTACTGAAACAGGGAATCTTGAGCTCTATTTTGAATGAAATAAATTTGAAGTACTTATTTGTTACAAGGTCAGTATGTTGAGGTAACATGTGACAGTATAAAATTCAGAGTTAAAAGATTAATCAAAGGACAGGGAAGAAACAAAATTGTTCTTCCTCTCTGGCAACCAAGAGGGCTTTTAAGTTCCTAGAGTATAAATTAATCTTTTTGAACTACTAATGGTCTTAGTTCCATTCCCAGTACCTACATGGTAAAAAGAAATACTGGCTCCCATAAGTTGTTCTCTGACCTCTATGTGCATGCTGCTTACCCACACGTGTCTGCGGACACACTTTCCCCTGAGGCTTATCCCCAGTCTGTTTTGGTTACTGGTGTATTTTAAACACTTCTCACAGTCTAAAAACATTTATTTTAATTTTAAGTGTTTGAGTGTTTTGTCTGGATATATGTCTGTGCACCACGATCATAAGGCACCCACGGAGGCTAGAAGAGGGTGTCAGAGCTCCTGGAACTGGAGTTAACAAACTTTTCTGAGCCCCCATGGGTGCTGAGAATCTGGTTGGGTTCAGTGAAAGAGCAACCAAAGTTCTTAACCACAGAGGACCTTGTTTTCAGTGCTTAGAGATGAAACCCAGGGCTTTCTGTGTGCTAGGCAGTCACAGTGCTGCAGTAGTTCTCCAGCCTTTTTATTCTTTGTTTTCTGATTCATTGTCAAATGTTCTTTAGCTATTATACATGGTTTGGGAATAGCATGTAAAAAACTTTTTTCTGTAGTATTTTCTATAGTTTTTTTTTTTTTTTTAACTTTATTTATTTATTTATTTGCCTTGGTATTTGCCTGGAACTGGAACTACAGACAGTTGTTAGCTGCCATGTGGGTGCTGGGAATCGAACCCCGGTCCTCTGGAAGAGCAGACAGTGCTCTTAACCGCTGAGCCATCTCTCCAGCCCCTATTTTCTATAGTTTTAAGTGCTGTCTGCTGTGTATTATTTGGCATGCTCTAGTTTGCTTATGGACTGTTTTGGGTTGGTAAGTTAGTTATCTGGAACAGGAGCCTTTGAGTTCACATAGCCAAGGGTAGTCATAAAGGCCTGGTGCATATGTGATAGAATTACATGCCCAGCTAGAATACTTACTCTATTATAGACTATTAATAAATAGTCTTGGTGGTACAGGTCTGTAACCCCAGCTACTTGCAGGGTTAAAGCAGTAGGATCATGGAGCTGGAGAGTTAGCTCAGCAATTTAATAACACTATAAGAAGTCCCACAATAATTCCTAGCACCCATGCCACGCTACTGACACTCTGTAACTCCAGCTCCAAGAAATCTTAGAACCTTTCTAACCTCCAAGAGCACCTGTATGCATATGTACATACGCACAACTTACATGTGTATACATAAATAAAATAAAAATAAGTCTTTAAGTCTGGAGAAATGACTCAACACTTGATGCACTGGGTCATGGTGGCAGATGCCCATAATTCCAGCTCTTGGGCGGCTGAGGCAGGCAGAGCTTTTGAGTTTGAGGCCAGCCTGGTCTACACATAGTTCCAGGACAACCACAAAAGTAACACAGAGAAACCTACAACCAACCCTTAACTCCAGGTTCAAGGGACCCATTGCCCTCTTTTGGCCTCTGTGGTTATGAAACACACATGCATTACACTTACTTACATGTAGTCAAAACATGCATAAACATTTAAAAAAAAAAAAAAGAATCCACATTAGCAAAACCATTTCTCAGAATGAAGTATGAGGTGCAGGGTAGTGCAAGGAGGGATGGGGATATATATAGCTGTGTGGTACAGTATTTGCATAGCATGTGTGAACCTCTAGGCCAGTTGCTTGCCTAATTGTGTGTGCATGTGTAGAGAATTAAGACTTACATCATAGCTTTGTGAATACAGCCCACTTTGGATATACCTTACCCTCCTTTGGGAATATTTCATTTCCTCAGACTGGTATAGTCTCAGAAATACTTGGACTGACTATTCCCATTCAACCATGTATTTTTTTAAAACTTATTTTATTTATTATCTGTGTGAAAGTATGCATGTGGGTACACACCTGTATATACCTGTAGGCCAGAAGAGTATATCAGATCCCTCAGAGCTAGAGTTACAGGCATTTGTGGGATACCTAGGTTATGTGTGTGCTGGGGTCCAAATTTGAGATCTAGACTTAATGGTTATGCAGGAAATGATTTACTGATGAATCCTTCCAGCCTTCAACCATGGGTTTCTTGTTTCTTGATTTTTTTTTTCATTTTTTGAAGATTTTTTTTTTTGTATATGCATTTTGTTTGTATGTCTTTGTACCTTATGAGTTCCTGGTGTTAGGTTGTTACATTACTGTGGCCACGCCCCGCCTGCAGGGGCTCCAAAGCCTCTGACATAGGCATGCTTCCTTTTAAAATCCCCAACTTTCTCTTTTCTCTTTCTCTCTGCCTCCTACCCTACTCTTTCTCTCCTCTCTTCTCTCTCCTCCCCCTCCTTAATAAACCTAACATGGCTCCCTTGGCAGCATGCTGGTGAGTTCTTTCACGCACGAAATACTAACACCTGTTGCCAATGGAGGTCAGAAGAAGATATTAGATTCCCCTGGAATTGCAGTTAGGGATGTATGAGCCACCATGTGGGTTCTGGAACTTGATCCTGAGATAGGGTCTCTCTCTGTGTAGCTTTAGAGCCTGTCCTGGAACTCGCTCTATAGACCAGACTGGCCTTGGAATTCACAGAGATCTGCCTACTTCTGCCTCCTGAGTGCTAGGCAAGTGCCACCACTGCCTGGCTGAAACAGATTTTTAAGTGTACAATTGGCTGACTTTTCATATAACTTACACTCTTACTAATATATAAGACATGGTCATATAAGACATGGTCACTTGAAAAAAACCTTTATGCTCTCCCAAGTCAGTCACCAGCAGTACCCTCACTTAATTCAAGTTTCTTTGGTCAGCCTGGTCTACAGACAGCCAGAGTTATGCAGAGACAGCCTGACTTAAAAAAAAAAAAAGTTCTCTGACCATACATTTATTTGTCTGTTGAGGGATCTAAGAAATAGAATCTTTCAGTGTGTACCCTTGTTTGGCTCCTTTCTCTTGCAAAGACTGAGATTCATCTTTGTTGCTTGGGTCAGTATTGATTAGACATAGCAGTTTTCCATTCTGTGTGGATTTCAGGAGTAGTTCATAAAAATTTTGTTTTGATATTTACTATAGGAGAGCTTGGTTGTCTTGTTCACATGGCAGAAAGCTTTGTCTGACCTGAGGAATGGAAGGGAACTTGAAGGAACATTGGATCACTACCTGGATCGTAGGAAAGTCCTGTGTGTGTTGGGAGATACTGGGCTGTACCCCATCCTATCCCCACTGCTAAACTCAGAGAGAAGGTAGATTTCTTTAGTTCCAAGATTTACGTGCCCTAATTAATATGAAATTATTGATACTTGGTGTATGTAGTCCATGGCAGATCTTCAAGAGCCTTAATGTGTCAGATTTTTTTTTTTTCTTTTTGCCCTCAAAATTGGCCCCATTTCATGTGAGAGGACAGGATCCTGTATGGATTCTAGGGTTCTAGGTCCTCCCTGAAGTGAGAATTGAGACCTTTTAATAAGAGTTTTCAGTAATGGGGTTGGGAGGCAGGCAGATCTCTGAATTTGAGGCCAGCCTGGTCTACTTAAAGAGTTTTTATCTCAACAAATAAGTAAACCCCGTGGCAGTACTGTGTAATTAATATATTTTCACTTTGTTTGTTTAGCTCTGGGTTTTGACACAGGGTCAGTGTCACGCTATAATGGAGCTGTCCATGATTTTCCTGCGGTCCTTCTCTTCCTTCTCCATCTGGGATTGCAGGCATGCTCCATTATACCCTGCTTTTAAAAGTATAAACTTACTTTTTTCTGTTCTTTGAATGAACAGAATAGGTTTAAGTGGTAACATTTGTTTCATTGTGTTGTTTATAAAAATTATTTTTATATTATTTTTTGAGTTTAAATTGGCAACATTTGCTTTCTATGCTGATGTTGTTTTGGTGAGATCAAAACTGTAAATTAGAAGCCAGAGATGTGCAGTGATACACTTAGCCTTCTGTGTGAGGCCCTGGGTTTGAGACTCTGGAGGTAAGATGGGGAGAAATTAAGGTGGAGGCGTAGATGACAGAAATGGTTTTATTTTAGTCTCAAAATTTTATTTATTTCTATATTTGGTTTGTCTCCCACAGATAAACAGTGAAGATAAAAGATTTACATTCCCATCTCAGTAATTTGTTCCAGTTTCAACTGATTTTAAAGTTTAAGATTAGTAAACACTTTGTTTCCAAGTTGAGCTGACTCATATCTAAGAACCATGGGTCTTTTGCCTTTAATCCCAGCACTCCTATGTCATGGCAGGCTGATTTCAGAGTTCAGGCCAGCTAGTGAGACCTTGCTTAAAAACAAAACAAAGCAAAAATCTGCTTGAATGTCCTTTCCATAAATCCAAAATGTAATGTTATAATGATACTTACACAGTTATACTCCCATGTAAGAAAATATGCCTCTGCAAATGTTCCTGGCCTTTGCTGTAATTTACTACAATATTTATTGTTTTCGATAGATAGAAACAGACCTGAAGTATTCTAAAAATTACAGGATAATTGCTAACCTTTAATATGTTTAGCTGAAATTTAGGTATACTTTAAAATGACAGCGGGAAGTTTCATCCCAAGGTTGTTGGGATTTAGTTGTTGTCTTGTGAGATAGGGTTTCTCCGTGTAGTCCTAGCTGTCCTGAAACTCACCCTGTAGACCAGGCTGGCCTCGAACTCAGAGATCCCCCTGCCTCTCCTCCCAAGTGCTGGGACTAAAGGTGTGCACCACCACTGCCTGGCTCATTGTAAATTCTTAATGTAACAGATTAGCTAGGTGTAAATGAAGATGGGTTTCTTCCTTACCAGTCCCTTGGAGATTGTTTTCTTTCCCCTTCTCACCCTCAGTTTGTACAGGAGAGACATAGTTTTGCTTTATTCTTGGAGAGACAATAGAACAGCAATAGTTTGTTTTCATTGAACTTTCCTGTCCTCCTAATACATCTTTCTAAGAAGTATTATTTTTGTGGTTATTTAGGTGCCTTGGCCAACAGGGTCTTTAATGTGGACCTGAAACTGGGGATAAGACAAACGAGGAAAACAGGAACACGGAGAAATTTTTACTTAAGCTTTGGCACATTTTATTTTTTTAGTCATGGTTTTTATAGAATCTCAGAGTGTAGAATGCACGTAGCTGAGAGGAAGGGGAAAATTAGGTGGCAAGCCTGAAGGGGGAGGTAACAGACAGGGTAGAATTGATATGGAAATCTATCTGTTCTCAGTTGAATGCCTGGAGAATGTCATCTGCTGATCTGGAAGGATCAAAGGAAGCCACCTAGTCTTCTGACAAATGGCTATCTAGGGTGTAAACTGCTGGTAAATGGCTAGCTGTAGAAGCTAACTTATAAACTGAAAAAATGGCTGTTAAGCTTTGGCTCCCAACATTTAGGAAGTGACAGGACACTGTGAATTCCATAGATAGGTGAAGGTGATGCTCCACTTGGGCTTGTCTTTATGGAGTATGCCATAGGCTTTTGACACACTTTTCCAAAGTTAGGTGACCACTGAGGAAATGGTATGGTTCAGGAACAGGTTTGAAGATCTGCTGGGATTTACTGACCTCTTTGAGTAGATTTTTGGGGCTTGTTATTTGGTCATATTTGTAAGAAATTAGGAACTGGAGAGATTGTTCAATATTTAAAAGTACTGGAAGTTCTTCTGGGGATGTTAAATTTCCAGCACCCATATGGTAGTCTGTTAACTCCATCTCCAAAGGATCCAAATCTCTGTAGGCACCTGCACTCATGTGAATATATCCTCCCCCATTTATATGTAATAAAAATAAATTAAGCATCTTGATTTTTTTTGTTTGTTTTATTTGTTTCTTTAGGTTTTTTTTTTTTTTTTCTGTGTATCACCAAGATATTCTCAGATTGACTAAACTAATCACAAATCAAAGACAAAACAGTCTTTCTGACTGTATGTCTGTCTTTTAAGGCAGATGTTTAGGGAGTTCAGGCTGACCTGAACTGTAACCCAGGATGGCTCTTCCTCCAGCTGAGTGTTGTGATTTCGAGTGTCTGCTATCTGCTGGTAGTGCTGGGGATTGAGCCCAGAGCCCTACCAACTGAGCTGCATCCTCTTCTTACCAGCTTATTAAAAAAAAAAGGATTCCAGACCTTCCAAAAAAATACTTATGTTCTAAATTACAGCAGGTAACTCATGATTATGAACAAACTTTACATGGTAGGACACTTCATAAGTGCTACATGCTTTTTGGAATATTTCAAAAATTTGTTTTATTGTTCAAAAGAGTAATTCTATAAAAAAACAAATTGTTATCCAGGATTTATGTATCTGTCACATAATGACTTACTCTAGTCTGAATCAGGTGCCTGTCTCGGGGATAAGATAATTAAGTGCTCTTGAGCACCCTTTTGGTTTTCTGTTTTATTTTTATTTTATGTATGTGAGTGTTTTGTCTGCATGTCACTGTACTGTTTAGGCACCTGGTGCCAGAAGAGGGCCTCAGATCCTCTGGAATTGGGGCTACAAACAGCTCCAAGCCAACATGTGGGTGCTGGACTCAGGCTCAGGTCCTCTGGATCAGCAAGCAGTACCCTTACCTGCTGATTGATCTTTCCAGCCCCTCATGATGTTTGAGATAATTTCTTATACATCTTAGTTTGGCCTCCAACTTGCTCTGTAGCTGAGAGTGGCGTCGAGTTCCTTTACTCCCAGTGCTGTAATTAGAGGCACCCAGCAGGCTCTGTGTTTGTTTTGTTCTTAGTGTAAAGACTAAATGAAGAGCTGAGGTGCTTTTAAATCGATGTTTCTGTCTTACCTTTAAATGAACACAACATCTAAAACATTTTTTTTTTTTTGAGTGGAAAAAAAATGAACTAGGTAAATTTTGTTGTCTTGTATTTTAAGGCATTTTTATACAAAGTAAGTAGTTTTGAGTTAACAATTTAGTTTTTTTAGGTCTAAGATTGGGGAAGGACAGTTCAAGAGGGCCCAAGAGGGATTACTGGGGAATAAGGAGTTTCTTTGGAAGGTTATTAGCACCATGCACACACAGATAGACGGGTAACACGGATAGGGAGTAGGGCCCTCCAACAGGAGTTCAGGCCCCAACATCTGAGAGTCTCTCCCACATGGTGAAAGAGGGAGACACTGGACTTTTTTGTTGTTGTTCTTTAGGTTTATTTTTGTTTTATGTGTGTGGTGTTTTGCTTGCATGTGTGTTTTTGTAGTGCCTGCGGAGGCCAGAAGAGGACATTTACTTATCTGGAACTGGAGTTACAGACTAGTTAGCCACCATGTAAGTGCAGGTGCTGGGAATCAAACCTTGGTCTTCTGGAAGAACAGCTAGCACTCTTAGCCACTGAGCTTCTGCTCCAACCTACACTTTTGAGGATGCATTTTCGTTCATGGCAGACTCTTTGATTCTCAGGCAGGAAGCAAGGGACAGGGTGGAGAACAGAGTTGGGACCCTTTTGATGTAAACTCACTTCCCAGGTGAGATGTAGCACAGGTGAGTCTGCTGGCTTGGGACTCAACAGTGTCCCAGTTGGGTACCTGTAGGTATCTGTGAGACCTGAGCAGAGGCTGGATTCTAACATCTTAAGATTACTATTGTTTTTGTAAGGGCACTGCCCCTGGAGTCTTACTGTGTTACCTGGGCTGGCCTTGATCTGGTGATCCATTTCCTTAGTGTTAGGTATGTGAATATACTCTATTCTACCACACCCGCTTTAGTTTAAAATAAGAAATAGCTATTGTATATTTGGATAAATTCATCTTAGTGGTAGAACACAAGTTTGGGACTCAAGAGAGCAGTCTTCTGTGTTCTGAGTCATCACTGTAGAGACTGACTTACTCTGCATCCCATTTCCCCCTTTGCCTTGCTAGGCCACTGAGCTCCATCCCCCCTTCTCATTTTCACCAATCTGCCCATTGGTGGTTTAAACTGCCCTCTAGCCTCAGGCCATTAATTGAGTCCTTGAAATGTCTAGTGCAAATTTAGATGAGCTGTTCACTTACAAAGCAATCACATTTTAAAGAGTTGATAAAAGTGCAGCAATGTAAAAAATCACAATACTGACTTGTTTATATTGATTAGATTAGTGAGGTAGTAATATTTTGGGTATACTGGTTAGATAAGATCAACTACATTTATCTATTTCTCTTAAAATGTGGCTGCTAAAAATATGTAAAAATCTTTATGTAGCTGCTATTATGTTTCTGTTGAACAGTACAAGATTTCTTAAGCTGGCTCATGTTATGGAACAATTTGGAAGAGGAACACTGTCCAGTAGATGTTATCACAGTGCTAGAAAAACATCCTTGTCTGTGCTTCTCACTGCAGCAGTCACTAATTTCTGGTGGTGTTGAGCACAGGGAATGTCAAAATTACACTGTAGCAAAACAAACAAGCAAAAAGTGAATTTTATATTGCATTTAATTTTATTTATTCATGAATGTATTTAGTTTTATTGTATATGTCTGGGTGTTTTAGTTGCATGTTGTTTGTGAACCATATGCATGCCTGGTGTCTGAGGAGGTTCAAAGAGGGAGTCAGATCCTCTGAAACTGGAGTTACAGATGATTGTTAGTTGCCATATAAGTGCTTAGAATCCAGTCTAGGTCCTCTGGAAGAGCTGCCAGTGCTCTTAACTGTGGAGCCATCTCCAGCCCTATTTTATTTAATTTTAATTAATTTAGTTTTAAATTTAAGTAGTCACATTATTTAGTGGCTAATGTATGAAACATTGTGAAATTAGAGGATTTGTGGGATTGTTTTATTCAAGTATTTATATGTAAGGCTGTCTTATTTACCATATTGCAAAGCTATTCAGTACACAGTTGTGTTTATTATAAATAATACTGAAAGATTGGGATTATTTTATTGAGTAATTGCTGTAGCAAGAACTGTAGAAGCACCAGAGATAGTGTTTGCATATTGAAATGAGCCCTGAACTATCCTGTTGATGCTTTGAAATATGTTCAATGCTTTAAGAATTATGAAGCACTGTAAGCTTAACACTGCTTTAATTAAAGTCTGGTTTATTCTCATATATGCATAGTCTCCTTCTGTGAAAGCTAAACTCTTTTTGAAAAGTGTCAGTAGGGCCAGTCATGGTGGCCTATGCCTTTAATCCCAGCAGTGGGGAGACAGTGACAGAGACAGGAGGATCCCTGAGTTACAGTTCACCCTGGTCTATTAGGGATACATAGAGAAACCCTGTTTGTTTGTTTGTTTGTTTTTTGTTTTTTGTTTTTTTAAAGGAAAAAAGAAATGTGAACAATGGAGAATGCAACTTTGTTAAAAAATTTTACTCTTGAAAGGGAAATCTGAACTTTTAACAAATAACCACACTGACAATATTTTTGGAAATTGAATGTTAGATTTAATGTTGGCTGAGTATACAGAGACATTAAGAATTGAGCATCCCTAACCAGAAATCTAAAATTCCTAAGGTTGAAATATTTCTGGATTCAAGCTTATCAGTCAGACCAGGCATATTTAGCCTGCATGGGCACAGGCTTATAGGTACCAATATTTTGTATTACTTATTACCTTTGTGTGCATGCATAAACATTTATATATGCCATTATTTCATAGTACTATTAATGTGTTTGTTATTGCTTCACAGTGAAGAATTGAATGTCACCATGTCTGGAATCAAGCGAACAATTAAAGAAACCGACCCTGATTATGAGGATGTGTCTGTGGTCCTTCCAAATAAGCGGCATAAAGCGATTGAGAGTTCAGGTAGACATTGAATTGCTTTAAGACTCAACTTCACTGACATTTGCCTATGCCCAGAATTTATAGAATCAGCATGAATGTGTCTGAAGGATATGTGAGGGGTTATCATAGTGTTCTGCAGTATACCATGTGACACATACAAGGGAAGGGATCTAGCAGGAGCATCGCAAGTAGTCTAGAGGGAAAGGGAAAGCAAGCAGTAAGACTTAGCTGTTGTGGAATATAACTTAAAAATCAGAGTTTGGCCACCGGGAGACATGCTCATTTGTTCAGAGTTTGTTTTTGTTTTTTTTTTTAAATTCTCCCCTTTTGGTTTTTGAGACAAGGTCTATATCATGTAGATCTGGCTGTCCTGGAACTTGCTATATAGACCTGGCTGGCTTTGAATTAATAGAGATTAACTTGCCTCTGCCTGCCTCCCAAGTGTTGGGATTAAAAGTGTGAACCACCACACCTGCCCTTAAGTTATTTATCTATCCATCCATCCATCCATCTATCTATCTATCTATCTATCTAATTTATAGACAGGGTTTTTATGTATAGCCCTGGCTGTCCTGAAACTCACTCTCTAGACCAGGAAGGCTTTGAACTGCAGTGTTGTTATAAAAGATGTTTGCCACCTTCCCACCCGTCCCCCAAGTTTTTTGTTTTTTTTTTTTTTTTTTTTTTTTTTAATTTCATGTATATGGGTGTTTTGCTTGCATTTATGTCTGTGTAGCTTGTGTACACCTTACCTGTGTAAACCAAAAGAGGGTATTGGATTCCTTGAAACTGGAGTTACAGGAGATGGAGATTGTTAGCTGCCATGTGGGTGCTAGGAATTAAGCTTGGGTACTGTGGGATTTCTTGTACATTTTAGATATTTGTCCCTCCTACTGGTTGAATAAAACAGATTGGCCAGAAGGAAGTATGGGTGGGGCTATCAGACTAAGAAAATTCTGGGAAGAGGAAGAACAGGGCAGAGATGTCAGGCAGATTCAGGGAAAGAAGAAATGCTGCTCTGAGAAAAGGTACTAAGCCACTTGGCTAATCATGGGGTTAGTTTAAGGTTCAAGAGCTAGCTAGCAATATGCCTGAGCCATAGGCCAAACAGCACGTAATTAGTATAAGCCTTTGTGTGATTATTTGGGACCAAGCAGCTGTGGGTGGTCTATTTGGGACAGCTGGTCTGGATCTTGGGGATGTCCAGTACAGAAACTCTTACTACAAATGGCACCCAACGTGGGACATGTACATCCACATAAGGCTAGCACAGGCCAGAAACTCTTAGTATAGTTAGGTCTTCTGCAAAAGTAGTCAGTGCTCTTAACTGCTCAGCCATAATTTCAGCTCCAAGCTCTGCAGAGGACACAAGTTTGATTCCTAGCATCTATGTCACATAGCTCACAACAGCTCAGGGAAGTCCATGCCCTCTTTGGCCTCCATGGGCACCTATACTCACATACATAAACCTGTAATTAAAAATAAGTCTTTAAAAATAATAATATAAAGTCAAAGTTTTTTGGTGTCTGTTATATGGAATAACTACGTGAGGTAATTGTAGGTGATATGTAGATGAAGATTTTTAATAGTTTCATATTACTTTTATGTATATAGAAATAAGAATGACCATCCCAGATTATTTCATGGATACTGTTGCGTAAATAGGATAAGATATACTTTAAAGTATTAAGTGTGCTCATTAATATTTCACTCGTGTGTTAGTTGTCATGTCAAAGAGGGAGAGGTTTCTCTTGACTCGTGCTTTCAGTCCAAGGGTGGCTGGCTCCGTTGCTCTGGACCTGATGTGAGGCAGGGTATCATGACATTATTCTTGTAGTAGTGGAGGCTGTTCACTGTACAATAGTCCAGAAGCTGACAGAGATAGAGCGAGCCATAGAGGCTTAGGATAAGGTGTATCCTTTAAGGCATAGACTTTCTTCTTCTAACTAGGCCACACCTAGACATAACTAAGACCTCCCTGTTGTGCAAGATTTTTAGCCCCATTTGGGCCAGAGGTTCTCACCTTTCCCATGGTGGCTTTTATCTCCCAAAGAAGTAAATCAGATGCTTATATTAATTTCATACTGTCTGGCCTATGTCTTAAGTACATAATAACTAATAAGTTAGTTTTTTTTTTATTTTAATTCAACCCATTTCTAGTAATCTACCTGCCACATGGCCCCGCCTGTGGCTCACCTGGATTCCTTACATGGTTCTTCTTCAGGAGGCTTGATGGAGACTGGCTGACTCCACCCTCCTTCTACCTGTCTGCTCTGATTTCTTACTCATTGCTATGGTGCTCACTATGGGCCAAAATAGTCACTTTATTCATGGCATCACATACAGAACACAGTCCTACCACATTTTTTCTTTTTTGTCTAATCAAAAAGGAAGGTTTTAATTTTTATATGGCAAATTTATATATAACAGAATAGTTATTAAGCAAAAATTATAGTTATAATATTTAGTTTATTTGTAATTAATAAACTTAAAGAAAATATTTTATTATCTGTCTTTGTGAAAGTTTTATATCTAATGTATCTTTTAAAATAACTAAGAACTATAGTTGTAATTATTAAACTTTAACTATATCAAAGACCACAGAAGGATATAATATTACTCAAATAAACAGGAAATGTAAGCAACTTTTAAAGTCTAGAAAATGACAGAGATGACACCTGTCTGCCTGGGCAGTCATTTAAAGTTTTTTTTGTAACATTGGGGCATCATCTTTAGCCTATAGGCCCAGAGTCTTTGGCATATCTTTTAGTGATGCAGGAAATCTGGCACAGTTCATCAGTCGCTTTTCTTTGTGTCTTGAAGGATGTCTGGCAATTTTTTCTGCAAAGCAGGAATCTGAAGGACCATCTCGGCTTGTTTTGCCAAAGTTTAGAGGTCACTTTTTTATGGAACTTATATGCCTAGTTTATACAGTATACTATCAAGCAGTCAATACCAGAACAGTTTCTTGTCCAGTGGCTGTTGCCACAAAGTAAATTCTACATGAAGTTTCTTTAATGTCCATCTTTTTTAAATACATTGGTGCTGCCAGGAGCAGACCTGTCTCACTGTCCAGAAAAGTCTGTAAAATATTTTAAATGCTATATTCTGCATGTGTTTGAAGACTTTTTATCTAATTGAAATAAATCTTTGTATACCTACAAAAATCTAACTAACATGACTATAAGTTTGGTTATCATAGATGACTATTAATTTGTATTTGTTAATTACACATTACAGTTTTAAATGAGTTACATAAGCATCATACCTTGATCAAGAGTAGAAAAATACAAATAGCATAACAAAATTGACCTTTAAGTTTTTATCTATAAACCAAAATCTATTTATCTTTTAAAATTATTTTTATATCATATTTTTTTGAAAGAGATTGATTATGACTATTAACTATAATGAAAACAAATATTGATAAGCAATATTTTTGGGAAATTGGACGTAGTTTTTTTTAATCATTTCTTGTTGGCAATCTCACTGGATCATTTTAACTGGTATCTTGGAAGTTGGTTTTTTTTTTTTTATCAGAGAATTTTTAGGTGGCCTTGGCAAATGAAACTGCATTTACCTGGAATCAATCTATAGTTTTTGATCTTTTGTGGAGACAAAAGTAGAAACTTTTTTAAAGTAACAGATTTTAAACAGATTTTAAAGTCAAGATATTTTTAAAATATATGCATTTATTTAACTTAGTAGGCTCAGTAATCAATTTTTTTTGTATTTAGCTCATTAAAAGTTAAAAAATTAAAAGGAAACATAATAACTAAAATTTAGACTTTTTATTTGTCATTTTTAGGTGGCATTTTATCTTTTTTTTTTTTTAAGGGCTTTTTTTATCTTTAGTTTTTGACGCTTAAGTGTATTTTATATACATTGTATTTTGTTTAGAAGTTTTGTGAGTCTAAATCTGTTTTATTGAGGATCTTTAGTCATTTTTTAACTAGAAGAGCTTTTTAAAATGTTGGTATCACTGTGATTGCTCACTTTGTCCCTTTTGGCAGCTTTTAATATGGCTGAGGTGCCCGCTGCATCTCTCTTGCTGCCAGTAAGCAGAGCGGACTTAGAAAATGTTGTTATTAGAAAAAACTGTTTTTGACTCTGTTTTTTTTGTTGTTGTTGTTGTTTAGTATAAACAAAAACCTTAAATCAGTCACATGTAGTTGTTAATATTAAGTCTTTTGCAAGTTGTACAGGCTTAAGCCACCTGTCAGGAACGCACGCACCATTTTTAAATTTTAGCCTGAACACCGTGCCATCAATGTATCATAAATTAATTTAGATATGTGATTTAGAAAGCTGCTTTTGGCTCTGTTTTAGTGGTCTAGAATCCTTTTTAAGCTTTTTAAACCTTTTTAGGCTTTATGTGGGTGTTTGCCCCACATTGACTGCCATCTGTTGTGGAAGATTTCTGGGCCCATTTGGGCCAGAGGTTCAGACCTTGCCAGTGGCAGCTTTTGTCCCCCAAAGAAATGAATCAGACAGTTATATTAATTTCATACTATTTGGTCTATGTCTCAAGTACATTACTAGCTAACTCTTTCATCTTAATTCAACCCATTTCTAGTAATCTACCTGCCTGGATTCCTTACATGATTCTTCTTCAGGAGACTTGATGGAGACTGGCTGACTCCACCCTCCTTCTACCTGTTTCTACTCTGATTTCCTACCTATTGCTATGGTGCTTACCATGGGCCTAAACAGTCACTGTATTCACAGCATCACATACAGAAAACAGTCATGACCACACCTCCCAGTATCACGATCAGCTGGGGACCAAGCTTTGAGCAGATGGGCTTTTGGAAACACTTTTAAAATAGATATAATAGCAATGTTGAGGGTCATACATAAATTATGGAATTTGGAAAACACTGATCTAGTCTAACCCAGTAGGTAGATGCTAGAGAAGATTTAAGGTTCAGAAGTATTATTATGTAATCTGTTGAAAAGCAGAACACCGATTTTATTAACATTTTTACTCATAATTTATCACTCTCTTAACCTGACATAATTGTATATAAATTGGAGACTTGAGAAATGGCTCAGCAATTAAGAACATTTGCTGCTCTTCAAGAGGAACAGAGTTCTGTTCCAAGCACTTATAGTTGACAGCTCACAATGTTCTATAACTCCAACTCCAGGGTATCTTGACATCCTCTGGCCTCCACAGAAAGAGGGAAATGGGGTAGGGGAGAGTGAGGGGCAGGGAGAGAGACACAGAAACAACAAATAAAAGTATCTTTTGATTGACTGTATTTAAGACCTACCATGTGGTATTTTGTTATTGGCTTGCCTCTTTCTTCCCCATCCCACATATTTTCAGATGAAAATGAACATATTTTTTAAGAGCAGATTATACAACTGTGTACTTCTATGTGTTTGCTAAGGGTATTGCCCCTTGAACCCAAAGCAGTTTCTGCTCCTTGGATTTCTTTGACTACTGATTAATTTGGTGTGCCTTGTGTTCTTTATATAGCTCGAGATGCAGCTGTGCAGAAAATTGAGACTATTATTAAGGAGCAGTTTGCTCTTGAAATGAAGAATAAAGAACATGAGATTGACGTCATTGACCAGGTATAACAATGATAAATTGAAAATACCAAATTCATGGAGGGAAAAGACTATGTTTGATGAGGTTTAAAAAAATTTCCCAGTACTAGGTATGGTGGCACACATCTTTAATCCTGACACTCCAGACACAGAGGCAGAGGCATAGATGCAGATTGATCTCTGAGTTCTAGGACAACTTAGTCTCCATAGTGAGTTCCAGGACAGCTAGGGCTACATAGTTGAGACCCTGTCCCAAAACAAACAAACAGAAAATTACCCTGCTAAGGGATGAGCACACACCTGTAATCCTAGGACTTGGGAGGTGGAGACTAGAGGACCAGGCATTTAAGGTCATTTTTACCTTAGTTACATAGTGAGTATGAAGCCAGCCATATATAGGTCTTTTCCTCAAAAAACAAAACAATGCAAAAACAAAACAAACAAATGAAATTAGAGAAAAGATAAAAAGTTCTACTTGCACTTCCATCCCTAAGATAATTCTTTTTGATAATCATCCTCAGTATTTTATATTCTTAATGAATATTTTACTAAGTACACTCCAAGGGCTTTGCTTATACATGTCAGCATTCAGTCACTGAACTGCATCTCTAATCCTTAGTTAGGTAAAAGTAGTTATTTATTGATAGGACTCAGGAAGCTGAG
Organism: Sigmodon hispidus; assembly: GCA_004025045.1. NCBI lineage: Eukaryota > Metazoa > Chordata > Mammalia > Rodentia > Cricetidae > Sigmodon > Sigmodon hispidus. Next base: position 164,389 of record PVIH01001706.1, on the reverse strand, counting down.
TTCTGGGTTTAGTTTGCATTTATTCTGTGTATTTTAAATAGTTATTTGTCGTATTTAAACAGCATTTAAATTCCCACTTGTTTTTAGCGACTGATTGAAGCCAGAAGAATGATGGATAAGCTGCGTGCCTGCATTGTAGCAAACTATTATGCTTCTGCTGGTCTTCTGAAGGTTTCTGAGGTAAGTGTTTGTCATATTGTCAGGCCAATGGGGATTCCTTACCATTGAGACATTTTTTACATTGACTTTAGAATTGCTGCCTGCTGCCTTTCTGAGGAACATAGATCATCAGGCATTGTGTTAACTGTGGTCCTTTCCTTAATGATTGCTAGTGTTATACTAGGATATTCAGATTCAGGAGGGAGACCTCACTGAATCTTACCTTAACTTGTCCTCTTTTGCTTTGCCTTACTCAGCATACTTTCCAAATGCTACTTTTTTCTTTCTTTTTCTTTTTCTTTTTTTTGTTTCTTTGGTTTTTGAGCAGGGTTTCTCTATGTAGCTCGGGCTGTTTTGAAACTTACTCTGTAAACTCAGAGGTCCACCTGCCTTTGTCTCCTGAGTGCTGGGATTAAATAAATCCCCCCACCTCACCTGGCCCAAATGCTACTTGATAATGATAGCTTTCAGTAGAAGAAAAAGATAAGCATGTTTGTATACCATGTAGATTCATCAATTTAAAATTCTATTGTTTTTTTCTAAGACATTTAAAAATAAGTTCTAGGCATCATAACATTTTAATGCTAACTATAAAACATTTTTATTCCATTTTTTCCTGACAGCTGTGTATTAAGCCCAGAGTACCATTGAAATACACACACACACACACACACACACACACACACACTCTCTCTCTCTCTCTCTCTCTCAGGGCAAAGCTGAGTTTGAGGGCAACCTGGTCTACAGTGCTAGTTCCAGGACAACCAGGGCTACACAAAGAATCCTGTGGGGAAGGAGGTGGAGTGTGGATTACATCCCTGGAGTTTTCTATGTCTAAATTTTTTTAAGGATATTAGTCCTAGGTTAGGGTTGACTTCTGTCTAGTATGACTTTATTTCAAATTGATCTATATCTACAAAGATACAAAAACTCTTCTTTTTATCCACCTATTCTGTGTGAGCTTGTGCCTGTGGTTGACCCCAGGGTCTCTCATATGATAGGTATATAATCTATAATTAAGCATTACTCACAATCCCTAAGGCTATTTCTAAATAAAGCCACTGATTCTGGGAGGCTGTGAATTTGTGGAAGTTGTACTACCTAGTCCTGCACAAATTCTGATATTGCTGATTAAATAGGTTAATATTGGCTCACCACGATAGCCACTCTTAGCTTGAAAAACTGATTAATGTTTTGTTGATTTACTGTTAGCAGTTAGAATCTGGTGTTTGGTATAGATTTTATCTCCTGATGTTCTCATTAGATTTACTCAGGGCTGGGCTGGAGGGATGGTTCAGTTGTTTCTATTGGGTTCAATTCCCAGCATCTATATAGTAGCTTGCAGCTGTCAATACTCAACTTTTAGGGGACCCAACACCCTCTTTTGTCCCTTCCATCCACTAGGTAGTCACGTGGTACACATGTGTGCATGCAGACAAAACACTCATACAAATAAAATAAATACATTAAAAAAAACTAAACAAACCTCAAGCATTCAAGGACTCATTTTTGTCCTTTAGTTAGCCATTTAATTATCTTAAATTTGGAGCACACATTTACAGCTCTGAAAAGTCCCATTACTGAATTAATCAGCTCTATTTCTTATTTTAAAACATTAATGTCCTCACAGACCAGTTTAAAAAAAAAAATAATACACGGCTTTTGTTTTTGTTTTGATTACTAACTATGTAACTATGTGATGTGTGTCACTGCCTGTATCCTTGCCTGGGGACCAGCCTCTAAGCAGCACAGGGCTCAGGGAAATCTACATCATTGGCATGTATTAGACTTTTTTATCTGAGTGGGTTAAGGGAAAAAGACACTCACATACTCTTGATGGTTTCCTTCAGATCTTTTCTTTATTTTTCTTTTGCAATCTTTATTTTCCTGGTGATTTCCTTCTCTCGTTCTTGATATTTTCATTCTAGCCCATTTTAACTAGAGTACATACCCACTCAATAGTTTTTCATGTCAGGAGATTGAGGGCAAAAATGTCTACAAGGACTTAATCATCACCTTTGGTCATCAGTCCTAGCAAGGAATGTACATTAGCTAGTAATAATTGGGCTGTTTTGTTCTTGTTCCCTGACTGTAAAGAGTTTCACATTCAACTATGTGCTTTTCTAAAACTTTAGATTATCTTCTTGGGTTTTTCACCTCAAGGGTATTGTTTTATGTGAATTGGTGTTCTGCCTGTATGTATATCTGTGTAAGGGTGTCAGATCTTGGAATTACAGATAGTTGTTAGCTGCCATGTGGAGGTTGGGAATCGAAATCAGGTCCTCTGGAAGATGAGTAAGTGCTCTTAGCCGCTGAGCCGACTCTCCAGCTCTCTTTAACTTATTTTTAAAGCTTTGTTTCAATCGTGATGCATTCTGAAATCTGTGAACACATCTTCCAACATTAAGGTTAAAAAGTTAGCAGTGCTACTGGGACTCAATTATTTTTTGATTTTTTTTTTAAATATTTGTTTATTATGTATATAGTGTACAGAAGAAGGCTACCAGATCTTAGTATAGATGGTTGTGAGCCACCAGGTGGTTGCTAGGAATCAAACTCTGGACTTCCTGAAGAACAGTCAGCGCTCTTAACCTCTGAGCCATCTCTCCAGCCCAACTGAATTGTTTTTTTAATCATCAACCTTAGCCACAGTTTATACAGTTCCTCAGTAGAAACTCATGTGTTGTTGCTGTGTGACACATCCTTGTTTTGTTTTTATTCATCAAAACTCTGTATAATTACTATTACATCATTATTATCAGCTAGACAGTACATCTTAGGAAGGAATCATCTTCATGACAATCCACAGATAAAAATGCCCAGTAGAACAGGATGTATGTATGAGCTAAACACACTACATTACAAGCAGTGGGGATTTCCCTACCCCCATTCACACCATGCCAGATACCAGAGAAAGATGGTAGCAGCAAACATGTAAAGGCACAGCAGATGTAAAAGACATTCTGGGGTCTGTTTTCTCGGGACCTTGCCTTTCTGAGATTGATCCATTAGAGAGTTTCCTCCTGGTGGGCTGATACCTTTAACCTCAGTTGCCTCTTGCTGCTCCCCCTACACAGCCACCTGCACATGTGTGTGTATGAGTGTGTGTGTGTGTGTGTTTGTTGGATTGAAATCTTGGCTATATAGCTCATACTGGCAATCCTCTTGCCTCTGCCTCCCAAGTATTAAGATTATATTGTAGGTAGGGGCCACCACGCCCAGCATAAAAGAGGTGGTTTTTTTTATTGTTTTGTTTTTAAGAGATTCGTTTTATTTTGTAAATTATGTATATTTCTGTCTGGGTATGTACATGTGAGTGTGGGTGTGAGTGGAGGCCAGAGGTGTCTCTCCCGTTGATCTCCTTGGAGCTAGAGCTGTGAGCTGCCTGATTGGAGTGCTGGAAGAACACTCTTGAATACCATCTGAAAACAAGGAACCCAGGCTTCTGTACTAGCCTAAGGGACAACATTACATGTTGCTGATTTTAAAGCTTCTAATACTTTGCTTTTGCTTCTGTGTGGATGTCACTTTTTTTACTGTATACTTTTGTTTTTATTTTGAGCTAGAGTCTTACTAAATAAACCAGGCTGACCTTGAACTCAAGGAAATATTTTACCCTACTTAGATTTGAATGTTCTTGGGATACTAGATATAAGCCACAATGCCTGCCCGGCTCTGCGTACTTTTTAATTTTACTTAAAAAATTATTTTATTTTATTTTTAATTTTTTGACAGGGTTCCTTTATGTAACAGCTCTGCTGTCATAGAACTTGTTCTGTTCAGGCTGGCCTTGAACTCACAGGAATCTGCCTGTGTGCATCACTACTGCCTGGCTTATATTTTTTAAGTTAAATGTTGCTGGGATAGTGGCTAATATTTGAAACGCCTGACCTTCTTCCTTCTGCCTTCTGGATCCTAGCATTAGAAGCATGCTCTACCATGTTGTATTCACGTGGTACCAGCTTTATGCATGCTAGACTATATCAACTGAACTACATTAACTCCCCTATTTTACTGTTTCGAATGTTTTTTTGTCATGTAGCCCAGGCTGGTCCAGAATTCAGATTTTACTGCCTCAGCTCCTGAGTGATAGATTCATACATATGTGCCACTACCATTCCTGGCTCATTTTTGGCTTTTGGTGTTAGAATTTTTGTATAATTGTCTGACACTAGTTTTTGTTTTGGTGAGATTGAATTTGCTTCTGTCCTTTTTCTAGGGATTGAAGACAGTTGATACAATGGCTTTTAACCACCCTGCTGTCAAGAAATTTCTGGACTCACCTTCTAGGTCATCATCTCCTACCAATCAGAGATCAGAAACACCATCTGCCAATCATTCTGAAAGTGACTCACTTTCTCAACACAATGACTTCTTGTCTGACAAAGACAATAACAGCAACATGGATGTGGAGGAGAGACTCTCGAGCAGTGTGGAGCAGAGATCCAGCCGGAATACTGGAAGGGTATAGCACTGGATGGGAGCGGGCTGTACCTCAGGGTGGAAAGGACCTACTGTTTACTAAGTGTGGGCATATTTCCTATTTTATTTATTTTATTTTTTTATGGCAGAGAAATCAATACTTGGTCCTTTGAGACAGGGTATCAGTCAGGACAGGGTAGGTAGCCTGTCCTGGGGCAGGCTGGCATCTTTTGCTTTAGCTTCCAAATAGTGATGGTACAAGATTGAATCATTGTTTAGGTCTGACTAGGAAACTGAGACTTTTTTTTGTGTTATGACTTCAAAGTATACCTCTCCAGGGTACAGCAGAACTATGTCATTCTTACAGATGGAAAGAACCCTTAAAGGTTAGCGTTCCATGTCTTGCTGGAAGGCCTAGGTAGAAGCTGGTACAGTTTGACATTGACAGAAATCAAAATACACAGTTTTTTTTTTTTTTTTTTGACAGGGATTTTCTATGGGTCCCTGGCTGACTAGGTACTGATTCTGTAGACCAGGGTGGTCTGGAACTTGGAGTGATTTCCTTACCTGTGCCTCTTGAATGCTAGTATCACCGGCATGCGACACTGTGCCCAGCTATGATACTATGTGTGCCTAGATTGAAGCTTTTCTGTACCTGGTTGTTTGATGTTTTGTTTGTGTATGCAGTCACTATCAAGTTAGACTGTTTCATAGCCACCGCTTCCGTCATAGAGAGAACTGTCACTTGTTTTCCACGTTCAGTTATCTATAACTTTTTTAAAAAAAATTTTATTGTAAATTAATTTGTCCATTATTGAAAAAAAGTAAAACAGAAAGGTCTTTTCTAAATTATCCCCTAGTTTAACACCTCATAATCAGAACTCTTAATATTTGGACCTTCTTGTATGTAATCAGTATTCTTTCTGTTACCTCTACCTTTTCAGTGCTGGGATCACAGGCATGTGACCCATACCTGAAGACAGAACCCAAGGCTTGCTACAAGCCAGAGAAGCCCTCTACCAGCTGAAATACATCCTTAGACTCACTAAATTCTTTTTCTTAAAAACAAAAAACAAGCTGGAGAGATGGCTAAGTGGTTTAGAGTACTGGCTACTTTTGCAGAGGACCTGACTTTGATTTCCAGCATCAACATGGCGGCTCACAGCAGTCATAACTCTAGTTACCAGGGATCCTACACCCTCTTGTGGCCTCCATGGGTATTAGGCATTCACATGTTGAATAAACACACATGCAAACAAAAACACTCATAAACTAAAACATAAATTTAATATAAAACAACCACACTGCCAAGTGAGGTGGCTGATGTCCTTATTTCCAGCACTTGAGAGAGCAGATGAGCTACATAGTAGGCACCAGGCCTGCTGCTGGTCTATAGAAGACTTTGTTTTTCAAAAGACAAAACATCCTGAGTTACTTTATTCATACCTTTTGTTATGTCAGTGTCCTATTGAATGTTGTCTAAGTCAAGACAAATGTTGATTGTCATTTCTTTCAGGACACTTCTAGTGTTAGTGGCTCCCACAGAAGGGAGCTACGGAATGCTGACCTCACAGGAGATGAGACATCTCGACTTTTTGTGAAGAAAACAATAGTAGTAGGCAACGTGTCCAAGTGAGTATCTATGAACTTGTCTCCTGCTAGTTACTCATGAATGTCGCCTTCACTACTTCTGTACTGTTATCACAATGGGAGGAATGCTCAGGATCCTTTCTTCCAAGCTTCTGTTAAAGTAAATGATGGTCCAGAGGCATTCTTAGGGTAATCATGCACGTAATTAGCAAACTCAGAAATAAAACTGAGAAGTTTTCATCTTACAGTATTTCTGCTCTATTGATAATTCTGTTTTGGACCATATTCCTGCCTGTCCCTGGTGATAAATAAGGTGTTTATTCTTGAATGTCACTAAAGAAACAGGGTAGGGTAGTATAGTTTTTACACTAGCTTTACTTATTTATTTTTACTTTATGTATCTGCGTTGCCTTTGCGTATGTGCTCCATATGAATGCCTAGTTTGTTCTGAGGCCAGAAAAAGGTGTTAGGTCCCCAAGACTGGATCAGAGAGAGTTCTGAGCTTCTATGTGAGTGCTGGGAACCAACCTGGGTTCATCGTAAAAGCAGCCTGTGAGCTGTTTCTCATCGTTTATTTTTGAGCCATTGTCTCACTGTTTTGCTGGCCTCAAGTTTACAATCTTCCTGCCTCAGCTTCCTGTGTACCTCATGTTCAAACACACACTACCATGCCCAGTTGCTTTTTACACTTGTGAAATTTGTAAAGATATTATTTAGGTATTGATTTTTGTTATTATATTTTTTTAGGTCTTCTTTTTGAAACAGGGTCTCAGTGGCCTAGAACTCACTGTGTAGACCAGGCTGGGCCAGAACTCTAGAGATCTGCTTGAGTCCGGCTCCAGAATCCTGGGGGAAATGTGTGTACTGCCGTTATTTGACAGCCAGCAAGGTAGTAAGGTTTCATCACTGCCTTCTACTCTGGCTTTCAAAGATGTTTTCCCTCACTTTCATAATCTTAACATTTTATATTTCTCTGTCATTGTCCCCACCAAAACTGAAACCAAATTCTTTTTTCTGAAAATGCACTTAATGGTTAAGGACATTGAATGCTCTTCCAGAGGACTCCGGTCAGTGCTCAGCCCCCACGAGGCCACTCAGAGCTATTAGCAACTCTAGTTCTAGGTGACACAACACCCTCTTTTTTCCTCGGCAGGTACTGCACATATGTGATGCACAGACATACATGCAGTGAACACAGCCATACTTATAAAATAATAAAATTTAAAGATTGAATGATTTAAATGTGATAGCATTTTGTGATTTGATTTTTCCCCCCTCCGGATTCTAATGCTTAGGCTCTCTATGAGTTTAAGGCTAACTTGGGTTACCTAATGAGATCCCCCCATCTCAGAACTAAATAAGCAAACTAAAAAACAAAATCCAGTATTAAGATTTTTAGTGACTGCAAGATAAGCCAAAGAGATTTGAATTGTAAATAGTAAAAGTCACTGGTGTTAGGTAAAAAAGGTCTCATGTTTGGCTGCCTGATGAATACTTTGACAAATACTTTTTTAAAAAATAATTTATTTTTATCTTACGTGCTGTGGCATTTTGCTTGCATTGTATGAGAGTATCAGATCTTGAAGTTACAAACTTGTGGATGCTGGTTTTGAACAGAGGTCCTCTGGAAGAACAGTCAGTACTCCTAAACTCTTAGTCATCTCCAGCCAACAAAAATACTTTTTAAATCAGGTTTTGTTTTAATTGTAGTGCCACTCTTAGTGTTGCTCTAGTTCTAAAATTTAGAAAATTTTAGTGTGTATGTGTGTTTTGTTTTGTTTTGAGACGGTATTATTATGTAGCCAACATAAAGATCACCCATCTCAACCTTTTCAGTGCTGGAATTAAAGGTGTGTACCCACCATGCACAGCTTTAAAAACATCTTTTAAAAAAGGAAGAGAGGCATTCTTTGGGGGCTGACAAGGTGGTTCAGTGGGTAGAAGCACTTGACATGCAGTGGCCTGAACTCCATCTTGAACAAACATAAAAGTCAGTAGAGAGAACCGAGTATACGATACATAGGTTCTCTTCTGACCTGCACATGCACTTCCCTGGCACACGTGCCCCCAGTGAGTGAATGCGTGAGTGAGTGAATGGCTTGGTCAACAAATGTCCATCCATCCATTTAAAATGCTCTGAACTGCTAAGCCATCACTCCAGACCCCTTGGCTTAACTTTTAATTTTATGTATATACTTTGGATTTGTAATTGGGAGTTCCCAAAGACTGCCTGGGTTTGATCTTAAAGTTTGAGTCTGTACTTGCCAGTCCTCCTTCCGCAGTATCACTGTGGCTGCGCCCTTACCCTCTCACTGCATTGAAGACTTGACAGAGCAGTGTCCCTACATCTCACAAGTTAGGACTGCAATGTGACAGTGCTTAACATCCAGTCAGTTCAGATCACTATTGCAGTGACAAAAAGTGACTCGTCTGTCATCATAGTAGTGTTCCCAGAGATTTCTGGATCTTCCTTTACCTGACCTATTTGTGAAATGTTTGATTTCTCTGTGATGAGTCCTAGGGCTAGAACTGTATTCTGGAGAGAACATTTGAAGGTGTAAGTTTGTTCATGTTTGTTTTTAGTCAGTTTTCAAACCCCAAACAGATAAAATGAACCTCTTTACTCATATGGAGGGAAGCTGATGAGGAACAGGAATAGGTGCACTTGCTCATATCTGTGTGTGAGATGTCGGAGGAGACAGCTCAGCATCCCTTGGCCTGTACAAAGCTAGCTCTATAGCTTCTGTCAAAGCCTGTTTGACATAAACCTTGGGATCTGTAGAAATAAGCCCAGACTAGCCCCACGATCTGGACCAGCAGTCCCAAAGTCCCAAAGAGACACCCAGAAACTTATATTCATTTAATGCTGATTGACTTATGCCTCAGACATAGGTCTTTTGTCTTAACTCAGTCTGTTCCCATTAATCTGCTTAGCCATGTGGCTTGGAACCTTCTCTCAGAGCAGCATAGTTGTCTTCTTTCCTCTGCGTCTGCTGGTGTCTCTAGTGTTTCTCCTAATGTCTCTCTTCTGCTCTTCCTGTTCCCAGAGTTTTCTTAGTCTAATAGCCCTGCCCACACTCCCTGTCTGCCTTTTGTCAATCAGCATTTTTATTAAACCAGTAGGCCAGGACAGCAATCTAACAACATAATCCCACTACATCCCCCCCTCCACTTTTTCCGTTTTAAAACAAGAACCTTAAATCTAAATTTTTTGTATTTTTTTAACCGTTATCTATAACAGCTTGTAACCAACACTGTAAACAAAGATAAACATTTATAATCAGTTTTTTGGGAATGTGGATATAGTTCTCTAGGGTACTTTGTGCTGAATGGGGGCACTGGCAATTCCATGGAAACCAAAAGGAAAAAAAATTAGGATTATGGGCAAGCTCGTAGTTGAGTAGTCTCTAAGGCTGGGGACCCAAAGAAAAATTTAGGATTATGGACAACTCATTCCTGGAGTAGTCTGCAAGGCTGGGTCATCTCAGCCAGGCTCCTTTAAGCTGTTTTGGATACCGAGCTCAGAGGAAACAACAGAGGTGCTCTGAAATGCTAAATCATCTGGGCCATCCATTTTCATTGGAGACTTTGCAGGGGGTCTTCCTCGATCAAACTTTATTTTCTTTAATAATAATAAATAAATAACTCCAAAGCCTCTCGTTTTGTGGAAATAAAAATAAAACCTTCTCCTAAGTAGCATATTTTTTAATTTCAATTTTAAAGTCAACTCATTTACAAAATATATAGGTTGGGTTAATCCAGCAGCATCTATAATCAAATGTCTTTTTAGCAGCTTTAACTACTTTATTTTCAGTCAAAAAACTTAAAGACAAGACAGTGGCATACATTATCCAGACACTCTTTTTTATTTTTTATCTTTATGTGGTTTATTACTATTTCTTTATATTCTTTTTTTAAGGACTTTCTCTATCCTTTTTTCTTTTTCTTTTCTCTCTTAAGCCTATGTATATTTTTAAACACACTCTAAACCATTTAGAGGTTTTGTGAATCTCTCTACTGTATATCTCTTACCTTTTTCTGTTTTTGACCACATCTTTGCTTGGTTAGGCTGGCTGACTCCACCAGCTCCCTCTATTTCTTTCTGTTTCTGACCGCATCTTTAATCTGCCAAAGTGTGGCAAAAGTTTAAAAGCTTTAACTAGGGTGCCTGGTTGGTTCCACCCAGCTTCTATTTTAGCTTCATAAAATTTAGCTTTTTAGCCGAGGTAGAGGTAGGAGCCACAATTGCCAGTCTAAGGAATTTTAGGGTTCATATAACCACTAAGTGAAGCACTGCCGTCTGCTGCTCATGAACTCCATTTTAGAATGGTAGCAGGGCCTTTTAAAAAACTAACAAGTGTTTCACTGTTAACATTGAGTCAGGAAGCCTTTCTTAAAAAATCCGTGCCTCTGCATGTCTCCAGCAAACAGTACTGATCCAAAAACATGCTGCTGCAGCTAAGAAACTTGTTCCCTTTTGCCTGTGAGAACAGAAACCTTAAATCTACTGTATGTAGCTTGTTTCTTACATTGAGGCTCAGGAATTGGCTTGTTGCAGCTGAAGCTGCACTGCAAAAGCCCACCATTTTGTAGCTTAAGCCCACATGCCTCACCAGGGCATCTCTGTACCAAGACCATGAGAGACACAACTTGGAAGCTGTTTTTGGCTTCAATTCTGTGCTCTAGAACCGTTTTTAAGTTTTCTCCAGCTTTATGTGGATCTGTATGACTCATGTTGATATGCCATTTGTAGTATGAAGTTTCTGGTCTGTTTGGTTTGTCTTTTAGCGCTTAGGCCCCCAAAATGACTCAGATACTTATATTAATTACATTCTGCTTGGCCTATGTCTTAGGCATATTGCTAGCTACTTCCTGCATCTTAATTTAACCCATTGACATTAATCTGTCATGCCACGTGGCCTGTGGCTTACCTATTTCATTACTTCTTGCTTCATCGGTAGCTGGATCACAGCTCCTTTGACTCAGCCTTCCTTTCCCTATCTATGCTCCGATTTCCCCACCTACTTCTAAGATGCTTGCCATAGGCCAAGACAGTTCTTTTACTAATGAATGATATTCTCAGCATATGGAAAGACTTTGAATATCAGGGATAAAAGTTGAAAGAGGCCTCAAGGAACAGTTTTTTCAAGTCATTTTTCCAGTCGTTTCAAAAGAAAATCATGTTCCTAAGATTTGGATTGGATTTAGAATAAAATTGTACTTGGCAGAAATTTCTGGTATGATCTATTGCCTCTAAATATTTATTGTCGAGTGTATAGGTTTGGGGAAATCTTTTGATGTCTTTTTGTTGTTTGTTTGTTTTTGTTACAGAGGGTTTCTCTTTGTAGACCTGACTAACCGGGAATTTACTTGTAGAGCAGGCTGGCATCAGAGGCATGTGCCACCACTGCCTAGCTTGGAGAAACCTTTTTTTAAGACTGAATGTGGACACCTTGTGGAATCATTCTCTCCCTTCAACTCCTATGGTTGAACTCAGGACATCAAGCTTACATTGAAAGTGTTTTGCCTGCCACACCATCTTTCAGATCCTAAAATCACATTTTTGATGATTTACTTTTAAGATTAATGAAAGTTTAGCAAAGTTATTGGATATGATTTCATTACACAGTTCTTATATGACAGTTGTTCTTATATGATAGAAAACATTTAAACATCATATTTATATTAGCAATCAATATGCTCAGTAAATCAAACAAAAGACACACTAGCCCTTCAAGAAAATTTTATACTTTATTAAAGGAATTAGGGCAGTATGTCAGGTAACGAGAGGAGGCTCCATATTGTAATACTACCTCTCCCTAAATTAAAACTGATCTGCAGATATTCCAGTGAAAATCCCAACAAGGCTCATGGAATTCAGAAACTAGTGCTTCCTCACAGAAGAACAAAGCGCCAAGACTGGACAGAGTACCTGTGAAGGGACCAATCTTGTTCCCTGCATTACTAAAGATAATCAGAGACCTAGAGGAACACATCAGGCCATGCCCATGTTTGTCACCAGAATCTAAAAAGGGTGCTCCATTCAGTGGTGAAAAAACAAAGCCTACCAAGGAGAAAGAGGCTTCCTGTGCCATGGTCATGTTGGGGATGTATAGTTTGGGGGTGATCAGAGAAAAGATAGTGGATGCCGTCTCTCCAGTGATTAAGCACCAGAGGGTCCCACACTGCCCACTTGGAACCTAGAACCTAACTAGAAGCCTAAAGCTCCTTTAAATGCCAGTTTATTTCTGCCTCTGGTACTTACTTGCTAAGAAAACAAGTATGGATAGGCAGTGCCAGTACACACTTTTAATCTCGCGTGCCTTTAATCTCTGGCAGAGGCAGGTGGATCTCTGAGTTCAAGGCCAGCTTGAGCTATAGAGTAAGTTCCAGGACAGCCAGACAGCCAATAAGATAAACCATGCTTAGAAAAACTAAAACAACAACAAAAAACCCTGATCTTTTAATTTGGGGTTGATAATCAGAATTTTTTTTTTTTTTTTTTTTAAAAACTTTATTTATTTATTTATTTATTTATTTGCCTTGGTGTTTGCCTGGAACTGGAACTACAGACAGTTGTTAGCTGCCATGTGGGTGCTGGGAATCGAACCCGGGTCCTCTGGAAGAGCAGACGGTGCTCTTAACCGCTGAGCCATTTCTCCAGCCCCCCTTTTTTTTTTTTTTTAAGGGAATTAAGTAGGCATGGGGTCTGGAAAGGGCTTTAGAAAAGGTAAAGACTGAGACTGGTCAGCTGTAATTGCTGTTAGCTACGGCAGGAATTTTAATCTTGTTTCTAGTAGGACCTCATTAGTAGTAGTAGTAGTAGTAGTAGTAGTAGTTAGGTGTTTTTTTAAAGTGTGAATGTGTGTTTTGCCTTCATGTATGCATTTATACCACATATGTGCCTGGTGCTCACAGAGGTCAGAAGAGGGCTGAGAGCAGAGAGCTGTGAGACACTCTGGTTACAGGGAATCAAACCTAGATCCTCTGGGAAAGCAGCCCCTGATCCTAATTGCTGAGCAATTTGAGATTCTATTATTACTATTATTATTTTGTGTATATGTGTATCATTTGTATATGAACTTGTTGCCCACCATGGCACATGTGTGGAGGTCAGGGCACCGTTTTAAGGGATCTTGGGATCAAATGCTGATCATCGGAATTTTGTGGCACACACCTTTGATCACTGAACCATCTTACCAGTACAAATGATTAGACTTTTAAAGGAAGCAATTTAACTACCTCTTTCTTCTCCAGGTACATACCTCCAGATAAAAGGGAAGAAAATGACCAGTCAACCCATAAGTGGATGGTGTATGTCCGAGGGTCCCGTAGAGAACCCAGCATTAATCACTTTGTCAAGAAAGTTTGGTTTTTCCTTCATCCAAGCTATAAACCAAATGACCTTGTGGAAGTTAGGTGAGCATGCCTACGATACATTGAATTCAAGAAAAGTGATGAACTTTGTAACATGCCTTAGAAATGTTTGTACTGTTAATATCTTGCTCAGTATCTGTTCTTGGTCCTTAAGTAGCTTCAGCTGTGGTTTCCTCTGCAGGGTTTCACTAACTGGACCTGTCATCTGTCATGTTGTCATTGTACTGTTTGTAGTCTTGAATCACTGCTGCATGTAACATGTTATTGGTAGTCAAATACAGCAATTTAACATTACAGAAATTTTACTGGCTCAGATGTAATTCCAGTGATATTTCTTCTATATGTATGCATACTTTGTACAGTTACTTTAGAGAAATGGAATGGTTGATGTGAAATTATTTAGATACATTATTAGATAGTCATTTAGATGCATTCAGTACATCTTTATATGATGTTAGCATCTCCTAAACATTCTTATTATCTTGTGGTTTATTGTCAGCGAAATCTTTACAGAATATTCTATTCATTCCTAACTCCTAAAACATGGCCCTGCTGGACTTAAAGTGACAAACACCTCTCTCTCTCTTCCCCTTCTCTTCCCCCCCCCCACATTCTTATGGTGTTGGTTCTAGAAAGGAGTGTCTTCCTTTTCATATCTAGCTTCTGGACCATCCTTCTCTTTTCCTTAAAAACAACTTAGCCCAGAGTCAGATGGTGGTTGTACTCTTAATCCTAGCACTTGGGAGGCAGAGGTAGGTGGATCTCTGAGGAGTGAGTTCCAGAAAGGAGAGGGCTACACAGAGAAACTCTATCTTCAAAAACCAAAACTAAACAAACAACCTCCCTCACACACCCACATTACCACCTCAGGTCGTTGCAGTCTGCATGGCCTGTTCTCTCCTGTTGCGTTTTTTTCTTAATTTCCTTATCAGCACCTGTTTGAAATCTACTTTTAGAACTTGTTTTACTGATACTAGCTCTTTACGTAAGTAGAACCTTTTAAATTTTTTCATTTATTCTTTTCTCATACAACAATCCCACCCACAGCTACTCCTTTCTTCACCCCCTGCCCCCAATCTCCCCCTGTCCCAGTTTCACCCCTTTCTCCATCTCTCAGAAAAGAGCAGGCCTCCCACAGACATCAGCCAAACAGGGCATAACAAGCTGCAGTAAGATCAGGCATAAAACTTTACGTGAGGGCTGGGTGAGGCCCTTTTTTCTCTTTTATCTATGCTCAGATTTCCTGCCTGTTTCTAAGATGCCCTGCCATAAGCCAAAACCTTTATTAACCAACGATATTCACAGCATACAGAAAGGCATCCCACATCAGTTCCCCACTTTCTGTCAGGTTCAGTGTATCTGGTTTTATGTTGAGGTCTTTGGTCCACTTGGACTTGAGTTTTGTGATAGATATAAATCTATTTGCATTCTTCTTCATGCTGACATCTAGTTGTAGCAGCACCATTTGTTAAAGATGCTTTCTTTTTTTTTAATTATATATTTCTGACTTCTTTATCAAAAACCAGGTGTCCCTAGGTGTTGTATTAGGTATCTGGCCTGGGCTTTTTGGTCTAGCCTAAAGGCTTGGTCCTGCTTTCAGCCCCACTGCCGCTTAGGCCCAGAGAAACACACAAAAGCTTATATTCATTTCATGCTGATTGGCCTAGGGCCCAGTCATAGCTTGCTAACTCTTTACCCTGAAACTGACCCATTATTTTTTACCCTTTTTGGCCATGCACCTCTGTACCTTTCTTAGAGGAGAATTTCAGCTTCCTCTGTCTGTTGCTGTCTCCTCCTTGTTGCATCTCTGTTCTGCTCTGAGATGTTCCCAGAGTTTCCTTAGTCTGTTAGCCCTGCCCATACTTCCTGTCTGCCTTTGGCCAACCATCGTTCTTACTAAACCAGTAGGTGGGACAGTTATTTACAATGGAACAGAATAGGTGTATGGATTTATATCTGAGCCTTCATTCTATTCCATTAAACATGTTTATTTTTATGTAGATACCATGCAGTTTTTATTACTGCAGCTCTGTAGTTCAGCTTAAAGTCAGGGATGGTGATATATCTGGAGGTTCTATTATTGTTCAGGATTGTTTTAGGCATCCTGGGTTTTTTTTTCCCCCATATGAGATTGAATATTGATCTGTAATTTTTTTCCTTTGTTGGGTGTTTGTCTGGCTTAGGGATCATTATGAATGTGGCCTCATAAGCTAAATTTGTCAGTGTTCTTTTTGTTTCTGTTTTGTGGAATCATTTGAGATGTATTGGCATTAGTTATTCTTTGAAAGTTTGGTGGAAATCTGCTTCAAAACCGTCTGGCCCTGGGATTTTTTGGTTTGGAGACTTTTAGTGACTGCTTCTGTTTTCTTAGGGATTCTGTTTGTTAAGGTTTTTATTACTGTGAAGAAGGCGCCATGTGAATGAGACACCTATGCAGAGTTACCATGACCACAGTAACTCTTAGAAGGAAAACATTCAGTTGAGGGGGCTGGCTTACAGTTTCAGAGATTCAGTCCATGGCAGGGAGCATGGCGGCCTGCAGACAGATGTGGTGCTAGAGGAGAAACTGAGAATCCTACATCTTTCCAGTAACTCCACCCCCACAGAGATACACTTCCTCCAGCAAGGCCCACTCCAACAAAGCTACTCTTCCTAATAGTGCCACTCTGTATAAGATAATGGGGGTCATTTACATTCAAACTATCACATTCCACTCTCCTGCCTCCATAAGCTTGTAACAATATAATGCAAAATGGATTTAGTCCAACTTCAAAAATCGCAATAGTCTTTGTCAGTCTCAACAGTGTTTTAAAGTTCAAAGTATCTTCTGAAATTCATACAATCTCTTAACTCTAATTACCTTTAAAAATCAAAATCAGGGGCTGGAGAGATGTCTCAGCGGTTAAGAGCACTGACTGTTCTCCCAGAGGACTAGGGTTCAATTCCCAGCACCCACATGGCAGCTCACAACTGTCTGCAGTTCCAGTTCCCAGTTCTAGGCAAACACCAAGGCAAATAAATAAAAGTTTAAAAAAAAAAAATCAAAATCAAAAGCAGATCACATACTTCTAACATATAGTGACATTATATGTATATAATAGGTGTATATGTATGTTATACATATTATAATGTAATATAATATGCATTACCATTTCAAAAGGGAAGAAAGGAAGCATAGTGAAGAAATACTGGACCAAAACAAGACCAAAAACCCATTGGGGCAAACTCTAAACTTTGTGTCTCCATGTCTGATGTCAAAACCTTCTTCAGATCTCTAACTCGTCTTTTGGTTTTACTGGTTTGAGATTGTTTGTTTCCTGTGTTTTCTTGGGTAGTCTTAACCTGGTTGGATTGGGGGTTTCCCTTTTTGTACCTTTTTTAGGGATGGGTTTGTAGATATTATTTAAATTTGAGATTATCATGGAATATCTTGTATTCTCCATCTATGATAATTGAAAATTTTGCTGCGTATAGTAGTCTGGGATGGCATCCATGATCTTCTAAATGTCCAGGATATCTGCTAAGCCCTTCTGGCTTTTAGAGTTTCCAGTAAGAAGTGGGGTATAGTTCTAATAGATCTGCCTTTATATGTTACTTGCTGTTTTTTCCTTGCAGCTTTGTTTAGCTTTTTGAGATGGGTTTCTTTCTGTATCCCTGGCTGTCCTGCTCTGCAGACCAGATTGGCCGCAAACTCACAGAGATCTACCTAACTCTGCTTACTGAGTGCTGGGGCATGTGCTTTTAATCACCACCCTGCTTGTTATTCTTTCTTTGTTCTGTATGTTTAGTGTTTTGATTATTATGTGATAAGAACACTTTTCCTTTCTAGTACAGTCTATTTGGTGTTCTCTATGTTTCTTGTTCCTTTATAGACATCTCATTCTTTATGTTAGGAAAATTTTCTTTTGTGATTTTATTGAATATGTTTTCTGGGCCTTTGAGCTTGGATTCTTCTTCTATTCCTATTATTCTTATGTTTGGTCTTTTCATGGTGTCCCATATTTTCTGGATATTTTAGGTTATGACTATTTTGGTTTTAGTGTTTTCTATGACTGACTTATCTATTTCCACTATCGAATCTTCCACACTAGAGATTCTCTTTTTCATCTCGGTCTTCTGTTGTTTATGTTTGCATCTGTAATTCCTGTTTATTTACTTAGGTTTTTGATTTCTAAAAAATCCTTCAATTTGTGTTTTCTTTTTGCTTCTATTTTCACTTGAGCAGTTTTATTCATTCCTTCAACTGTTTATTTTTTTCTTGGATTTCTTTAAGGGATTTATTTATTTTCTCCATTTTTTTTGTTTGTCTTTTTCTCAGTTTCTTTAAGAAGTTTGCTTATTTCTTCTTTAAGGACTTTATCACTTTCATAGTTAATTTTAAGGTCTTTTTCTTTTGCTTCAGCTGTTTTGGAATCATCAGGTAGGTGGTGACACTGCCTTTGCTGTTGTTGATTGTTTTCTTAAACTATCTTCTAGGCATCCGGTTTTGGTGTGATTATAGGTCTAGGTGCTTGTTTTTGGTTTTGTCTTTGTTGAATGAATGATTTGTTGCTTGTTTTCTGTTCCTCTCTGTTGTTCTGGCCAGTATGGTCTCCTGTTGAACAGGAGCTCTCCCCCTATTTGGGGGCTTTGACAAGGTGATGAGGAGGGATGAGGGTGCTGAGATAGTGGGGGAGGTCTGCTGGTGGCCTGTCTACCTGGATTACTGCCCCAGTAGAACTCTTGATGTATTTTAAAATCAAATTGTTAAGTTGCAGATTCAGATTATTGTGAATAAATGATAATGATGTTGTTGGTGATAATATGTGCTTGCATGTATGCATGAGATATATTTATCTAATTATTCTTTATCAATAAAAAATCGGGAGACATTTATGGGATAAGAATGTGAAAGATAAGAGAAGCAGAGGAACAGCCACTAATTACTTCCTACTTCTTCTCTTCCTCTTCCAAAAAATGTTGAAATTCTGACTTTTTCTGCCCCGAAGCTGCTCTCATAGTATCACTAAGAGGCTTAATATTATTTACAAATGCTTGGGCAATCGACTAGGTTTGTTACTAGCTAACTCTTACACTTGAATTAACCCATACTTCTTATCTATGCTTGCCATGTGGCTTGGTACCTTTTTTTAGTATGGTGTGCTAATTTTGCTCTTTCTGTCCGCCAAGGATTCCTGATTGCCCTCCTCCTTTGCAGAATTTTTAGTTTAGTCTCCCTGACTGTACTTCCTGCCAGGCTGCCAGCTAGTCAGTGTTTTATTAAACTGATTTGAGTGACAAATCTTTATAGTGTACAGGAAGATTATTCTACATCACTCTGACTCAAGGCAAGCTTTATTTTCAGAATGAAGTAAAAATATCACACAACATGTGTATGGGGGGGGAGAAATTAGCATGCTGTATGAGTGTAGAGGTCAACATCAGGATCTCTTCCTCTCCACATCATGTTTTGAGATAGAATCCCTTACCAAAGCTGGAGTTCACTGTTTGGTTATGCTGGCTGGCCAGAAAGCTTCCAGGATTTGCCTATCCCCATTCCCACCCCCTTCCCCCTTGCAGTAGAGTTATGAACACTCACCACTGGACCCAGCTTTTTATGTGGGTACTGGGGATCAAACTCAGGTCCTTATGCTTGCAGAACAAGCATATTGCCAACTGAGACAGCTTCCTACTATGATTATCACTTTAAAAACAAAATAAAATAAATTTTAAAGCCAGGGATGGTATCAAATGCCTTTAATTTCAGCGCTTTGGAGGCAGAGGAAGATGAATCTCTGAGTTCAGGACAGCAAGGGCTACATAGAAAATTCCTGTCTCAAAAAACAAAACAAATAACAACAAAAAACTCAACCTTTACAAGTTTTTTGTTTTTATTTATGTGTATCAATGTGATTGTGTGCTATGTGTATGTGGGTACCCATGGAGGCCAGAGGGTCATTAGATCCCCTGGAGCTGGATTATAGGCAGTTATGAGCCACCTAATACAGGTTCCGAGAACCCAACTTAAATCTGGAAGAGCAGCAAGTACTCTTAATTGCCAATCCATCTCTCTAGTTCTTGATTATCATCTTTTTAATGATTTTAAATCTCTTACTACCAGAGTTAGGGTTAGGGTGATGTAAATGAGATCTGATGTAAAATTACCTTCGCTTTCTTGACATATATATCACTGAGTATAACGTCAGTGTCCTAGTTAGGTTTCTGTATCTAATTAATGTTGTTAACAGTGATTACCAGGCTGGCTTATTTCACTTGGCAATGTTCTCCAATTTCGTCTATAGTGCCAATGACAGGATTTCCTTCTTTTCTTTTTTATGCACATTAAACACATATGCACATATTCACCTGCTCACACATGCACGTTCACATATACATGTGCAGTCACTTGCACACAGACTCACAGACTCATTTTCTTACATATCCACACATGTGCATATTTGTACACACTCATTATCCTCATATATGTGTACACACACACACACACACACACACACACACACACACACTCTAAATGTCTGAGAGATAGAAAAGAAAGAGAAAAGCAAGCCAATAGGAAGAGAGACCAGGCTATAAAATCTCAAAGTACACTCCTTCCTACTTCCTCCAGCAACTTCCACCTTCGTAAGGTTCCACTGCCTTCTGCCTTTCTAAACAGAAGCACTAAGTGAAGACCATGTGTTCAAGCATGTGAGTTTGTGGGAGGCATTTCATATTAAACCGTAACAGTGAGTTTAATGAGGAGATAGAGAAGTTTAAGGCCTGGGGATGTAGTTGAAGGAGAGAGAGCATGAATAATGTAGGCAAGGTTCAGGATTCAATTCTTAGAATAGCAGAAAGAATTTGTGGTCATGGTGGCCAATGCCTATAGTCCCAGCACTTGGAATACTGAAACTGGAGTGTCGATGTCAACTTTGTCTATATATTGAGCCACTGTCTCAGGAGGAGGAGGATCTTTCACCCCTTTCCGCTTTTCAGCATCCAGATTAACAAAAAATTCTATTACATATGATAAAATTAAGTTAATTGTTTTAGGGAATTTAAGATTTATTTTTTCTGTGTTAATGTGTGTGTGTGTGTGCATGCACACATGTGTGTCATGTCACTACCCACAGAAGTCAGATGTGATTATAGAATCCCTTGGAGGTGGACTTGCATGTGTTTGTGAGCCACCTGATGTAGGTACTGGATTGGATTGGTCCTCTGATAGAGGGTAAATTTCCTTAACCATTGAGCTGTTTCTCCATCTCCTCTCAATAAATTATTTAATGGGAGTAATATTGCTCATTTTGCATTCAAGCAAGATGCAAAGACCCTTGCCAGGAAATCCTGGCAACCTGAGCTTGATTCCAAGAATCCCTGTAAAGAAGGAAGAAATGAGCAGGCTTCACAATGCTTTTCCCTGTGGCGTAGGAGAAATGTGCATCAATCAAACATGGTAATCATTTTCTATTGATAAACTTCTAATTTACTAAAATATAGATCGAGAATTCTTTACACAAAGTCCTTAATATCTGATAAGCAAAACAATGACTGCTTTATCTCTAATCACACATCGAGGATTGGAGTTCATACAGTATTGATTATACTTGGATTTTATAAAACGCTGGTTTCCTATACATTGTAATGGAAAAATGCCAATATGTAGTATTGTATTTACTGAGAGATCTTCGCTGATCTGACCATGCAGAAGTTGCAATCATTTGGCAGGATGTAAGAGTCCAAGGGAAGGATCTCACCAAACTTGCTTTCACATTTCTCCTACTGTGCATTTTTTGAGGTTTCTTGTTAAAGGAAATAGACATTGTTTTGTGAAATTTAAGGTTTTGTTACTGAAGCAGACACTGGCAGTTGTTTCCTGTCTGATCCCTGCCATTTTGACTGATAATTTTTTTTTAAAATCATTTCCTGGTCATGATGGCACACACCTTTAATCTCATACTCGAGGCAGAGGTTTTTTTTAAAAAAAATTATCAATTTGTAGTTAGTAAATAAGACTCGCTTTAGGAAAACCTAACTAGATGGATGTACCACAGTGCCCTTCTAGGCATAGTCAACAGAATGGATGCAAACCTGTACTGCTTAGTTTTAAACCCATGGAGGTGACGGCAGTCTGAGAGGACAAATGTAAGGCAGAGATAAACCCAGACTCATAAAGTTGTCTATGTGTGCTCCATTTTTGCTTTTAGAGATTCTGCTGGTTTTGACAAACGCCACCCAAGCCTAGTGGATGGCTAGTTTTGCTGCAGTTTGGCACATGGAGCAACTACATAGTAGCTTGCTGCAAAGCCGAGTTCCTGTGATTCAAGAGTAACTGACCTCACTGTATTAGTGTGTGTTATTTTCTCTACTTTTCAGGCTGCTCAAGTTCATTATATTTTCTGTCTCGGATGCTTCTGTTTCTGGATCTGCTTGTTGATTCCCATGTTAGGCTCTTTTCAGGCTGTCTTCTGAGACTCTGACCTAAATGAATTCATGTCTCAGTTTTCTAAAACCATATCCCAGGGAGAATGCCTTTCCCTGCCCAATCTCAGAATAATTCTAACTCAGAGATTCACAGGCATTTATAATTTTAAAATGTTTTTTCTCTTGCTTGTTAACTTAAGCTATATAGTCTGAATACTTCAAGGTCTTTCAATGAAGTTTCTAAATTATTTTTATTATGGAAAATTTCACACATACACAAAAGCAAAGAGTATGATAAGCCTTCATGTACCAAAATGATTGGTAACAACTTGGCAGTCTCTTCCATTCATTTCCCTCTTTATTCATGAATTATATTGTGACTGAGTATTCTTTAGTCCAGCTAGTGTTCAGATATACATTCCTGCTTTCTGAGATGACAGCTGCTATGTAGAGATGATATGTGAGCAACTTGCTTTCTTTTTATAAAGATAGCACAAAATAAATGGCTGCTCTTAAATTAAACATTATTATGATTTATTTTAGCTTGGGATGTACATCTTACCTCCTATGCCTGTCAGGTGCCAAACAGGGTTTCTGACTCTGTAATGTGACATTTTCATTCTAGTTCTACTAAAGAAAATAACTTTGGATCATATAATCTGTACCTCTTAACTGTAATCATTCAGTAATGTAAACTTGAATTACCTTTTTATTATTTAGCATTTGTGTGTGTGTGTGTGTGAGTGTGAGTGAGAGAGAGAGAGAGAGAGAGAGAGAGAGAGAGATATCTTGGGGAAGACAGGAATTTCTGTTTTGTCTTTTAGAAAAGCCTTTTTAGAGTGAGAGTGTAAACATAGGTAAATGTGCAAAATATCTGCTTTTCCCTAGAGAGCCCCCGTTTCATCTGACTAGAAGAGGCTGGGGTGAGTTTCCTGTGAGAGTGCAAATCCACTTTAAGGACAGCCAGAACAAGCGGATTGACATCATACATAATCTGAAGGTACTGTAGCAGAGCATTGCTCCCTAGAAATGCAAGGTCTCTTTATTACCTGCCTGGAGTAGTGGTGTTTGATTTCCCAAGGGCTGTGCCTGCAGATGGTGGGAGCAGGGTAATCCTTGAGCATATGACACTCACTCCTGCAGTGCTCTCCCCTCAAAGCTGGGGCGCAGTTACATCCTAACACATGCATACTCTTCAGAAAGGTGCAACAAGACTTTAATCAGTCCTTCCTCTTCCCTCCCTCCTCCCCTTTCTTCCTCCTTGTGTAACAGCCCTGGCGGTCAGGGAACTCATTCTGTAGACCAGGCTGGACTTAAACTAAGAGATCTGCCTGCCTCTGCTTTCTGAATGCTGGGATTAAAGGCGTGTGCCACCACTGCCCAGCACAACTTTAATTCTTTAGCAAACACACTTTTAATGGGATGCTAGAGACCTCATTAGCTTAGTCTTTCTCATTTATCTATTTTTCTATGTGGGGAAAACACTTTGTGATGTTCAGTTCTTAACATTGCAGATATATAAAGTCCCCCACAAAATACATAAAGATGAAGAGGATTGACATGTTTGGACAATAACAAATAAGGTTGTAATAGTTTTGAATTGAATATCCATCACTTGTCTACCCATGTATTTTATTATATAGCCATTATAATTTATATTTATTGAATATTTTTTATGGAGAAAAACTACCATTATAGTTCATGAAAAGCAGAACATAAAGTTGCAGGCAGAAAAGGCTGGGCAGGTACAAGCCCTAGATTCAATCTCCAGCACCAATTAAAAGTAAAAATTTTAGAGTTATAATGTAGCCTAGTAGTGGAACACTTGACTAGCATGTGCAAGAAATTCTTAGCACCACATGTTTAAAAGAAAAAGATCATCTTGATTTTTAAAGGTTAAAAAGAAAATAATAATGCCAGGCAGGTGGTGGTGGTGAATGCCTTTAATCTCAGCACTCTGGAGGCAGAGATAGCTGGATCTATGAGTTTGAGACCAGCCTGGTCTACAAAGCAAGTTCCAGGACAGCCAGGGCTATACAGAAAAACCCTGTATCAAAAACAAAAACTAAAATGTTAGATTAATTGGAATGACATTGGCCAATTTTTCCTTTTCTTTTTGTTTTGTGTTTTTCTATTTTCAAAAAAATTCTAGATGTAATTATTATAGTTGCAAGACAAGTCATTTAAAAGTTCCTCTTGGTAGCTGGATGTGGTAGCCACTAGGGAGGCAGAGGCAGATGGATCTCTGTGTATAGGCCAGCCTACTCTATACAGCAAGTTCCATGACAGCCAAGGCTGTAAAAATCTGTCTCAAAAAAATCAATCAATCTTTTAAATTAATTAATAAATAAAGGTCTGGTGTTGAAATGTCTTTTGGTATGTTGTGAATATTATTAATAAAGTAATTGTTTTGGCCTATTGCAGGCATCTTAGAAGTAGGTGGGGAAATCCAAGGATAGATAGGGAAGGAGGGTGGGGTCAGAGAGAGACGTGATCCAGCCACCAGTGAAGCAAGATACAAAAACATAGGTAAACCACAGGCCACGTGGCAGTATAGAAACCTTTCCACAGATGGCACTTCAGCTTGGGGCCAAACACCCACATAAAGCCTAAAAAAGCTTTAAGAAAGTTCTTTTTTTTTAAAAACAATTTTTTTATTATGACTAAAGACTCATTTTTTTATTCATGTATCCCCTTGTTCAAACTCCCTTCCCCCTCCTTCCCCTCCCTTCCCCCTCTCTTCTCCCCATCTCCTTATCTCCTCCAGAGCAAGGGCAGGAGGTCCCAAGGTCCCAAGGTTCAGCATCTACTCCAGGCAAATCTGATTTCCTCATCCCAACATCAAGACTGGGTCAAGTGTTCCTCTCGGGGGAATGGGCTCCAAAGTGCCAGTCCAAGGTGCTTCAGATCCCAAGCTGCTCAGTGCTTCTTTTTTAAAACATTTTTATTAAAACATTTAAATAAAAAATAAAAGGTTTTCTTTTGTAATAGTTCTCATTTACCCATATATCAATCTATCATGGATTTTAATGCTCAAAATTATAATAGTTAACACAGATGTAATAGATTACTATCTTAATTAGTATGTTATAGGAAAGAGAACATGAATATATGTTTTAGGACTTCTAAAATATTCTGCATTTATTTCCAAAAGACACTTAAAGTATTTACTTATGAAACTAATTAAAACATACTTATCACAATGGATGTCACAAAATGCATATATCTCTTTAGTTGTATATCAGTTGTATATATCAGATCAAAATACTCACAACAGTATAAAACAAATTACATATCACTAAAAAAATTGAACCAACAAATAGTTGGATTTATCTAAAGATACCAAATTCTTAACTTACCCTTGCATTTACTTTTTGTTTACATTTTGAGTTCTAGTAATAGTAACATAAGATGAAATAAAGGCATCAAAGCACCATGAGTTTACTGGTAAGAAGCTGACAATAAAACCATTCCAACATAAGAAAATTTTAGGACTTACTTACTAAGGGTCCTACCTTTGCTTTACTGCACCATAATTGCTATTACTAACTGTAGACGTTAGAATTATATGTAAGTTGGCTATGCATGTACAAATTTGTCTTATTTTATAGCACTTGAATTTTATGAATTAAAAAATATAAAATAATTTAAACAATTGCCAGAAGTGGAAATTCCATATTAACATCAAAAAAATTTCATCACTCTTTGCAAGAACAATCACATTTTTAAATAATAGCAAAGAAAATGATTCATAGCAGAACAATAGAAAATTTACTAAGAAAAATCATTATTTTCTTACAGATTCCTATTATTAAATTCTTGTTATGATTTTTTTTTTTAATTCTTGTGTACAATGACATCTCTTTTTTTTTTTAAGTCCACTCATGAGTGAGTACATCCCCTGCTTCTCTTTCTGGAATTGTGATACCTCACTCAGGAGGATATTATCCATATCCATCCATTTGCCTACAAATTTTAGAACATCATTTTTTCTTACTGCTGAGTAGTACTCCATTGTGTAGATGGATTAATCCAACTTGTTAATCCATTCCTCAGTTAAGGGGCATCTAGGTTGTTTCCAGATTCTTGCTGCTATGAACATAGTTGAGTTAATTCTTTTGGGGTGCAAATGTGTGTCTTTAGAGTATATACCCAAGGGTAGTATTGCTGGATCCTTAAGGAGATTGATTCCCAGTTTTCTGAGAAAATGCCATACTGCATTCCAAAGTGGCTAACAAGTTTACACTCCCACCAACAGTGGAGGAGTGTTCCCCTTGCTCCGCATCCTCTCCAACATAGACTATCATCTCTGTTTTTGATCTTAGCCATTCTGACAGGTGTAAGGTGGTATCTCAAAGTTGTTTTAATTTGCATTTCTCTGATGGCTAAAGATGTTGAACACTTTTTCATGTGCCTTTCAGCCATTTGTAATTCTTCTGCTGAAAATTCCCTTTTTAGGTCTGACCTCCATTTTTTAATTGGGTTATTAGGGGTTTTGGGCTCTAGTTTCTTGAGTTCTCTATATATTTTAGAGATCAATCCTCTGTTACTTGTAGGGTTGTTAAAGTCTTTTCCCATTCTGTAGGCTGTCATTTTGTATTATTGACTGTGTCCTTGGCGTTACAAAAGCTTCTTAGTTTCAGGAGATCCCACTTATTGATTGTTGTTCTTAGTGTCTGCACTACTGGTGTTATATTTAAAAAGTGCTCACCAGTGCCGAAGCGTTGGAGGATATTTCCCACTTTCTTTTCTATCAAGTTCAGTGTAGCTGGGTTTATGTTGAGGTCTTTGATTCACTTGGATTTAAGTTTTGTGCAAGGTGATAGGTTTGGATCTATTTTCATTTTTCTACACACTACCATCCAGTTAATTCAACACCATTTGTTGAAGATACTATCTTTCTTCCACTGAATATTTTTGGCCTCTGTCAAAAATCTAGTGTTCATAGGTTTTTTGAGTTAATGTCTGGGTATTCAATTTGATTCCAATGATCCACAAGTCTGTTTTTATGCCAGTACCAAGCTGTTTTTATTACTGTAGCTCTATAGTGTAATTTGAGGTCAGGGATGGTGATGCCTCCTGAGGTTCCTTTGCTGAGCAAAATTGTTTTGCCAATCTTGGCTTTCTAGTTATTCCAAATAAAATTGAGTATTATTCTTTCAAGGTGTGTAAAAAAGTATGTTGGGATTTTGATGGGAATTGCATTGAATCTGTAGATTGCTTTTGGTAAGATTGCCATTTTCACTACGTTGATCTTACCTCTCCAGGAACATGGGAGATCTTTCCATTTTCTTATATCCTCTTCAATTTCTTCAGTGATTTAATGTTTTGTCAAACAGATCTGTTACTTCTTTAGTTATGGTTCCACCGAGGTACTTAATGCTATTTGCTGCTATGATAAAAGGTGATGTTTCCCTTACTTCTTTTTCAGCCTTTTTATCTTTAGTGTATAGAAGGGCTACTGATTTCTTTGAGTTAATCTTGTATCATGCTACATTGCTGAAGGTGTTTATCAGCTGTAGAAATTCCCAGGCAGAATTTTGTGGGTCACTTATGTATACAATCATATCATCTGCAAATAGAGATAGTTTCACTTCTTCTTTTCCAATTTGTATCCCTTTAATCTCCTCTTGTTCTTTATTGCTTTAGCTAAAACTTCACAAAAAAAACCTTCCAGACATACTTCAAGATATAAAAAATAATGACTGACTAACTATGCCAAAAAGGACAGAGCAGTCCTTCAAATTTCCTGCTTCACTAAAAAGTATGTCAGAGCCTCTGGGCCTATAGGCTACCAAGACAGATATTCCAAAGTTACAAAAAAACTTGGGGTGACTGTCCGTCCAGGCAGACAAGTGTCATCTCCATCATTTCTAGATTTTTTTTTTTTTTTAAAAAACTTTATTTTATTTATTTATTTGCCTTGGTGTTTGCTGGGAACTGGAACTACAGACAGTTGTTAGCTGCCATGTGGGTGCTGGGAATCGAACCCGGGTCCTCTGGAAGAGCAGAAGGTGCTCTTAACCACTGAGCCATCTCTCCAGCCCCCATTTCTAGATTTTTAAAGTTGCTTGCACTTCCTTTTTTTCTCAGATAACATTATATCCTGTGGTCTTTGATATAGTTAAATATTAGATAGTTATAAGTATAGTTTTTTTTTAGTTATTATAAAAATGTATGTTATGAAACTTTAGACTCACGAAGATAAGATAGATGATAAAGTATTTTAATTTTGCTAAATACGAATAGGCTAGATATAAATATCATTCTTACTTGATAGCTATTTTATTATATATAATTTACTATATTAAAATTAAACCTTTTGATTAGGCAGAAAAAGTGATGTGGAATGTGTTTGAGTATGCTGTGAATATCATTAATAAAGTAACTGTTTTGGCCTATGGCAGGCACCTTAGAAGTAGGTTCAAAATCAGAGCATAGATAGAGGATGGAGGGCGGAGTCAGAGAGACATGATTCAGCCGCTCATGATATAAAAAAATAAGTAAGCCATGGGCCACATGGCAAGATAGATGTATAGAAATGGGTTAAATTAAGATGCAAGAGCTAGTAGCTAACAATATGCCTGAGCCACAGGCTAAACAACATGAAATAAATATAAGCATCTGAGTCGTTTCAGAGGGCCTAAGCAGCAGCAGGCAAATCCAAACCATGGGACTAGTCAAGGCCAGAAACCTTGTACTTCAAAGTTTGTCTTGTGGTTCTCATCTTCTGTGGAGCTAATGTAGTTGAAGTATTTAATGTTGGCTATGCTGCTTAAATTTTCATTCATAATTTTTTAGTTGTTCTTTGTAACTACACACTATGAAATTGCATCATAGCATTGCATGTGCATTTTTATAGCCTGTCATCTGAGGTATTTTTACACAACTTTTATAAACTCATTTTAGTGACAATAATACCTTAAAAATTAAAAATTATAGTGATTTAATGAAGCATTTTTTATTGGTTTGTGATTATATAAGGTTGGAAATTTGGCTTTATTCAAATTTCCCCCAGAACATTGAGGATTACCTTGCAGTGAACTGGTGTTAGGTAAATCTGTAACCTCATGAGCAGAGTGGAATCTAACATTTCTCCTTTATCTTTGAATAGCTGGATAGAACCTATACTGGCTTACAGACCCTGGGTGCGGAGACGGTAGGTACCTGCCCTCAGCCTTGTACCGGCAGCTTGGTAGGGGGAGATGGTGTGTGTACGTGTTTTCGTACAAGTGTGTGACATGCATTTGCACTGTGCTCAGCTTATGTGTGTAATAATAGGGGTCTTAGCCTGTAGCCTAGGCTCACCTCAAATTCTAACTTCTACCTCAGGCTCTAGAGTGTTAGGATTACAGGTAATTGCTACCATCCCAACTGACTTATTTTTATTTAACAGAAAAAAAAAAAATGAATGTTGGTCTTTTTATGAAGTTTTACTACCACCCCACCCATTACTTTTTCTTTTCTTTTTTTTCCAATTTTAGTCTAAAACATTACAAAATTTATAAGATCCCAACCGTTTCTATTGTGTAGTTAAATGACGTGAAATCAGGGTGCTGTCAGCCATCTCCTGAACTTTTCTCATTGTGCAACTCTATGCCCATTAAGTTTCCCCCACTACTTGACTTTTGTCTCTGTGAACTCTTGCCCTTCACCTGGTTAGAATCATAGAGCATTTGGCTTCCCTAACTGCCTTATTGCAGTACAATTAGTACCGTCAGGATTTGTCCATGTTTTAGTTCCCACCCTCCCTTTTAGGATTTATTCTTATAATTTTTATTTGTATGACTGTTTCGTGTGTGTGTGTGTATGTGTACATGCACAGACACATACTTCCAACCCTTGTGTGCCTAGTGACCATGGATGTTAGAAGTGTGTGTCAGGTCCCCTGGAACTGGAGTTAAGGATAGTTGTTATTTACCATGTGGGTGCTGTGAGCTGAATCCAGGTCCTCTGCAAGAGCAACAAACTCTCTTTTGTTTACTAAAGATTTGCTTTTAATTTTATATATGTTTGTATCTGAGTGTATACTGTGTGTGTGTTTGTGTGTGTCTGTGTGTCTGTGTCTGTGTGTGTCCAAAGAGACTAGAAGATTTCTACCCCTGGAGCTGAATATAATGGACACTGGGATTTGAACTCAGGTCTTATAGAAGAATAAATACATGCTGTAAGCCACTTAGCCATCTTTCTAACTCCTAAAGATTTTTAAAATTTTATTCATATATGTGAGTGTTTTGTCTTCATGTTTATGGACTGCATGTGCATAGTGCCCACAAAGGCCAGAAGAGGGCATCAGATCCCTTGCAACTGGACTTGCATACAGTAGTTAGCCACCATGTTAAGAGCTGGGAGTGGATTAGCAGGCTAAATCTACTGTTTAGAGAAGTGGACTTTATGATAACATAAGGTATTTATTAATTACCTTCTGTATGCTTTCGCTGGTCCAGATGTTAGGAGTTAAGAGATGAATAACATAATTTATATCCTTGATGTTTTTGAGTATAAGGACAGTGACTTAGTCTGCTTTCTGTTGCTGTGCTAAAGACCATGACCAAATTGACTTGGGGAAGGAAGGACTTCATCTTATAGCTCCCAAGTCATAGCCTATCACTGACGAAAGTCAGGGCCGAAATTCAAGCAGAGTCCATGGAGAAATGCAGCTTATTAGCTTGATCTCTGGTGTGTTTAGCCGGTTTCTTATATAGCTCAGAGCTATATTAGCCCAGGGGTGGTACTGCTCACAGTGGGGACCTTCCGTCCCTCTCACACCAGTTATTAACCAAGAAAATGCTCCTTAGGCCAATCTGATTCAAGTCATTTTCTCAGTTTTCTTCCTCTTCTCAAATGACCCTGGATTGTATCAAGTTAACAAAAACTAACTTGCGCAGACAGTAAACACTAACACAGAAGCATAAAACAAGCTCAGCTACAAATAAGTGTTGTGAAGAGTGGCTGGTGGATGTCGTCTTATGTTAAGTCACAATGGGTAGGGAAGGTCTTGGTGGAAAGGCAGCTGTAGGGGAGAAATGTTGAGAGCAGTAGAAACAACAAAGGGAAAGGTAGGAGCCCAACTGAAGCACCCAAATGTTAAACCAGACACTGAGAATTCCATGCTATAGATTGTAATTGCCTGTTGAGATATGGTTAGAGATCACTGTTCACCCTTGAGCACTGTTTTCTGAAATGGAACTGGAGCTCTGTAGCACTGATGATAGACTCATGAGCCTACTTGTTGCCCAACTGTGTAGGTAGTGGATGTTGAGCTTCATCGGCACTCTCTTGGCGAAGACTACATTTATCCTCAATCATCTGAGTCAGACATATCTGATGCCCCTCCATCTTTGACCATTCCAGCCCCAGTGAAAGCTTCCCCAGTGGCACGGTCCCCTGAGCCGGCGTCTGCTGCACCTGTGGGAGAAGGTAATGGTGATGCTTTTGCTTGAGGGAGTCACTCTGCTTTTAGCAGCTTGAAAACAATGGAAGATACTGTTTTTGTAAATGGGCATACTGCTGCTAGCTCTAGTGTAAAATAGCTAAGCCTCTCTTCTTGGAAACAAGTTCTTCATAAATTTCTACATTTTATAAAGGTGAAAAGGCCACAGAATCCATTGGATTTTTATTCTTTTTAAACATTTTATTTTGTTTTATTTTATGTTTAAGAGTGTTTTGGCTGTGCACCATCTGCATACTCAGTGCTCAATGGAAGGCAAAAAAGGGCAACAGGAACTGGAGTTCCAGATGTTTGTAAGCTGCTATGTGGGTGCTGGAAATCAAACCCAGGTCTTCTAGACAGCCAATACTCTTAACAGCTGAGCCATCTCTTCGGTCCCTCTATTTTATCCTTTGTTAAAGACTTTCTGATTCTGTGAATACAAGACTTTAACATCAAATATTTAATCCTATGTTAAAAAAAATATCATCCAACGTCAACAAATGGAATTTGCCTATAATATTTTTATCATTTAATAGGACTATAAATGTATTAATGGTTGTTTTATATATAAGTAGTTGATTCTAAATGTTTATTTTATCTCTGAACTGGTATTTTATTGTTAATATTTTAGTTTTTACATAAAATTTCAACTTAATTTCTCTAGATTTTCATTGGCATCTCTGTGGATATCTTTACATTAAATGAATGTGGACTTTTTGCCTTTTTTAGTTTTTTTTCCTCTTCTGTTTTTTTTTAATTTATATTCTAAAACATGAGGCAATGGACTTGTATTCTTTTGTATTGTGTAGCTTGTGGTTAATGTGTTTTCCAGTTTTCTTGTTATTGTGACCAACTACCCAACAGATAGTGATATATGGGAGGTAGAGTTTACTTTGGTTCACAGATCAGAGGAATACAGTTCACAACAGGAAAAGGATAGAGGTGGGAACAGCTTAGTTCATTAAGACCAGGAAACACAGAAAAGGGATGCGAAGCCTTTCTTCTCTATCCTTCTTATTCATCTCATAACCTCAGGCTATTGGGTTGTGTAACTAGCAGATGGAATGGGGGAAGGAGGCTTGGGTGAAACCTTTCTGAGGAGGGTAGAAAAGCTGGCTCAGCTGATAAAGTGCTTTCCAATGTAAGCATGAGGTCCTGGATTTAGATGCAGCCATTATAAAGACCAAATATAGCAGTGTATATCTATAGTCCTGCACTGGGGTCTAGAAATAGCAGACTCTTTGAGCTCACTGGCCAACCAGTCTAGCCAAATTGGTGAGCTCCATGTTCAGTGAGAGAGTGTCTCAAAAAAAAAAAAAAAAAGTGAAAAGTAACCAAAGAAGATGCCTTTATCAACCACATTCTCTCTCTCTCTCTCTCTCTCTCTTTCACACACACACACACACACCCTGAAAACTACCGCAAAGACTACCTCAGAGATACTTATCCTAGTGATTTCAAATCTAGTTAAGTTGACAATGAGAATCAGCCATTAGAAGTTCACCCTTGATCAACTTGACTACCAAATAATCAATTTTAGATTGCTTTGTTTTATGTGTATGAGTATATGTGTGTATATGTATCACTTGTATGCCTACTTCCCACAGCGTTCAAAAGAGCGTATCACATTCCCCAAAATTGAAGTTACAATGATTATGATCCAGGATGTGAGTGCTGGGTTCTAAATATGGATTGTCTGTAAGAGCAAAGAGTGCTCATTATTGCTGAGTCACCTCTCTACCTCCAACACAGTATTTTTGAACCATAACCTTATATCCCTGATCCTCAAAGGCTTATATTCATCTCATGATGAAAATGTAAGCATCCTCAAAGTATTTATTTAGGATTATTTTTATTTGTGTGTATGTCTGTGTGTGTGTGTGTGTGTGTGTCCCACATGCATGTAGGTGCCAGCCAAGGCTAGACGACAGCTTCACATCTTTTGGAACTCCAGTTAACAGGAGTCGTGAGCAGGCCAGGGTGGGTGCTGAACCAAACTTTGGTCTTCTGCAAGAGTAGCAAGTACTCTTGAGTGTCTCTCCAGTCCCATAAGTCTCTGATGTTTTAACAGTTCTAACATTGCTTAAGTGCCCAAATTCACAGTCTCCTTTAAATTTAAGGCCGTCTCTTACCTGGACCCTGTATAATCAAAAAGAAGTTATATATACTTCTAGTATGCATCCATAGAAAGTGAACATTCTCATTTCAAAAGGAAAGAATAAAGGCCCAGCAAGGAAAGACTGAACCATAGCAAACACCTAATCCTGCAGCTTTGGGTCTGGGCGCCAGCAGCCTTGGGTCCCATCCTTGTTCTGCATCCTCTTTCTAACCCTTATACCTCTTGGAATTTGCATGGTTGTAAATGTGGATACTGCCTGGTTTTGCTACCAGTTTGTAGCCTGACACCCATGGGCCACAGCTCCAGCAGCCTGTGTGATTTTTGAACAGGATCCCTGCAGGCTTTATCTTTTTGGGTCTTAAATTTTGCAGTGAATTTTTTTTTTCAGCTCTCTATGGGTGTAATCCTGTATTCAAGGCTACATTCCTGTCATCCAGTTGCAAGAGTGAGCGTGCTCCTTTCTGGTATCAACCTCCTTAGTAATTGTCACAGCCTTGAGAGCATCTGTTCTGTTTGCTATGTTTACAACTTTAACTGAGTTCAAGCTGTGAATGATATCTGTGGAACAGCCTGAATGTTGTTCTGCTCTATGGTTTCCTCCACCAAACAACTTAGTCTCGAGTTTAAGCTCAGCCTCACTCACACTAACTAGGAAGCAGCCAGGGTTTTTCATTGGTGGTAGTTTAAGCTTCGGTTGTGTGTTTGCTTATTGCAGTGTAACACAAATAGCTTCTAATCAGTTCTCAATAGAGTCCTTAGTCCCCTCTGAAGCCCTGTGAACAGTCTTTATGCCTGTCATCATTCTGTTTCTCCATAGTTCGCTAGAATGGCCATTGAACTCCACTTATTAGAGCTTCTCTAGCCACAGATCCAAACTTTCTCACATCCCTCCTAAAGACTAGTCCCAAAGGCCCATGAACCACATGTTCAGGTTCATTACAACAGTGATCCCACTCCTGGTACATGGTACTCCCAGAATTAATTATTTGTATTAGTTGCTTATCACTGACCAAGGAATGCTACCACCCACATTCAGAGTGGATCTTCTCCATTAAATTTATCTGGAAATGCCCACAGATACACAGGTGTGTCTTAGTGACTTCAGATCTAGTCAGATTGTCAAAAAAGATCAGCTAGCACATCTCTAAGGTAGATGTTTTACCTAAGGAGTTTATATTTTCTTTTATCAAAAACATATAAATGGAATATCAATATTTATTTTATATCAACAATTGATCTAGGTGGGTTTCTAATATTGAATAATGCAGTAACAGTTTTGTTGTCTTCCCACAGATGGAAGGTGTTTCAAAGTAATTGATTTCATCATTTGTCATTAAATTTCAAACAGGATTCCCTAACCCTGAAGCTGAGAGACACACTACATTTTATTCTTTACCATCTTCATTGGAAAGAACACCCACCAAGGTGACAGCAGCACAGAAAGTTACCTTTTGTTCACATGGCAATTCTGCCTTTCAACCAATTGCATCAAGCTGCAAAATCGTGCCACAAAGCCAGGTGCCTAATCCCGAGTCACCTGGAAAGTCCTTTCAGCCCATCACCATGAGCTGTAAGATTGTCTCAGGTATGCAGAGTGTGTGTGACATCGACTGGGTGTTAAAATATTTTTGTTGTTGTTTTGGGATATTTTAAGATAGGGTCTCAGACTGGCCTAGAACTTACTATATAGCACAGCCTGGCCTTGAACTCAGGATGTTCCTCCTGATTCAGCCTTGCAGATGCTGAGAATATGGGTGAGAGCTGCCTTTCCCAGCTCCAGAGGTGCTCAGAGGAGAGTTAACCATGCCAACTGGCAAGCCTGTCACAAAGAAAAGCCCAGTTTATTATATATATGAAAAAATTTTTGAATAGGGTGAAGAAAAAGGCCCAAGGTATTCCAGTTATTCCCCGGTAAATGTGTGTTGTGCTAGGTGGCTGGAGTAAGATTAGAAATGGGTTTGCAGAGTCTGTAGAAACCAGAGTAACAAGTAGTAGAAAAATAGTTAGAAGCCTTTGACTTTGTCTTAAGGGTTGAGTTGGTGTTCAATTGAATTGTCTTTTATTTTCCTCTAACCATGCTAGAAAATGGTTCATCTTATGAACAGTTATTCTGAGACCCTTTGTATAGTGACAGTTTCCCATCTATGTTAACTAAAGTACTGATGAGAACATACTTACATTGGCTATACTTCAGGAAAGACAGGTTGAAAACTTCTAAGTAGGCAAACACTTCTGTATAATTTTATTTTATGTGTATTGTGTTCTGGCTGTATGTTTGTGTGCACCATGTATGTGCCAGTAGAGGCCCAGAGAAGACATTTATCCCCTGGAATTGGAGATGCAGACCGTTATATACATGGATAGCTAAGCAAAATGTAATAGGAATCCTTAAAATCTACAGAGAGTAACAAACCTGTAATTTTATCTGCTACCAAGCATTTTAAAACTTCCTGCTTCAGAAGTAGAGTAGGCTGAATAAATTGGCTTGAGATATACAGAAATTTATAGATGACAGCTTTGATAAGTGGGTGATTAAGGGCTTTTAGCCATGAGTAAAATTTAAGAACACTCTTTGGGATTCTATGACATAATCTTGATAGAGATTTCTGTCTGTGGTAAGTAAGTTTCACATTTTCCTATTCAAAATATATTCCTAATTAAAACACAAAATTCCTCAGTCTAGCTGTTCTTCACTTAGTGTCTTTGAATATTCAATATTATACATATTGGCTTATGGTAGTAAGAGATTTATCATATAAAATATATCAGAGATTCACATTATTAGTATAAATCATTGCTTTTTGTATATTTTTTAACATAAATACTTTCATATTGTGTCTTCCCTGTTATCCCTTCAAACCTTCCCATGTGTCCATGCTCCCTTTCAATCTCATGGCCTTTTATTTTTTAATTATTGTTGCATGCATGTGTGTGTAAATAAATATATTAATGTAACCTGTTGAGTATATTTGGTGTTGCTTGTATGTATGACCACTTGAGGTTGGAGAACAGTTTAGGTGCTCATCTCTGGGGAAGACTAATTCTCCCTCTCTTGGCAGTCTTTAATTGCCTATACCTCTTCATCTAGGGTGCAATTCTCCCCACCCATGTTGGCATATCAACTGTTCTTGTTCAGGTCTTGTTTAAGTAGCCATATTGTTGAGATTTTGCAGCCTAAGCTAATACAGTCTTACTGTATGTATTTTTCAATGTCTCTGAACCAGTAATTCATGTGTGTTTGTATGTTTGTGTGCATATTGTTATGATCCTTTATCCAAAACAAAATATTAATTGAAAATAATAATAAAATGACTATCCACCATAAATGCTGAACAAAATATTCAAATCTAGCTTGATCGTGTTTGTTTGTTCTCTGCGTCAGTTGGAGTCAGTGACTTAATTTCTTATAAAACTTGATTTTATCCAGGTAGTGGTGGTACACACCTTTAATCTGGGCAGGTGAATCTCTGAGTTTAAGGCCAGCCTGGTTTACAAAGCAAGTTCCAGGACAGCCAGGGCCACAAGAGAAACACTTGTCTCGTAAAACAAGCAAACAAAAACTTGAAGATTATTGTGAACAATCCCTCATTTCTTCACCATGTGATACTTTTTGTTTAAGTAAACACAGAAAAGAAGTCCTTTGCCAGGGACAGGGACAATGGAAGACTGAAAGACAAGAAAGTGGAGAATTCCAACCTGGGCTGGCTTTCAGTCAGTAGAATAAAGGAGAATGCTTTCTAGATTTTTTCCTTACAGCTCACAGAAATCCTCTGGCTCCTAAGTGCTGTAATTAAAAGCATATATGCTACCATACCTGGCCTGCTTTTTAGACTTTTATGTGTATGACATTTTTAAAATGTAGGTTTATTTTCTGTAAGGGTTAAGGATGAGCCCAGAAAATGAATGAATACTCACATACACACATTCACACATATGGATTTTTTTGTTTTTGTTTTTTTCTTTTTGAGACAAAGCTCATTATGTGTCTCTAACTGGCCTGGAACTTGATAGCTTTAAATTTAAAGATCTGTCTGCCTCCACCTGCTAAGTGCTGGCTGTCATCAAGGCATATGCCCACACCTAGTCTCAGAACTCTCTCTTTCTCTCTGTTTTTATGTGTTTGAGTGTTTAGCCTGCATGAACCACATGTAAGCAGTGCCAGTGGAGGCTAGAAGAGGGTTTCAGATCCTGTGGAACTGAAGCTACAGACAGATGTGAGCTGTCATGTGGGCACTGGGAAGAGAACCCAGCTCCTCTAGAAGAGCACCAAGTGGTTTTCGTGCTAAACTATCTCAGAGTCTGTTTTTAATTGCCTGCTCATCTAATTTGCTGATTCTGGTCATGATTTCAAGTGCACCTGGCCTCAGCTGCACTGACTGAGCCCACTTAGTACCTCAAACTTTGTCTTTGCCG
The DNA here is from genome assembly GCA_004025045.1 of Sigmodon hispidus. NCBI lineage: Eukaryota > Metazoa > Chordata > Mammalia > Rodentia > Cricetidae > Sigmodon > Sigmodon hispidus. The sequence goes on along the minus strand of PVIH01001706.1, from coordinate 126,473 downwards.
ACCTCCTACTTAAATTATATGTGTACTTTGTTTCTCTCCTTTTTTAATTAACAAAGGTTCTCCTATATCAACTCCAAGTCCTTCACCATTGCCTCGCACCCCAACTTCCACTCCAGTTCATGTGAAGCAAGGCACTACCAGCTCTGGTATAAACAACCCTCATGTTATTGTGGATAAGCCTGCACAGGTTATTGGAGCCTCTGCTCTGAGTACAGGTATGTGTAAGCAATATATATACAATCTAAATGATTGGTCTTTTATTAATGATAATATCCTGTCATGAACCCTTCATCCATAAGTAAGTATGTATACAAGGAATCTCATACTGTTTCCCTGAGGAAGATTCTCTGTGTATGAAGGTTCAGTGTTTAGCTCAATTAGAAGTCTTTTCCATAGCCATGACATTGTCCCTGTAGTCCAGCACAGCTTTGTGGATCCTGTCAGGGTTTCTCACTGTGGTTCTGGTTTTTAATATTCTTTTACTAAAATTGTATCTATTGCCTTTGTTTAATTTATGTTTGTACATAATGCTTTGAAAGTGCAGTCATCCCCTATTAAGGGAAATAGTGAAAAGAGAAAGAAAATAAAATGGATGTTGATAAGATAATGAGGCTGGTTTCTCTGCACTGCTCCCTATGTATTACTATATATACTGGACTTTTTCACATAGGTGTTTTGTTTTGTTTTGAAAACCAGCAGTTTTAGAGTTGTTTATGTATAGAACTCATTTTAGAAGTGTTGCTTTCAGCATATTTGGGTATGTCTTTGGGGCTCTGTGTATTAGTTTTTAAGTGTCAGCCACAACTCTGAAGAGGCAAATTTGGTAGGTGAAATAAGTTGCTGAATGTTACTTAAGGTCTTCACTTAATATTTACTTTTGATAATTGAAAGCCATTTTGCTGCTGTCGGATAACTTGTCACAGGGGTAGCATTTGGAGACAGGTGCAGTAGAACATGACTGTTTATTGGAATGTATGCATGCTGGCCCATTTGTTAAGTGACCTACATCTTTGGATTATAGTGTTGCTTCTCCTCTAGGGAGCACAGTATGTTGTGTACTTGTCATCACCTCATTTTGTTCTTACTGGCTTCTTACTGCTTTTCCAAGCTGGGCATGTAATTAGCTTGTAGGTGAATGTGCGTGTACAGTTGTGTGTCAGTGTGTGGCTGTGTATGTGCATGTATGTTTAGACTTTGAGTTTGGAATTTTTAACTCTTAAAAATAAAAAGTAACTAATTGAAAACAGGAGGGAGAGGTGGTGAAAAATGATTTTAAAATTATGTTTTGTAAACTTTATTTTGTTGGTACATAGTTTTTAAATCTGTCTTGTTTATCAGGAAGTCCTACAAGCAAGCTTCCATTGGCCTCTCAAGTTTCCCAAGGAACAGGGTCCCCTGTTCCTAAAATTCACGGAAGTAGTTTCTTAACGTCTACAATTAAGGTAAACTCTTAGCTTTGTTGCGCTGCGCAGACTCAGAAGGCATGCTAGCTGATGACAATGTTTGATCTTTTTTTTTTTTTTTTAACTCTTATCTATCTATCTATCTATCTATCTATCTATCTATCTATCTATCTATGGAACCCGGGTCCTCTGGAAGAGCAGACAGTGCTCTTAACCACTGAGCCATCTCTCCAGCCCCCGACAATGTTTGATCTTAAAGATCATTTCCTCTTTAAGTTTATTCCTGCTGTAGAAGACAGTTCTTAGCATGTCTATCAAGTGATCACCCACTGTGAGTTTGGAAGTTCAGTGTGGGGAAGAGGTGGCCTTACTTTGTGGAGGGGATAGTTTTATTCAAAATACTTCCTTAGAGGCTGGAGAAGTGGCTCAGTTTTTCAGTGTGCTGGCTGCTCTTGCAGAGGACCTGAGTTCTGATCCCAGCATCTATGTGGCAGCTCACAACTATCTTTAACTCTAGTTTCAAGGGATCCAGTGCTCTCTTCTAGCCTTTGGACACTGCACAGATGTCTCTTTGTCTCTATCTCTCTGGTGTCTCTCCCCCCCCCCCCCCCAAAGCATGTCTACCAGCATGTTTCCTGGTATTCCACGGAGCAAACCTTGTCTCCTTTACCCTGGTGGTTGGTTATTTAAAAGTAACTCTTAATTTCTTCAAAGTAGACAGTTGTTCAAAATTTGACCTTTCTATATTATGAGCAAACGATGAAAATCTGCTTGGTATTTGGTAAAAGCACTGCTCTGTTTGGTTCCTATTTGTTCAAGATGGCTGTCTTTATTTTATTCTAAGAACTTTTATTCATTTTACATACCAACTACAGGTTCCCCTCTCATCCCTCCTCCTGCTCCCCTCCCACGGCCTTTCCCCATCCACCCACCTCCCATCCCCTCCTCCTAAAGGGTGTGACCTCCATGGGGAGTCAGCAAAGCCTGGTACATTGAGTTGAGACAGGACCAAGCCCCTCTCCCCTGTGTCAAGGCTGAGCCAGGCTTCTTACCATAGGTAATGGGCTCCAAAAAAGACAATTCATGTAACAGGGATCGATCCTGATCCCACTGCCAGCGGCCTCTCAAAGAGAGGCCAAAGTACACAACTGTCTCTGGTATGCAGAGAGCCTAGTCTGATCCCATGCAGGTTCCATAGCTGTCAGTCTAAAGTTTGTGAGCTTGGTTCAGTTGTGTCTGTAGGTTTCCCAAGATGGCAGAAACCATTGAGATGACATCTTTTGTCTGAATGACTCTGAGAGTGTCTTCCTGGTTTACCCAGCCGAACAGCTCTTCTTACATAGATAGTTGACAGCCATCATGGACAGTTTTCTGATCCAAATGAGGTTTTCCTGTAATACCCCCTTGAAGCTTACCTGTACCTGCATTTATTTTTTAGTATTTGTTGATGTCATTTCATTGCATAGTCAAAAAATAGTCTTCAAGTTCAGTTACAGCACATTATCTCTGAAATTTGTTTTTTGTCTTTGGTAATGGAGACAAATTTTAGTGGTTCTTGTTTGGTTGCTTTCCATTTCCCACCTTCTGTTTATCTTTTTGAAAAAAAATATTTATTTATTTTGTAGTAAGTTCTCATTATGTAGCCCAGGCTGGAACTCTGGATCTTTCTGCCTCAGCTTCCTAAGATCTAGGATTACCGTGCCTAGCTCATTGTTTTCTTTCCTTTTTCTTGCTTTTGGAAAAGTCATCTTTTCTTGATATTTTAGATACTTGGATGAATTTTTCAAGGCAAGTTGAGAGCACATGAGAAAAAAAAACATACTAAAACATCACTACTGCTTGTTAGAATCATTTATTTAGTGCCTGTGCTTTAGGAATATAAAATACAATCCGTATCCTTTAACCATCTGACAAAAAGCTGGACCTACAAACCAATAAAACACCAAAATTAGGACTGTGCATATAGATTGGTGTTCTTTGGCAAGTCTTTTCCTGGGGACATGCAACACTGTCTGGTGACAGGCCAGAGTTCAACTTGGTGAGCCAATGAGTATACTGGGATTACTTACAGGAGCAGACATGATTCAGACAGCTGTGTCACCAAAGCCCATCCTAGCATGGGTGACTGCTCATAGTAGATGGAAACAGCCCTTTGTACAGCCTGTAGGTAGCTCAATAGGTTGGAGAGTGCCTTAGTTCATCTAAACTTTTTTCAGGCACTGGGCTAGTTTCTGCTTCTTCTAGTCTCATCTGGTCTCAGAGGTTTTGCAGTTTTCCTTATCTGAGAGTGATTCTCTGCTCTTTATTGCTTACTCTGAGAGGAAGGGCCCTAGTGAATCTGCTCAGTTTCAGGGACTTTCTAAGCTATTTTGAGTTATTTACCTTCTATCTTATGGAGCTTCCCTAGGAGATGGAATGTTTTAGTCTCCAGAAAACTGCTACACAACACTGGTAGAGTACTTGCCTGACTTGTGTGACGCCTTGAGTTTAGTCCCCGGTGGCATTATTATATTATTATTATTATTATTATTATTATTATTATTATATTATTATATATCACTAAATGTGATGGTGCATACATGTCATCCTAGCACTCAGGAAGTAGAGTCAGCAGTGTTACAAGTTCAGGGTCATCTTTGACTAGATACCAAGACTAGCGTGGGATACATGACACCCTGTCTTAAGAGAATAGAATAGAATAAAATCAATCAATCAAACACTGAAGGTTTAGATAGGACTCTAATATTCACCAGGACATAGATAAGTAAGTAACTTTTTGCTTTAAAACTTTTCTTTGCATTTGGTTTTCTTGTTTTTATTTTTTTGAGGCAGGTCTCACTATGTAGTCCAGGCTAGACTTGAGATAGCAATCCTCCTTTGTCAGCCTCCTGAGTGCTGAGATATTGTTGGTGGGAATGTACACCTCATGGTGAATGTATAGAAGCTTGGAAGACCTATAAGCATAGTGGGATTTTTGTTTTCTTTTGTCTTTGGTTGTTTGTATTGCTAGGTATGGTGGGTTTACATTAAATGTAAGTGGCTGGAATATCTGAAATAATTTGTTTTGGGCTATTGTTTAATAAATGTTTTTACACACAGCAGGAGGATTCTTTATTTGCATCTATGCCACCTCTTTGCCCAATCGGTAGTCACCCTAAAGTGCAAAGCCCCAAAGCTGTGAGTGGAGGACTTGGAGCTTTCACAAAGGTGAGTGTGTGCCACAACATTGCCCCTAGAGCTTACAGTTGTTTCCACTCTTGTGTAAAAGGCCTTCGCTCTGAGGTATGCCTATATTCTGAGGTATTCCAGTCTCAAGGACAAGTAACAGAAGAAGAATGGGGTCAAGTTGAGATCCTATTTGGCCCCTTTACTAGCTCTTAAGAACTATATTAAAGCTGTATTTTTTACCTTCCTTTACCTTTAATGTCAGGATTTATTAATTAATATCACTGCAGAGAGACTTGATTCAAATATTAACAGTAGGTCCTTGCTCTTATCCTTCCTCCCCCCAACTTATTCAGTGTCATTGTTTGTTTTAAGGTGATCATCAAACAGGAACCTGGGGAAGCTGCTCATGTACCCACAACAGGAGCTGCCAACCAATCAGCATTTCCCCAGTATGTGACTGTGAAAGGAGGCCACATGATAGCTGTGTCCCCTCAAAAACAGGTCATAAGCACTGGAGAGGGGACAACTCAGTTACCAAAGATTCCACCCTCCAAGGTTTGTATGACTTTGGGATGGGGGTGGGGTGTCAATGTAGGTTATGTATCTATGTAGTTGATGGCTGCCAAAATGATATAGGGTAACTGAGTTACTGATCCCATACAAACCTGTGGGTGTTACAGCCCAGTCTGAAAAGACCCAGTCACATGTGCCCTGTGCAGTCAATCTGTCCCTGACAAGAGTGGGCATGTTTAAACAGAGGCCTCAGGGACAGTCTAAAGGACACAAGGACATTGAAGCCTCTCTCTATCATAAAAGTAGGAAGCCCTGTGGGCTGAGGGCTTTCTATTTGATTCCAGTCTAAGTAAGAGCACTGTTTTATCTGTTCATTTCTGGTCAGAGTGTTGTACTTCACACCTCCAAAGTGCAGGCCATGTGATTTGTGTTGTTTCGAAATGACTTCAGATTTAAGGCAACCCTTATACCTCAGTATTACAAATGCTAGGATTGTAAGTGCACCATTTAGTTCATTTGTTTTTTTGTTTTTTTGTTTTTTTTTTTTAAAGCAACTTAGAAGTACCAGACGATAAGTATACAGGGAACTGTAAAGTAGCACATAATCCCATTTCTTCCGTATCAGTTACATATTGAATTTATTGCCAGTCTCATGTTTATATGTTTCTTGTAGTTCTCAGGCTACTGCTGCAACACAAGTATTTTTTATTCTCATTTTACAATATGGAAACTGTGTATTGAAGGTCTTAGAACCTTCCTGGAGAATATATAGGTATGTAACATACAGCTGGTGAGTGGCAGGAGGCTTGAAATTCATGTCTTTTGGCTCCAAATGCACCATATAAATATAAATGCTGGTGAGATTTATGTTTTCTCTCACCTAAGCGTGCTTTTGGAATATGTAGTGAACTTATCCCAGCATTCACTGTTTTGGCTGGTGTGTTCTGAAGCTATTGGGAATGTTTTGTGGGTGTTTATATTTTGGCTTCACAACCTGGCTTGTCTAGGAGAATGAATTGTTTTGAGAAGAATACTCTAAAATGGAAGATGGTATTACATAATTTGGGTTAGTTTAGATAAGTTGTTCTCTTTGGCAGTAGAGAACAAAATTTAGTGTTGCAGGTTGTTTTTAAATCAATAAGAATCTATAAGGTTTCCAAAACTTATCAGACAGCTCATCTTCTGATTTAAAACATAGCTATTTCTCATCCGTCTCAAACTTACTGAGTCAGAATTTCCACCAAGGAATCTGTTTTTTTATAAGCTGCTCGCTGATTCAGATGCCCTGGCCAGTTAGAAGCTGCTGCAGCATTGCTTTGGCCTTCAGGTGAGCTATGTGATGCCTTCAGTGAGTTACTTGTTATTTGTATCTATTGCTCTGTCATTGTCAACGACAGAGGTTGAACCTGGGTCCTCACGTGTGGCCAGGCTGGCCTGCAGACCTTCTCTTTGCCTCTGGACTTGTTGGGCTGGCCGTCCTACTTCACCAGTGGCATCTTGTGGCTTAACTTTCTATTCACCTTTGTTTTACATGTTCTTTCTTTCCTTTTTTTGAAAACTTTTACTTATTTTTTTATGCATACAGGTCTTTTGCTTAAATGTGTATCTGTGTACCATGTACATGTAGTGCCTTAGAGACCAAAAGGATGTGTTAAATTTTCTAGGACTGGAGTTACAGACAGCTATGAGCTAATATTGGGGGTTGGGGTAGGGAATCAAACCCTGTACTCTTAGCTGCTGAGACATCTCTCTCGTTCCTTACACATCATTTAAAATACATTCTGCTTTATATAGGACATAGATTTCTTTTTTTGCTTTGACATTACATTTCTTTTTGAATATGGGCACACGGATGTGAGAAAGTCAGAGGACTGCTTGCTCGATTTAGTTTTCTCCATCTTGTGGGTCCCAGGGATCAAGTTCAGATGATCAGGCGTCGTATTTAATGCCTTTACCCAGTGAGCCATCACACAGACCCAATTAAAAAAAAAAAGATTTTATTTATTTTGCATTTACTTATGTTTGGGAGGAGAGTGCCACAACATGCTTGTGGAATCAGAGGACAACTTTTAGGGTTCATTTCTTCCCTTCTGCCATGTGGACCCAGGGATCAAAGTCAGGTTACTCAACTTGGTGACATCCTTTTCTGATTGAGTCCAACTGGCCCCAATGTAAGTTTTTAACATATTGTCATGAGTGCCTAGAAGATCTGAAATAGGTAAACACCTTTTTGCATCCAGCCAGTCTAGCAGTGCTGAGCAGTCATCCTGTCTTGTCTCAGCATCATCTTCCTACTGGTAACAGAGTAAAGAGAAAGAAGGTAGGTTTGTGTAAGGATGCCGTGGATAAGGCTTAAGGATGTCTAAGAAAGAAAAGCAAGGAACTGCAAAGAATGAGGAGAGCGTCAACCAAGACATCACTGTCTGTCCAGATGAGGAACTGTGCACATGTGACTGTTGAAGTACTTTCCTAAAAATTACCTCAAACGAGTGTACAAAAGGTGGTAGCTTTCCTTTCATATAGCTTTAAGAGAACAATAGAGATTCACTTATCTGTTTGGTTTTTGTCTAGGGTAGGACCTTAGGGGTTTTCTTTTTAATGTCTGTAGGAAGAGGTATTACTCTTAACTAAAAGAGAGCAGAGGACTCAGTAAGGCCAAGTTAAGGGATAAACAGACATGAGCACTGAGATGCCTTTGTTGGAATTCTCAAGTGTAAGTATGCTTTGCTTCTAAAACCCAACCTCATCTAGGGATCCCAGCAAGGAATAATAGCCTCTGTCTTTCAGGACTGGATAAGAATTAGCAAGAGTGAGGCCAGTAAATAGTACCTAATATGAATGAATATTGTGACATGCATGCCCTAATACCCTGGCAACAGTATTAAACATAAGTGGCTGTAGCTTTGAGCCTGTATTGAGCATGTCCATTCTTCAGCTCCCCAGTCACGTGTGTGCCAGGATAACTATGAATGCAGTCTACAGCCAAACATGTGAAGTTAATTAAATCAGCATGAAACTTTTTGCAAAATTTTTTAAACTTGATTTTGGGGCTCATGAGCAGGAATGTTGTAGGTGACAACATTAAATTAAAGCATCAAAAGAATAAACAACACTTTTGAATTGTTGTTTGAATTGAAGTGTTGGCAAAATTGAAATATTGCCAACACTTGTGAATTGTTACCTTGATAGCCATTCAGGCTAGGTTAAAATGGAGTTAAAATGGAGTCTTTTTTTTTTTTTTTCTTTAGATATGGTCTCACTGTGTAGCCCAGGCTAGCCTCAAACTTACAGAGACCCCCTACCTCTCTGCCTTTTGAGATTAAAGGTATATACGACCTCCCCCCCACCCCCAGCTGTCATCATCATTCCTCCTCTTCTGCTTTTTGTCTGTGCACTATATGTGAACCTGGTATCCATGGAGGCCAGAAAAGGGTGCCAGATGCTCTGGGTCTGGAGATTCAGATGTGAGCTATCATGTAGGTGAATATGGGTCCTCTGAGGCTCGAGAAATGGCTCAGCTGTTAAAGGCTAGGCTCACAACCAAAAATATGGGTCCTCTGGAAGAGCAGCCAGTGTTCCTTAACTGTATTTTTCATCCAGCCCTGTATTTTCATATATATATGAAATTCACCTACCCATTACCTTTTTTGTTCCTCCTCTCCTGATAATCCTGTGTATGTATGTGTGTGATTCATTAAGTTTCATAAGTATTGTTTACAGGAGAAATTAATTTTATTAGGGTGCTGTATTATCTGCAGAAGCATGGGTATCTCAGTGGCTGTGCCATCAAAGAGAATAGTTCTCCCTTCCCCAGAAGTTATCAACTGTGTATGGGTCCTCAGGGGTGAGTGGGCCTTTATGACTCAATAAGACACTGAGGAGTCCAGTCTTGTGCAATATCATGACACAGTGTTTGTCAGATTCTCCTTAGAGGTAGGATTACAGTCAGATATAGGTAGTGAGAACCCAACTTGGGACTTAATAACTAGCCACCCAGTGCCCTTCCTTCAAGTCTCATGGTAGAGGCTCCTCGCTTAGATTGGCTCCTACCCTCTCGTGTCTTTGTTTTGTTTTGTCAGCAGGTTGGTTGTTACTGGTATGTAGAGGAGCTGATTTGTATCCCACTGCTTGACTTAGGCTGTCTAGCAGATCTAGGAGTTTTCTGGTGGCATTTCGAAGGTCTTTTATAGTACTAAGTTGTCCACAAATAGGAAATTGGGCCTCTTCCTTTTCTAGTTGTATCTCTTATTTTTCCCCCCTTTGTCTTACTGTTCCAGTTAAGGTTTCAATAATTACACTGAGTAAGAAACTAAAATCCAGTTGAAACCCAACAGTTTATTAGCAGATTGGGGCCTAGTGGCCCATTAGGCTAAACTTGCCTTTTCTAGCCACTCACTGAGCGTGCCCTCCAAATACCTGAGTTACATAGCAAATCTCAGGCCAGTAGAGCTACATAGTAAGACCCATCTCACAAAAGGGGCAGTGGGCGTTGGCATTAAATATTAAGACTCAAACAGCAGTTCTTTCTATATTTCCATCTTCAATTTTTTAATACATTAAGATTCTTTTTTTTTTTTAATAGAAGTTTTTGGTTGGGACCAGCAAGATAGCTTTTCAGGGAAAGGTGTTTGACACACAGGCCTGTTCACCTGAAGTCAGTGGGAAGAAAGACATCATTCTCAAAGGTTGCCCTCTGACCTCCATATACATACCCACACTCACAACTGATAAAAACTTTGAAGTTGTTGATCTTTAGTATCCATGTCTGTAAGAATGACATTACCCATATCTGGCCAAACAAACCATTCATGACCTCTGTGGAAATAAAGTTAAGCCAGGGAGAAAACAAATGTAGATGATTAGATACTGCAGCCAAATTAGGAGAAGTAGGATGCTCATCTCCACTCTAGGCTAACTTGTTTTCTGTTAGTCTCTTCTTGAGCTGCATAGAAGAAAGAGTAAAGGAGAATAATGAATACTGTGTGCCCACTACCCAGTTTCAGTAGTTATCAGCATTTGCTAATCTTATTCCTCTTAGTGGAATATCAATATCACCTTCATTGATGTGTGTGTATGTGTGTGTGTGTGTGACCATATTCACATGCACTCACACAATAACTCTCAAAACTCATACATTTATACTTCCTTGCATACCATTGAGAATGGTTGAAAGGGGATCCCTGGCTGCCCTAGAATTTACTGTGTTAACCAGACTGACCTCTAGTTCACAGAGATCTGCCTGCTTCTGACTACCAAGTGCTGAGATTAAAACCATGCATCCCCTTGCCTGTATAGTTTTTAACACTATACCAGAGGTTTCAGGAGCCTTGTCTTGTATTTATTTTTCAGATATTTGTTCCAGTAATGTTTAGCTTCAAACCTGGCAGCAGATTTTACTTACAAGGCTCTCAAGTACCAATATCATCAAACATTGATCAGCTCCCACTGATGCATTATTTTATACCATATATAGTAGATACTCAAATTTTCAGTCTTTCACAGCACAATATCAAAATTGTTAGGAAAAGTGGACTACCACAGTTAGAAATGTTACAGAGGGCACACAGTCTTGACAGGGCAGTGACCATGGACCTCGAACTCATTATGTAGACCAGACTAGCCACAGACCTCCAGAGATCCTCTTACCTCTGCCTTCCCCATGCTGGGATTAGGGTTGTGAAATCACCAAGTCCAAGCCAAGGGGTGACCTTTTTTTGTTATTGTTTGTTTGTTTTTTAAGACACGGTTTCTTTGTATACGTTTGGCTGTTCCAGAGCTAGCTCTGTAGACCAGACTGGCCTCAGAACTCACAAAGATCTGCTTGCCTCTGCCTCCTGAATATTGGGATTAAAGGTGTGCACCACCACCACTACCACCACCTAAGGAATGGTTTTTAAGGAAACAATTCTGCTAAAATAAAGCAACTAGAGGTAATTTAAAATATTCAAGGTATATTAAATAGACTACTGAGATTCCAGATTGTCATTTAGTATGCTTCATGTTGTAGGGTATAAAATCAGCCCCTCTATAAAGTGTAACACTGACACTCAAGACAACCATAGCCTCCCATGATTCAGTATCCTATCATCTAATGGTTGTACCAAAAACTAAACAACCAGCAGATGATTTTGTCTTCTAAAGAATTTATTTAGGAAGCTCAGCAGTAAAGAACACTGACTGGTTTCTCTTCTCAGCACCTGCCCACTACCTAGCATCATCTGTGATTCCAGTTTCAGAGGACCTAGTGCCTTCTCTGACCTCAGTGAACTTTGTACTCCTGTGGTACACAGATGTACATACAGGTAAAACACTCATACATATAAAATAAATCTATGTTATATGATGTTTCTGGCCCAAATTTTCCAATCTAACCTCAAGGTTCGGACCCACAGTCCCACAGAATCACACAGATGCTTGTATTATTTTTATGCTGATTGACTTAGGGCCCAGGCATATGACTTGCTAACTCCTTCATCTGAACTTAACCTATCTTGTTCAGCCTTTCGGCTCAGTATCTTTTCTCACAGCATTTCCTCTGAGTCTCCTGGCAGCTCCAGCGACTCTGTTGCATCTGCATCTGTCATCTGTCTCTGCTCTGCGATGTTCCTGAGTTTTCTTAGCCTGATAGCTGTGCCCACACTTCCTGTCTGCCTTTGGCCAATCAGCTTTTTTTAATCTTATAGGTGGGACAAATATTTACAACATTATCAGCTTAATTCCACTACATATCTATTTTAAAAAGATCATTTACACTTAAAAATGGGATGAAGTGGGATTATGCACACCTTTAAAAATGTTTCTAGAGCTACTGAAAATCTTGTATTTGGGCTTGACAAATGGCTCAGTAGTTAAGAAAGCACTTTGATTTTTAACTCTAGCTCCAGGGAATTGATATGTTTTTCTGCTTTCCTCAAATACCAACACACACATGAAGCACAAACAGGCAGCCATGCACATATACACAAACAAATAAAAATGAACATTTTTAAAGACTCACAGAATGGTGGATCAACATATCCCTGTGGACTGTACAAGTAGAGGAAGGAAGTGGAAAGAACACTGGTTGGTTAGCATGATTAGGTTGGCTTCAGAGAATGCTTGGTCTTCCTCATCTCCAGTCTGTGCTGTCTGTTTTGGTGTTTTGTGTGAGAAGAGACACACATTCACATTACCAAGGCCACACGAGGGTTTATTTAAGAGAGTTTCCAGGCGGGTACAGAAACAGAGAAGCAGGACTGGAGGAGAGAGTGACCAAAACATGGTGTCTCTTTTTAAGAGAAGGGGTGTGCATGGGTTTACGTAGTCACGTTTAGGGATGTGCATGGGTTTACATAGTCACGTTTAGGGGTGTGCCTCCGTATGCGTCTAAGGAGGTGCTTCTGCACACATTCCTGCACAGGTTTACGAAGTCATGCCCAGGGGCGTGCCTTCATACAAGGTGCATCCTACCGGAGCCATGTTAGCTCAACCACATGGAGTGCCAGGAATACTTACAGTCTGTACACAGATCTTTAGTTTCTTGCTTCTTGGTGTATCATTTCAGTCTATTGTCTGAAGATTTCTCTCTCTTTTTTTTTTTTTTTTTTTTGTAGTTTCCTTTCCACTTTGACAGCAGTTACCATTTGTGCTTGTTTTTTGTGTGTGTGGTTTTCTTTCCCCCACCCCCATCCCTTCAAGCCAACTGACCAACCTCTTTGCATTGGTGTGGTTTATTGTTGCAAGCAAGTATGTGTTGGGGGGAGGGAGGCATGGAGTCATCTTAGCCCTGAGTCTAGGCTTTAAGAGCAATGTGATAGCACACACTTTTCATCCCAATACTGGGGAGAAAAAGGAATGTGGATCTCTAAGTTGGAGGCCAACCTGATCTATACAGTGAGATCTTGCCTCACACGAGAACAGAAGAAAGGATTTTACCCTGTGGTTCTCTTGTTTCCACATTGCCTCATGACTACCATTCTTCAGTTGACAAGAAAAAGTTCATGTTAGCTGGACATTTTATGAAAAAATATAGGTATAGATCAATAGGAAAAAAAAAAAAAACCTCATTTGTCTGTTATTTTATTCTTCCTCCTGAGTGACTGTCTTATTATTTTGTTTTATTTATTTTTTTATTTTTTCCTTTTTGGGGCAAGGTTCTTCCTGCCTGTGTATAACAGCCCTGAGATTGTAAGCATGTACCACTGCTTACTCTTTGTTTCTCTGTTTGTTTTTCTTATAATTTTTTATTTAAAAAAATTTTTTTTCCCATACCCACCACTGCTTCTTCTCCTTTTCCTCCTCCCAGTCCTCCCTCAGGTGACAGATATCGGGGAAAGGCTGAAATGTCAGAGAGAGGAAACACCATAGTCAAATCTCACCCAGCTATCTTCCAGCTTCGTCAGCCTTGATCCTGGTTGTTTCTGCCTTTGCTGATTTCCTAAGCCTGCCTTAAATAGCCTTCTCACCAGCTGTATCCCCTCCAGGTTAGGATTAAAGGCAGAACTACTCTATTTGGTAGTCAGTCTTGAAACACAGAAACACAGAAAGTTATGGGATTAAATAGGTCACCATTCCCAAGCTTTCCCTGTGGTGGGATTAAAGGTGTGTGCTGTTGAAGCCCAACTGTTTGTCCTTGTACTCAAAGATCAAGAAATTCTTGAGCTTTCTGCCTAGGTTTTAACTGGGTGTTGATTTCTTGGTACTTCAGGTTTTATTAAATATTTAACATATCACCACACTCTCTCCCCATCCATTTCCCCAGGGAGGGCAAGAAATCCCAGGGTGAGTCAGTTGGGTCTGGCATACCCAGTTGAGATCAGTCCCAATTCCTTTCCCCAGAATCAAGGCTGAGTAAGGTGGTTTTGTAAGTCTGTAGGGGATGGCCTTCAAGAAGCCAGTTCATGCACCATAAATAAACTGGTCCATAAACTACAAGAGGCTCCATAAACTGCCCATGCTGTTTGACTGTCAGTCTACATTTGGAGGGTTTAGTTCCTTTCCATGAAAGTTCCTCAGCTGTCATTTTAGAGTTAGTGAGCTCCCACAGCTACATTCATCTGTCTCTCTGGGTCTCCTCCTCATGATCCTGATCCCTTTCCTCATATACTCTCCTCTCTTTTCAGCTGGACTGGGAGCTTGTCCCAGTGCTAAACCACAGATCGCTGCTTTTTCCTCCATCCACTGCTGGATGAAGGATCTATAATGTCAATTAGGGTGGTCATTCATTTGATTATAGAGAAGCCTCTTTACGCACCCTCTCTATTATTGCTTGGAGTCCTAGCCAGGGATATCTTGTGAGTTCTTGAGGCTTTTTCCTAGCACGAGATTTCTCTCTAACCACATAGTGGCTCCCTCTATCAAGATCTGTTTCTTTGTTCTACTTCTCTTTGCTCCTCCCACTCAACCATCTTCATCTCTCCTGTTGTCTTTCCACTTCCCCTTGCTCCCTTTCCCTTACTCAGGAGATCTCTATTTCCCCTTTTCAGGGTGTCTCTCGTAAGTTCCTCCTGTTAACTAGCTGCTCGGAATTTGTGGATTGTAGCCTGGTTATCCTTTGCTTTAGGTCTAAAATCCACTTATGAATAAGTACATACTATATATTTTTCCGAGTCTGTGATATCTCACTCAGGATGATACTTTCTAGATCCATTCATTTGCCTTCAGATTTCAGAGTGTCATCTTTTTTACTGCTGAGTAGTATTCCATTTTGTAAATGTACCACAATTTTTTAAATCCATTCTTTAGCTGAGGGGCATCTAGTCTCCAGGTTCTGGCTATTATAAATAATGCTTCTATGTACATAGATGAGCTATTGCCCGTGGAGTAAGAATGTGCATCCTTTGGGTATATTCTCAATAGTGGTATTGCTGGATCATTGAGGAGATTTATTCTGTTTTCTAAGGAACTGCCATACTGATTTCCAGAGTAGCTGTACAAGTTTACATTTCTACCATCAATGGAGTTGTGCTCCCCTTGCTGCAGATCCCTTCCAGCATAGGCTATCATCTGTATTTTTGATCTTAGCCATTTTGACAGGTGTAAGATGGTATCTTAGAGTTGTTTTGATATTCATTTCTCTGATGGCTGAGGGTGCTGAGTAGTTCTTAAGTGTCTTTCAGCCATTTAAAATTTTTCTGTTGACAGTTCCCTATTTAGCTCTGAATCCATTTCTTAATTGAAGTATTTGGTTTTTTTGGCCTTTAGTTTCTTGTTCTCTAACTTTTTAGAGATTAATTCTCTGTCAGATAGATACAGGGTTGGTGAAAATCTTTTCCCATTCTGTAGCCTGTCATTTTGTCTTATTGACCATGTCCTTTGCCTTACAGAAGCTTCTCAGTTTCAGGAGGTCCCACTTATTGATGTTGTTCTTAGTGCCTGTGCGTTATATTTAGGAACTGGTCACCTGTGCCATTGTGTTCAAGGTATTTTCCCACTTTATTTTCTATCAAGTTTAGTGTAACTGAATTTATGTGGAGAACTTTGATACACTTGGATGTGAGTTTTGTGCAAGGTGATAGATATGGATCTGTTTGCATTCTTCTACATACTACCATCAAGTTATGCCACCACTATTTATTGAAGATGAATTTTCCTCTTAGCACTGCTTTCTTTGCATCCCATAAGTTTGGGCATGTTGTAGATTAATTTTCATTAAATTATCAGAAGTCTTTAATTTCTTTCTTTACTTTTTCCTTGACCCAGAGGTTGTTCAGTTGAGAGATGTTCAGTTTCCATGAGTTTGTAGGCTTTCTGTGGTTTGTGTTGTTTTTGAACTCTAACTTTAGTTCATGGTGATTTGATTCAATACAAGAGGTTATTTCTACTTTTTTTTTTTTTTTTTTTTTTTTTTTTTTTTTTTTTTTTTTTTTTTTTTTTTTTTTTTTTTTTTTTTTTTTTTTTTTTTACCTATTTATACTTGTATTGTGATTGAGTATGTGGTCAATTTTAGAGAAAGCTTCATGGGGTGCTGAGAAGAAGGTATATTTTTTGGTATTTGGGTGGAAAGTTCCATTTGAGTCATAATATGTTAGCTCCCTTGTTTCTGTGTTAAGTTTCTGTCTGGTAGACCTGTCCATTGGTGAGAGTGGAACATGAAATCTCTCACTATTAGTGTGTAGCTTCATGTAAGGTTTAAGCTTTAGTAATGTTTCTTTCACATATGTGGGTGCCTTTGTATTGGGGGCATAAATGTTCAAGATTGAGATTTCCTTTTGATGGATTTTTTTTCCTGAGATGAAAAAGTAATGTTCTTCCTGATCTCTTTTGATTGAATTTAGTTCAAATTCTATATTTTTTTGTGTCTATTAGGATAATCACAAGCTTTTTTCTTGAGTCCATTTGAGTAGAAAGTCTTTTCCCAATCCTTTACTCTGAGGCAGTGTCTGTCTTTGAAGTTGAGGTATGTTTCTTACATGCAGCAGAAGGATGGATCTTGTTTTTAGCTTTATTGTGTTAACCAGTGTCTTTTTATAGATGAATTGATTCCATTGATATTAAGGGACTATAATGACCAGTGATTGTTATTTCTGTTCTTTTTGGTGGTATGGTATGTGTTTCCCATGTATGGGGTTTGCTTTTGTAGAATTATGGCTTGTGGCTTCGTGGGTGGATCTAGCTTCATTAGGTCAGAGTTTTCCTTCCAGTGCTTTCTGTAGGCCTGAATTTGTAGATAGATATTGTTTTAATCTGGTTTTGCCATGGAATATCTTTTTTATTCCATCTATGGTGATTGAGAATTTTGCTGGGTATAGTAGTCGTAGTCTCTTAGTGTCCATAAAAAATCTGTCCAGGACTTCTAGCTTTAACAGTCTCCATTGAGAATAAGGTGTTACTCTGATGTCTGTCTTTTTAAGTTACTTGACTTTTTTCCTTTGCAGCTCTTAATATCGTTCCTATTCTGTATGTTTACTGTTTTGATTATCTGGAGAGCAGACTTTTCTGGGGGATCTAGTCTATTTGGTGTTCTGTAATCTTCTTTTATCTCCATAGACATTTCCTCTTTTAGGTTGAAAACGTTTTCTTCTATGATTTTGTTGAATATATTTTCTGTGCCTTTGAGCTAGTATTCTTTTCCTTCTTCTATTCCCATTATTCTCAGGTTAGGTCTTTTCATGGTGTCCCAGATTTCCTGAACATTTTGTGTTATGGCTTTTTTGGCTTTAGTATTTTCTTTGACTGATATATCTATTTCTGCTCCTGTGTTTTCCACTCCAAAGATTCTCTCTTCCATCTCTTGCATTCTGTTGGTTATGCTTGCATCTGTAGTTCCTATTCATTTACTCAAATTTTCTATTTCTAGCATTTCCAGCATTCCCTCTGTTTGAGTCTTCTTCATTGCTTCAATTTCAGTTTTTAACTCTTGCACTGTTTTCTTCACTTGTTTGATTGCTTTTATCTTGGTTATCCAGACTTTAAGAGATTTTTTTTTTTTTTGTTTTCTTCCAATTTTTTGCTTGTCTTTTTTTCTTTCCGTAAGGGAGCTTTTTATTTCTTCTTTAATATTCTCTTTAAAGGCTTCTGTCATCTTTATAAAGATATTTAAAGTTATTTTCCTTTGCTTTTTCTGTATTGGAATGTTCAGCTCTTGCTGTTGTAGAAACACTAGGTTCTAATGGTGCCATATTGTTCTTGATGCTTTGGAATGAATTTTTGCACTGGCGTCTCCCAGTCTCTTCTGCTGATTGGTTCAAGTGTTGTTTGTGTTTCAAGAACTTATTTGGTCTAGTAGGTGCTCTTGATGTAGTTGGAACACTCTTTTGCTGGGGCTCTCCACAGGCCACTTCTCTTAATTTAAAATTAAATAAATAAATAAATAGATAGATAAATAGATAAATAAATAAATAAATAAATGGGAGGTGACTGGAGAGATGGCTCAGCAGTTTTGAACACTTGCTGTTCTTCTTGAAGACCCACATTTGCTTCCAACCATCCACACAGCACCTCAAAACTATCTGTAACTCTAGTGGCAGGAGAGTCAGTGCCCTCTTCTGGCCTCCTTGGGAATCAAGTGTGCATGAGTGCATAGACATCTATATAGGCAAAACACCTATACATATAAAATAAAATATTTTTAAATATAAATTTTTATTAAGTTTGAGAATTTCATAAGATGTAATCTGTTAACTCTTTCATAATTACACTCCCCTCTTTACCCACATGCCTTAGTTACATTTTTATTGCTGTGTGAAATACCATGATCACCATGGTGGGGTGCATGGCAGCTGGCAAGCAAGCATGAGTATGAATCAGAAGCTGAGAGCTTACATGTGATCCAGAGAATGCTAACTAGGAATAGATCTGGCTTTTGAAACCTCAAAGCCTATATCTATGACACACAGGGCCACATCTCCTAATTCTTCCCAGTTTTACCAACTGGAAACTATAGATGAACCTGTGAGTACCCTTCTTGTGCAAACCACCCAAGTTGGAGTAGGGTGTCATCTCCTACCATTAAGTCCAGTTTGTGTTGCCCAGCTAGCCTTGGTGAACAGCTCAAAAAGATAATCCATTTCTGCTTCTGGGGTGTTTATTAGCTAGTATGATATATCTAGTTGGGATTTTGTGCTTCCATTTTAGGGTAACTATGTTTTATGAAACTTCTATAGTGGTTTCCATATAGCTTTTTCAGAAGGCCTTTAATATTCGTTATCTTTTACCAGTTTCTTCCCTAACCCACCCACACATCTCTCATCCCAATTTAACCCTTCCTGGCCCATTAACTCCATTTAATCTTTTATACCACTATAATCCTTTATCCTCCCTCCTCGGCTCTTCACTGTGGTGTATTACACTGTTCAGTCACCCTGCTCACCACCCTATTTGTTTACGAGAGTGTGTGTGTGTATGTGTGTGTGTGGTGTGTGGTGTGGTGTGGTGTGTCTCTTTGTGGTATGTGTTTCTCTATATGTATATGGGATGGGAGGTATTATGTCCAAGTTAGTAGGGGTGCTTGTAGGGTCCAGAGGCCTTGAATCCCCTGGAAGCTGGTGTTGCTTGCAGTTTTGAGCTATCTACCTGGGTAAAGTGAACTAATCTTGGGTTCTCTGGATGAACAATACATGTTCTTGGCCTTCAAGTTATCTTTCTATCTTCTCTTTTCAGTGATTCAAAAATTTTGATAATATATCTAAAATAATACAGTTAGTATCTATTTCTTTCTATGTATATATCAGCTTTTTTTTTTTTTTTTTTTTTTTGGGAAACTGTTAGCATTTAATTAGCCTTCTCAGAGCAAGGGCCTCAGGCCACCAGGACACAGGCGCCTTCAACACCCTTTATCTTCTCTTCAGCTCTTCTGCTGAAAAATTTGGCTTTCACTATGACAGGCTGCTTAGGGAGCTTTCCCTTCCCCAGAACTTTGTAATAGCCTGATCGCACAACATCAATGATGGGAGCAGCTCCCGTTTTGTTCTTTGCAGCGTTGACCCGTGTCTGCTCACTGACCAGTATCCACAATTTATCCAAGTTGACAGTTGGGCAGAAACTCTGGTTCCTCTTTAAATGGTAATGTCTCATACCAACTTTCCCGAAGTAACCTGGATGATATTTGTCGAAGTTGATCCTGTGGTGATGCATGCCTCCAGCGCTTCCTCAGTCTCCTGGGTGCTTTCGATGTTTACCGATACAGTGGTGTCCATGGCTCACATGGCCCCAGAGTTTCTGAGTCTTCCTCAGTCTGAATGGCATGGCAGAAAGGAAAGAGGGAGGGATCTGGGAAGTCTTGCGAGGTAGCTCTATATATCAGCTTTAAAGTGGTCAAATAGCTCTGCCCCATATTAGCATATTTACTTTAGAGTGGTCTTTTTTCCTCCAAATAAAGTCCATTTTGTTTCTCTTAGAAATAATTCCATCTATACTTTAAGAAAGTCTTTGTTTTATGTGTTCAGATATTTAGCCTACTTTTGTGTCTGTAGCGTGTGCCTGTGCATGTGGAGGTCAGAAGAAGGAATCATATCTCCTGAAGCTAGAGTTATAAGGATGTGAGCTGCCCAAAGTGGGTGCTGAGAACTGAACTCAGGTCCTCTGGAAGAGCAAAAGCCATTTTTTCAGTTCCTGCTTTTGAAGTCAGGGTTTTATGTACCTCAGGCTGACCTCCAACTCCGAATTCTCCTGCTTCTACTTCCCAAGTGTTGGAATTGTAGGTGAGTGCCTGCGCATTTTAGATCTCTGGGCGGTGAAAAGTGCTAACTGTGGTTTTGCCTTAGAAAGTGGGGCGATTGAGCTGCTTAGTAGGTAAAGACGCTAGACCCTAAATCTTATTGGATCCACATGCTGGAGACTTAACACTCACAGTTTTCTTCCAGTCCTCTAACCTCACATGCCCGGGCACATGTGTGTGGGCACACATAATGCAAACACAGTATAAGTTAAGAAATGATATCAAGTGGCAAACATGTCTTGTAACCATCTAAAAATACTCATTTAATACTGTTTCCTTTTTAAATTACTAGTTACTATTTGTGTGTGTGTGAGCACATGTGGCACAGTGGGCATGAGTATGCAGAGAGAAACTCTGGAGCTGTAAGGGCTTCAGGGATCAAACTCAGGTTGTCAGGTTATATGTCAAGCCCTTTATCCACTGGATCATCTCACAAGCTCTAACTATCTCTTCTAATTTAACATTTTACTACTTATTCTCTTATGTTTTTTAATTAAAAAATAATAGTTACAGTTTAATTTACTTGGGTTCTCAAATTTTCTTTTTTCTTTTCAAGTGTGACTGGAGATGTAGCTTGAGTGGCGGTGTTTGCCTGTCATGCACAAATGGGTTTAATACTCAGCACCAGATCAATTAGACCTGGTGACACAACCCTATCCCAGCACACAGGAAGTAGAACAAGAGGATCAGAATTTCTGGGTAACCCTCAACTATATAACAAATTTGAAGCGATAATGTGAAGTTTCAAATCACCTGCCTGTCTAGCAGCAGAGGATGCTTATGTAGACTGTGGTATTCCTGTTCTGGTCTGTACTTAGATGAAGATGGTTTGAAATAATAACATTGGAAAACGTTACTAATGTTGTAAGACTATGTACAGTGTGATTCCAGTTCTAATTAAAGATGAAAAGTAATTGGAAATAAATACATTAGGAATATTTTATTTCTGGTTGAGAGTTGGGTTTTGTATTTTTCTTTCCTAAGTTTGTGTTATGTATAAAGTTTTCCTATTCTGGTGAAGTGTCACTGACCTTTTGTTTTTTTGGCAATATTCAAGCTATAAGAAATATTTTTCTCCTGTGTCCAGGCACCTGTGTTTAGGACAGTTAGGTTCTCATGTGACTCCAGCCACCAACCCAGCCCCAGACCCTACTAGTGCTTTGTATTTGCTGGAGCAAAATGGCTGTTTGACCCCAAAGAACTCATCTGTGTGAAGTAACACTATTGGGCTATCTTTTGTCTCAAACAGGTTGTTGGCGTGCCTGTTGGCTCTACTTTACCTCCCACAGTGAAACAGGCTGTGGCAATCAGTAGTGGCCAAATCCTTGTGGCCAAGGCCAGCTCTTCTGTCGCCAAAGCAGTTGGTCCAAAGCAAGTTGTGACCCAAGGAGTTGCTAAAGCAATCGTGAGTGGAGGTGGAGGGACCATTGTTGCCCAGCCAGTACAGACTTTACCCAAGACTCAGGTCACAGCACCCGCTGGGCCACAGAAGAGTGGCTCCCAGGGCTCAGGTAACTGAGGAATTAAGGATCTTTTAGTTGCACCACTGCATGGAATTAAAATGACTTGATTTGCTATTGGATTTTGACTAGGAAAGCCTCATAGGTGATACTGTTGGTTTCTTTTATGGAATTTTTTTGGGGTGAGGGGGAATTTTGAGACATAGTTTCTCTGTGTAGCCTTGGCTGTCCTGGAACACTCTGTAGACCAGGCCTTGAACTCATAGAGATTCACTGTTAGGTGAGGATAATTGAACTCAGGCCATTAGGAAGAGCACACAGAGCTCTTAACAGTAGAGTGCTAGGATTAAAGACATCTACCGCACCATGCCTGGCTAACCTGAACTTGTTTATATAGACATCTTTAAGTAGTTTAAGTTTTATTTTATGTATGTCCTGTAGGTGTCTGTGAAAGCAAAATTAAAAACACAGATTGTGTGATTCAAGTCTAAAGTTATTTCAGCCATTTTTGTCCCGCTTTAAGTTGTTCTTGGGCTTTAAACCCTGACGTGACCGTGTGTCAGTGGCATTGGAAGTGTGTAACTGATGAATTTCAATACCTTAAATAAGCTTCAGCTCTGATGTTTCTGAGAGCATGAAAACAAAATGCCTAAGACGTTACATGTTTACTTTGGAGGTCTGTTTTTGATTTTTTGCCATGTATTTGTTTTTATTTTATGTGTAAATATGTTTTGCCTGAATGTGTATGAATATTGATACTCAAAAGATTTGTACAGTCAGTAAAGAAGCCTTATTTTCCTCATGTGGCCATAGTACCTAACAAGTAGGTAGTTTAAGTAAGTGTTTATTAAATGATATTTACAAATGCTTCTCTGATCACAATGTTTGTGTCTGTTGCTGCTGATGTTAGTGGTAACTGCTCTGCTGGTTCCTTTTATTATTCAGTAGGAGTCATGCACAGTATCATAGTCACAGTGCAGAGGTTTTTATCTACTCTAACAGAAGTCTCCAATAAAACTTGTTTTCAGCTTAAAAAAATAATTGGGGGATTATTTTTTTATTTTATGTGTATGAGTATTTGTCTACCTAAGTGTCTGTAAACTATGTCCTTGAAGTGCCCTCAGTAGCCTGAAGAGGGAATCATGTCCCCTGGACCAGGAGTTAGAGATGGTTGTAAGCCACTTTGTGAGTGCCACCAAGAAGAGGGGTGGGTGCTCTTAACATCTGACAAATCTCTTTAGTTCTAAAACAAGTGCATGAGAGTCTGGCCTGGTGGTCCATAATTACAACCCCAGCATGTGAGAGAATCATAAGTTTGAGTCCAGCCTGTTCTCTGTAGTGAGACCTTCTTTTTAAAAAGCAGGGAAAGAGGCAAAGGTTGATTAGAAGAAATGGTCAGGGATTGGGAGATGGGCACATTGCCATGCAAAATTAAGACATAGACTCAGCCTGTTGATAGATAGCATTAATTTGTGAAAGGCTCTTCTAGTAAATTATTTTTAGTTTAAGACATCTAGGAAATAAACCATGGTTACTCTTCATTAGTGTTTTTAAAATATGTATGTTATTGCTCCTTGTTTTAATTTTAGGATATTCCTATAGTTGATTATCTTCTTGTTCTTCTCCTTGCCTTCTTGTCCTTTTAGTAATGGCGACATTGCAGCTACCGGCCACTAATTTGGCCAACCTGGCAAATTTGCCTCCAGGCACTAAACTATACCTTACCACGAACAGCAAGAACCCCTCAGGAAAAGGGAAGCTGCTGCTGATTCCTCAAGGAGCCATCCTGCGAGCTACCAACAATGCCAGTTAGTCCATCTTTCCGTCGCTTGGTCACTGGATCTCTGCATGGCTTCTTAACTGAGCCAGGAAGCATTTCTGTAATTTTACTTGATAGTGTAATGGAAGATTTGCTCAAGTGGATTTTAAACATAAACATATTTTAACTAGAAAGTGGGTTTAAATAATCACAGTCTTAGGCGATTGCACTGTTATTTGGAGTGTTCTAGTTGGCACTTGGAATCAAATGGGTTGTGGGAAAGGTCTGGCTACCCAGGCTGTATTGGGAAAGAGCTGGGAAAGGGTCAATCTGCTTACAGTGGCTGGGTTGTTTTCTGAAGAAGATAAACAAGGGCAGAAACCAGGTAGTTGTCTCTATGGCTAGTTTTTTGTTGTATTGATAGGTTTGGAGTTGAAATGAAAATTCTGCATTCAATCTTAATGTGTTGTCTAAAGCCTCAAGGAAACTAGGTAGTTTATTTAGTTATATAAAACTTTACTTTGACAATGGCAGTGTGTGTGGTTGAAAGTACATATTTCTTTCTGAGAAATGAATTGTAATGTTACAGCAGACAGGCTCCCTTGTCTATGATGAACTATCTCAAATAGTCAGGGCTTAGATGGGGTAAATGAATGACACAGTGCACTGTGTATGCCACTTGCCATTTTTTAAGTGGGCTGTTGTGACGTCTCTGGAATATTCTCCTCACACCTAAGTAGTACAATGTCTACATAAGGAAAAGCCAGTCTCAGTATTCTACAATTGAAGCAGAGGGATCACAGACTGTTGAGAAGGGTTGTGCTCACTGCCATCAACGTGCCGTAATATGAATATATGCTTACAGTACAGGGAGATCTTACCTGTTCCTCACCAACGTGGAAGGAAGGAAAATCCTTCGGCTTTGGAATCAGATCTGAAAAAGAATTGGGAACTTAGAGCCAAAGACAGATGATTTGATTTAAAAACACTTGTCTCGAAAACATTAGCATCAGGTTCTCATTTACATCATTAAGTCAAAATGCTCTCAAGAACGTTTGTCATTGTAGTCAGAGGAGAGATGCAGCTGGCTGCCATCCTCCTAGAGGTACAAGTTAAGTGTCTAGAATCTTGGGACCATAGTTTGTAGTTTTTGGAATATTTACATAAACCTTATGGAGTAATCACCCAGAAAAACCTGAAATCTAATGTGCTCATACTCCAGAACTTTGAGTGACACTTAAAGTATCCAGAATTTTTTGAATCTAAGATTTCCAGACTATAAGTGCTCAGGTATAAATGGATTTAGTTTTGCCTTTAAACTCTGGGAGTTTTCCTCACTTGTCGTAGCATAAGCAGGTCATGGAGAAGGTAGTGTGGGCAAAGCATCTACACTCATCTGTGTTTTCTGTTGATCTCCGTCGTCCTGTGATGTTCCTGTCACTCGTTGTGCTTGCAGACCTGCAGTCTGGCTCAACTGCTGCTGGTGGCAGTGGCGGCAGCGGTGGTGCTGCAGGAGGGGGAGGCAGTGGAGGTGGCGGTAGCAGCGGAACAGGAGGAACCCCAAGCACCACTGGCCCAGGAGGGGTGTCCCAGCACCTGACTTACACATCCTACATCCTCAAGCAAACTCCCCAGGTCTGGGAAGTTACCTGATCTTGTAAATTATTTAATTACCTGACAAATGCCTTTGATTTTTATTGATTTCCCTTTACCATTCTAGGATCAGGCTAAAATATTAGTATGGCTATATTATTTTGAGCTTGTTTTGTTTTGAGAGGTAAAAAGATTCAGGAAGATTTAAATAATCGATGTAAGATTTTCCTGCTAAAGTAATGGTAGACTTTGGATTTAAATCCATATCTCTCTGCTCCAAAGAAAGATTCTGCTTTCCCCCCACTCATCCGTGATGTAATAAGCAGTATTAATGTACAATTGAAATTCTGCTCTTCAAAAGAAAAACTGGAGTCAGCATTAGGCTACGGTGTTTGGGTTGAATTCAATGAGGAAAAGCTCCATCTCTTCTTTTCTCTTGTTGCAGAAGTCTTTATTCTTCAAAGGTGTAGTTAGATTTGGTTCAGACATTCTCATTGAGAATGGTGGGAATAAATTCAGTTGCATTTTAAAATCCGTTCTGCAACTACAGTACATTGGTAGGCTTCCTAGTGACACTCAGTTGGCTTCCGTTTCAGGTGCTCTGAGGTGTAGAAGGCAGCTGAGACATTACAGACTGTAGTTGGAGGCGATCAATTTCAATGTATTTCAGTTAATTCTTCTCCCCTAACTTAGGGTACATTCTTAGTTGGCCAGCCATCACCCCAGACACCTGGAAAACAACTGACTACTGCATCAGTTGTTCAAGGAACACTGGGAGTCAGCTCATCCTCTGCGCAAGGACAACAGACATTGAAAGTCATCTCTGGGCAGAAAACCACTCTGTTTACACAGGTAAATCCATGGCAGTTATGCCATTTAATTCATCTTTCTTTATACAAACTCTGGGAAATCCTAACGAAGCTGAGGTTACATAGGACTAAACAAAAAGGTTTAAAAAAAAATGAGACTGAATCTCTGGTTTAGGGACATATAATTAGAATGAGGGAAAATCAGGCCAAGGATTGTTCAGATATATGAGTGACACAACCTGGTGCAACTGACAGCATGTAAATTGAGTAGAGGCCAAAGGAGAGCCCCAGTCAGCTATACAGGCTCAGCTTTAAGAGAGGATGGCCTTCTGCTTCCATAGGAGACAGATTGCTTGACACTTAACTTTAACTTTTCTATGGAAGGGATATTGTGTGAGAGGCCCTGATGAGTGAACTTGATGATGTCAGCCAACATACCACATCGTAAATGCTGTGGTAGATAGGGACCCATTTTCTACAGTGTTCTTGACTATAAAACAAAGAAATGATGGCAGACCTTTGACTGGGTGCAGGCCTTTGTAATCTGTGAGAAGATGTAACTCACAGGAGCAGAGACATGCAGAGCAGTGTGGAGGCTCCTTTCTCAGAACACAGATACTAGGTCCTTGGTGTTTTTGTTTTGTCTGATACATTTTCTGACCTTTGTGCTAATAATAAGACTTTTTACCTTTATAAGTTTGTCACACTGTTTTTTTGTTTGTTTATCATATATTTGTAGGTCTTAATTTAATAGATTTTGCTTAACATTTTCCAAGAGACATTGACCAGTGGTTATTATTATTATCTCTCTGGTTTGCTCAACTACTATTTTAATTTATTTAATAGATTTAGGTTGTTTCTTGAGGTTTTAAGGACTTGCTTTTGCTTGGTTTTCTTAGTTACTTGTTCATTAAGTAGCTTGTGAACACAGTCAGTTGACTTGTGTTTATTTTTTCTATCATGTTACAGTTTTGGTACTGGGAAGAATGGGGAAATGTGGTGGGCTGTGTTTGGTTCACTGTTGTGAATTTGTTGTGTACTTATGACAAAATGGCCAACAAATACAACTTCAGGAGGGAAGGAGAAGGGTTTGTGTTAGCTCTCAGTTCTAGAGTACAGGCCACCTTGGTAGGAAGTCATGAAGCCAGAAAAGGAGGCAATTGGTCATGTTGCCTTCCTAGTCAGGAAGCAGAAAGATGAATAAATCCTGGTGTTTGGGTCACTCTCTCTTTTTTTATGCACCCTGGGGCCCCAGCCCATGGGATGGAACCACCCACATTTTATCATTAAATCTGACATAAACATCCTCAGAGGTTTGTTTCCATGGTAACTCTTAACTCCCATCAAGCTGACAATCAAGATTGACCACATAAATTTTAGGATCAAAGCAAAGATCTGCAGTGAAGATTGGATGTCATAAATATATTTATATATCTAACTGTATGATGGCAACAATCTGTAAGGCACAAAGACCAATCACAAATAAAGGGAATTTAAAATGGCTGGAGAGATGACTCAGCGCTTAGAGCTTTGCCTGTTCTTCCAGAGGACCTAGGTTTTATTCCCAGCACCCATATGACAGCTAACAACTGTCTCTAACTCCAATTCTCTCTTCTGGCTTCTGTGTAATGCATGCCCATGGTACACATCTATACATGGTAGTTGGAACATCTAGACACAAATAAAAATAAATATTTAATAAAGTAAAGGGAACTTAGAAGGAGAAACTTTTCTTTTTTGAGACAGGTGGTTTCTTTGTAGACTAGGCTAACCTCGAACTCACACAGATTCTTCTACCTCTACCTCCTGAGTCCTGGGATTAAAAACATGTGTCACCATGCGTAATTTGAGGGGGAACTTGTTAAAGATGTCTCAGAACTTAGGTGATCAATTAGATAACTCTTATTATACAGAGTTTCAGGGGTTGAGGTTATATGTGGCTCCTTAGTAGAATCTTGCCTGGTATACTTGAGTTCAATCCTCAGCACCAAACTTAAAAGTAATGATAATAGTACTTACTAAGAAGTTGAGCTAGACATGCTGTTGACTTTCTGTAATGCTGGCAAGTGAGAGATTAAGGCAAGAGGATAGTGAGCTCAAAACTGACTGTACATAATGAGCCGCTTTCTCCACAAGAGATGCTAAGTTGGAGTGGCATGTAGTAGTCTTCTTCAGTAAGAAGTTAAGGTGCTGGATGCTCAGTCACATTAAACGTGACTGAATTAGTGGCCTTGATATTCTTATTTTAAGAAATTCAAGAGTGAAATTTGTAGACCACAGGGTAAGTTTTAGAAAGAAGAATTTTTTTTGGATTGGGCATGATGACACATGGGTTTAATTGCTGCACTTTGGAGGGCAGATCTTTATGAGTTTAAAATTAGTCAAGGTTTCATAGAGAGACCCTATCTCCAAAAATAAATAGATGTATGGATGTATAGATAGACAGGGATAGATTGATAAGTAAATAAATGAATTAATTGAAAATTGATAGATAAACAGACAGACAAATAGATAGATACTTACCCTGTATCTATCTCAGAGTACCATTAACTTCCCTGAACAAATCTTGCCCTACCCAGGTTTAATTTCTCTAAAGCCTCCATGTGAGGTCAGGGAGGTGGGTAAGAGCACACGAGTAGGACCCTTGTGAAAAGTGGAAGAGGCACTTTATGTAGTCTTCATGGCCCACATAAAGGTAGAAAGAAAGAACCAACTGGCTTGTGCATAACAGTACCCACCTAATTTTTTTTTTTTTTTTTACATTGGATGTGGCCATGCATACATAATCTCAGTGGTATGGGGGCAGACACTGGAAAATCTCTGGGAGCTGGTCACTAGTTTAGCTCCAGGGTCAGTGAGAGAAGTAAGCAGAGACTAAGAAAGCAGAGCACCTGAGGTCTGCCTCCAGCCTTGTCACAGGTATGTGCATGTGTACACATATATGCACATACATCAGTCACATCACACAAATAAATTACAAAAATACTCCATGAAATTTAGGGAAACTTTGGCTCATTTAGTTTGAAAACAGAAGGCCTCATAACTCTGAAGATTTTAAATAGGGATTTGCCAATGCATTCATTTATTTGTTCTATTTTAGTGTAACCTCAGAGGTTGTAGAATTCAGCTTATTGGAAAGGTCCCGATTGGCAAGACTTGCTTAAGTGTGTGTGTTTCAAATGTAAAAGGAACAAGTTGTGCAGCGCTGTCACCTGGCCTTTTGATTGCTGCAGGCAGCCACTGCCGGGCAGACCTCACTGGTGAAGTTACCTGACAATACCATCAAGTCCGTGCCAGCAGCTTCACAGCTCGCCAAGCCTGGGACCACAATGCTGCGCGTGGCAGGAGGGGTGATCACAAGTGCTCCCTCCCCTGCTGTGGCCTTCTCAGCAAATGGTGCTGTCCATCAGGTGAGGGACAGAGAATGGGTAAATGACACAACGGTGGGCCTTGTGAGAGAGACCCCTGAGATGCTAGTTCTCTTAAAAATTAAAGTATAGAATCACGTAGCATGAACTGTACCATTTCTAAATGTAGTTCAGTGGTTTTTATTTACAGGGCTGGCTAATTCTCATCATCCAGTCCGAGAACATTTTCATTGTCCCCAAAAGCTACTCTGGACCAGCCCCTTTTCCTTCCAGCCCTGTGCAAAACACTAAGCTTTCATTTCTGTATTTTTGCTTCTATTTTAGGTGT
Organism: Sigmodon hispidus; assembly: GCA_004025045.1. Taxonomy (NCBI): domain Eukaryota; kingdom Metazoa; phylum Chordata; class Mammalia; order Rodentia; family Cricetidae; genus Sigmodon; species Sigmodon hispidus. The sequence goes on along the minus strand of PVIH01001706.1, from coordinate 96,936 downwards.
GTGTTTGGGAACAGGGACGGTGGAACTTTAGGGGAAAAGTCTGTTCTCTCCCTCCACCATGGCATCTTGGCATCAAACTCCAAATGTCACTTGTGAGCCATCTTGACTGCCCAGGTCTTTCTAAATGCATTTTCCTGTTTGGAGAATTTTATATACATGCAGCAATACACATGGCCTTTCATGTCTGCCTGCTTCTATTTTGTGTGTTTTGACACAGTCTCTCTGAGTAGCTCAAGCTGGCCCTTGCCTCTGCCTCATAGAGTTATAAACATGCACTACTATACCCATCCACATACCATTTATTAATCTTCCATTCTTTTATATCAGAATAATACTTAGATATATAGATATCTATTTACATGAATATTCTTTTTTGTTCACAACTTAATAGGATATCTGTATTTTCTATGTTTTGACTTAGGAATGCTTCTATAAATATGTGCACATTTCATTTTCCTTGTTACAGAGCTAGTAGACTTGCTGGCTGGTATCATGACTCATATTTTGAGAAACTGATAAAGTAGATGTACAGTTTCTTGTTCCTGCCAGCTAATTAGATTTACACTTTGTAAATGTGTGGATGAATGTATTCTAGTGTTTGCAGGTTGGTTCTCTCCTATTGTGGGTTCTTGGGATTGAACTCAGGTCAGCAGGCTTGTGTGACAAGTACCTTTACCCACCAGGCCATCCCAGCAGACCATGTTCCCTTGGTAACATCCTCTGAACCACAGACAGTATTTATTTGGGTAAAGTCCTATTTACATGTTTTTCTTTCATTGCTTATTTGATGTCATGCCTAAGAAACTGGCTAATCCATAGTCCTTCTCTCTTAATTTGGTCCATCTTTAGTTGATTCTTGTTTGTGGTGTCAGAGTTTGGAACCAAGCTTTGTTCCTTATGTGTAAATACCTAGATGATCTGACATTTTTTTGTTGGGAAATTTGCTTTTCCTTTAAGCTGTCTATTTCTCGAGCCTGTAGTAACTTCTTTTCTTTTGCCTGATCATGGTTGTGTTGCTGCTGTACCTTGCAGCCCTAGTATGCCATATTCATCCATGCTGCTTACTTTCTACATGTTCTCTGCTGTGACTCTTGAAGGTTCCTGCAGTGTGCAGTTGAGTGAGTCAAAGCTTTTTGCAATACCCTCTCCTTTGAGTCTCTGTGGTATCTTTCAGGTGTTTTAATAAAGCTTATTTTATTCCATTTATACGTTCTGAAAATATGTCCTACTTTATCGAATGACCTTTTATAAAGCTTTCATAAGGCTGGTGAATTGGCTCAGCAGGTAAAGGCTCTAGTGAGCAAGTCTGGAAGGCTGAGTTGGATCCCCAGCAAAAGGAGAGAGCCAGCTTGTTTTCTGTTCTACACACACACACACACACACACACACACACACACACACACACACACACACACTGTAATAATAACTTTTTAATTAAAAAAGTATATCTTTTCTAATGAACCTTTTTTAAATTTAATAATTACAAGACTAATTTTCCTGATCTGTGAAATGTAAAAATATATAACAACTATAATAGAGAAACCATCATCTTTCTGTGTGAATGTGAGATTATGGGTATGTGCCACACAATTTATGCCATGTGAGCAATCAAAACCAGGGCTTTGGGCACAATAGGTAAGTGTTCTATCAAGTGATCTACATCCCCATCTTCAAGAAACCATTTAGGGCCTGGAGATGGCTTAGCAGTTGAGAACACTTGCTGCTCTTTCTGGTGACCTGAGTTTAGTTCCCAGCACCCATGTAAGGTGGCTCACAGCTACCAGTAACTCTACCTCTAGGGAATCTGATGCCCTCTCTCGGATTCTGCCCCTACACAAACATGACACACACGATAGATACACGCGCGCGCGCGCGCACACACACACACACACACAGACGTAAATTTAAAAAAGTAAAGAAACTATTCTTTTTAAAATAGAATAACATGGTCTAGGAGGTAGCTTAGCTTTTAAAAATGTCTTCTGGCAACCTGAGCTTAATTATTAGGACCCATGTGATAGGAGGAGAGAACTGACCCCTACACATCCTCTCGAACCTTTGCCTTAGTGCCATGGTACACATGCCTACATATGTAAGCAGGAATTTTTAAAAAAGAAAATATGACATTTAATAGGTAGTGGTCACTGAGAGTTGCTGTTTATTATTGCTGTATGTAAACGCTGCTCTGTAAGTTAGACTGCTCCCTTCTGAATCCCACTTATTCTATTTCTGTCTCTGACTGAATAGTCTGAAGGACCAGCCTCTGTTTCATCCCCTATTGGTTCTATAATCAAAACTTCTGGACAGCCACAAATATGTGTAAGCCAGGCCACCATGGGCACCTGCAAGGGCACAGCTCCGTCTGTCAGTGCATCATCCCTGCTGCCCACCCCAAGTTCTATCTCTGGGAAAGCCACAGTGTCAGGTAAGTACCGTGGCATTCCTTCTGTGTTTGTTCATTAGGCCAGAATGTGTTTGAAAGGTATTCATAGTTTGTATTATATATTGTTAAATAATTCAGAAATAGTTTCTAAATAACTACATTTGGTTATAAGGGGGTGAGAGAGTGATTAGGCAATTGAAGTAATTGAAGTGAGTGATTGAAGGAGTTGGTTCTCAAGTCATCAGACTTGGCAGCAGGCATCCTTACTTTCCGTGTGGTCCTGGCTGTCCTGGAACTCAGTATATAGACCAAGTTGGCTCAGACTCACAGAAATCCTCCTGCCTCTGCCTCCTGGTAGCTGGGATTAAAGATGAGCACCACTGCGCCCATCACTGAGACAAGTGTTTTGAGGCACTTCCTTTTCGCTACCTTCTGAGTTCAGAATGTACTCAGAACCAAAGGCTTTTCTCTCTAGCGTGGGCCCCAGAGAAAGTTAAGAAAGCCAAGCCTGCAGTGTATACATTCCCCTATATAAGCACTGAAATAATGAAAAAAACAAACTGTTGAGATCATTAATTACTAAGGGCTGCAAGCAGTGACATTAGGCCCTGGATGAGCACAATGTTAGAGTCAGGAACTTTGTCCACTTCTTGCTTTCTACTGCTTACCATACATTATTTTGATAAAATTTGAGAACTACAGAACACCAGGTTATTGTTTTTCTCCAAAGGATGTGTCTCAGCAGCAGTTGCTGTGTGCAGAGTGGCCCTTTGCCTCCCTCTGCACCTTTCTGTTAGGTTTGCAGAGTTTTGTTCTGTTCTGTTTCGTTATGTGTGATTGCAGAATCAAAGTTTCATTGTGAACTCTTCATTATCTACTGCACCTTTTTTTTGTTTGTTTGTTTTTTGTTTGTTTGTTTGTTTTAAATAAAGAGTGATTGTTTTGGGAACTTCCTTGTGGGAAAAATCAAAAGTGGCAGAGAGGGCAGGAGCTTTACCGGCCTTGTCTTCTTACTTACTGTAGGATTGTTGAAGATTCATTCTGGTCAGTCCAGTCCCCAGCAGGCTGTCTTGACAATTCCCAGTCAACTCAAGCCACTAAGCATCAACACCTCTGGTGGTGTGCAGACTGTCCTGATGCCTGTGAATAAAGGTGCGTCTTACCTTCGATCCCACACAGCTGTGTCTCAGACAACTCTTCCTTCTACCAGATGGTGATATCTCTGTTTTGTACAGGTTGTTATTTATCTTTTAAATTACATTATGTGTGCATGTGTTGCACTCAGGCCATTATGATGCATGGTGGCAAGCACCTATGCCTCCCGAGCCATCTTTCTGGCCCTTGTGACCCATTTCTAAAGATAAATCAAAAAGGAACACTTTGAAGTTTGTGAGTGTTGTGCTTATTTGATTCTTACTTTCTTAGTTTCCTGACATGCCCCCATGACCATAGTGGGTTATGTAGCTCAGTTACCTTGCCACTGGCAGACAGTGTGAGTTAATGTAAGAGCCACAGATTGAGGAGTAGGGACGTGGAACTCTGTCTTCTGGACACACCATGGCCATTACACTCCGTAACTTGCAGCCACTAAGGTTACCTACACAGGGCAGGGTCTGTCAACACTGAGTCATGGATGGGAGAGTGCCTCACAAGCCCAGCCCCTGCATGGCGAGGTGGGGAGCCTAATTGGCAGTTGAGGGCTACTGAGTGGGGTGGTGGTTGTGTCTTCAGTTGCCCATGCTCCAGTGGGATAGCTCCACAGCAATATCTATGTGCAGTGCTGATTAAACTCAGTAGATCCCAAAACAAAACGACAAGATAGGGGGAGAGGCTTGTTAAGAGAAAGGGGAGCTGCTGGGGATGTAAAGTGATAGGAGAAGGTGGAATGAGTGTGACTGGAATGTATTATAGCACATATAAAATTGTCGAAGAATAAATACTAACTTCTGCCACTATTCTGTGTCCCTTTTCTGTCTTAGTGGTTCAGTCATTTTCCACTAGCAAATTACCTACAGTCTTGCCCATTGGCGTCACAAATCCAGCTGCCCCCAGCTCTGCTCCAGTAGCTATTACAAAAGGTATGTAAGACTTCACAATGTCTTTGTCCCAGATTTCATGGAGGACATCCTATAGTCTGGATGATTTGAATTTCAGCATCCGTCAGTCAGCCACATGACAGATAAATAAAGATATAAGTCATAGGCTAGGGGAAATAAACATTGAGGGGCACCAAATACCATTTTCCCTCCAGGTTAAAACTGTGTCAAGGAAAGCTGCATAAATAGCAAGCTGGTTGGTAAGTGCAAGACAAGTGATCTGGAAAGTAATTACTGACATACTGGAGTCCAGAATGTTTGGTCACGGCTCTTGGGGAAAGGACTTTGTGGGAGTTTTGATGTTGTTATATTTTTTTGCTTGCTTTTTTGAGACAGGTTCTCTGTGTCGCCCTGGCTGTCCTGGAACTAACTCTGTAGATCAAGCTGGCCTCAAACTCACAGAGATATGCCTGTCTCTGTCTCTTAAGTGCTAGGACTAAAGACATACACCACTACCCAACTGGGGACAGACTTTCATGGGCATGTGTAGTTAAGTTTTATCTACATGTACACCCCAACCCCTGCTGGTCCTGCAGCCACTTAGTCCCAAATAATCACACAAAGGCTTATATTAATTATAAACTGTTTGGCCTATGGCTCAGGCCTATTACTTATTAGCTCTTACACTGAAATTAACCCATTATTCTTATTTATGTTTAGTTACATGGCATGATACCTTCCCTTATTGCAGCTTTCTTGTCTTGCTTACTCTGCATCTGGCTGGCATCTGCTCTGCTCTTTCTCTTTCCAGAATTATTCTTGTCTGGTTGCCCTGCCTCTAATTCCTGCCTGCCTTTTGGCCTATCATTGTTTTATTAAACAAATATAAGCGGAAAATATTTATAGCAGCATATATAAACCGACCTTTTAAAGAGTGGAGAGCCTTTCTATTATTGTATGGAGGTCAAGGGGTGTGCCAGATTAAGGGAACAGTAGAGACAAGATTTGAAGGGTTTATTTATGATAATGGACCACTTCGGGATGCTTTGGGGCAGCATAGTTGTGAGGAAGGAGCAGACTGAGCTAGCAGAACATCCCTGATAACAAAGAATAGCTGACTTCAAGGTGGAATGCAGTGGGTCAGAGCAAGATGCTATTGGCATTTTTAGCAGGCTCCATATGCTCAGGCCCTGGTACCAGCTGCTATGTGCATATAACACTGTCACTAATTCTTATGTCAGTCCTTCAGTATATTTGTCATGCCTTGGAAATCGTGTTTGCAGATGCACACACTTCCCAAATCCAGGAAGCAATAAAGTTGAAATTTGTGCTAGGCTGCTTTTTAGGCATTTGGGGATCCCATTGTCCTGGGACATGGATTTGTAGTTTGCTAGATGCTCATTTAAGGTAGCGTATAGCTGACAGGGACCAGTACCTGACTTTGTTAGTAAGTATTTTTTGATTTGAGTTTGATTTTTATAGAGATCATATGACTTACAAAGCCTCCACCCTATGTAGGGAAGCATTTCTCTGCTCTTGAGCAAAGTGATAGCTGTGAAAGCATTGGTACCACTCTACATCAGACTGATTCATTTTAGACCAGTCTAAATTTTAGAGCATCTTTTGGATTTGGTTTTTATTACAATGAGTGTATGTGTGCACACTGGCATACACACACTATGGTGGGAAAATCTAAGTTTAATGCTTTCACCATGTGATTTCCATGGACTGAACTCAGGGTGTCAGGCTTGGTAGCAAGTGGCTTTGCCCACTGAATCATCTCACTATCCCTCTGTTTTGATTTTAATCAAAATGCGCAGTGAGGTGCAGAAATAATAAATGTACCATCTGGTGATTAATAAATGTAAAGAATGTACTATCCACAATACGGCAGTCTCTATGGCCCTTACCCTTTTTATACCTTATCCAGTTTCCAGCCTTTGTGGTCAATAGATTGTTTTTACTTCTGAAATTGATAAAATGAAAGCATGCACATCTTTTGTGCTTGATTTTGTTTGTTGCTTTTAAGGTTTGTTTATATTGTTAATGTAAAGTGCTGAGCATTTACATTGGAGGCATACATATATTGTTATTTGTGTTTTTTTTCATTGAGGGCATTCATTGGCTTCCAATTAGCTATGTTTATCATAAATATTAAAGAACACATTTTCATTTGTGTTGTAGAGCAGTTTCCCTAACCTGTAAAGGCTTTGATTGGTTGTCAAGTGTGGTGGCATACACTTGCAATCCCAACATTTGTGAAGTGAAAGCAGGCGAACCATGGGGCCAGAGAGACAAGATGACTCAGTAGTTAAGAGTGGTTGTTCTTTCAAAGGACCCAGGTTCAGTTCCCAGCACTCATATGGCAGCTCACAACTGCCTGTAACTCCAGTTCCAGAGGATCCAATGCCCTCTGCAGGAACTTACATGCCACTGCACAGACTACACACAAGCAAAATATTCATATACATAAGAAACAAGTAAATGAATGCATAATAAATAAGAGAGCCAGGGATTCAACATCTTCAGCTACTTAGCAAGTTTAAGGCCAGCATGGGATACATGCTACTTTCACTCAAAAATAAAAAGATTTAAAAAACTGTGCTTCTATAATTATATAGTTATTCAAATGACAGATTTGTGGGGTTGGAAAGATGGCTCAGTAGTTAAGAAAGCATGCTATTCCTGCAGTGGCCTTAAATTCAAGTCTCAACACCAACATGGCACTTTAACAACTGTCTCAGGATGCAATACCCTCTGCTGGCCTCTTCAGGCTGGCATGCAAAACACTCAAACAACATATTATTAATCTATTAAAAGCAAAATTTTTAAGCCTATAGAGCTCGGGTGTCTCTTTGAGTTTTGTGCACATACCACACATCTGTGTATTTAAATAAGTAAACAGAGCCTGTTCAAGAAAGTTAAGGCAGGGAAGCTGTGCAGACACAAGAACTATGTCAGCATAGTTTTTGATTGAAAAAGACTCTAGGAAAGGCATATCCCGAGGAGACATTAATATTTACATCAGTAGAGTTAATATAGTTTGGATAGCTCCTGTTGACAGAAGTTTTTTGAATTTTGTAATATGCACATAAATATGTAAACATCCATGTAAATAAATATGTATGTAATGAAATATCTTTTACTGAAACTAATTTATGCTTTATATACACCTGAGACATGTAACCTGAAGATAATTTTATATGGTATTTTAAACTAATTTTGTATACATTATAACCAGTTGTAATGGTTTATACCTGTGATTACAGTACTTCAGGGCTGAAGCAGGAGGATTTTTTGAGTTCTGGGCCAGCTAGACCACAGAGAAAACTCTAGGACAACCTGGCTAATGAAACCTTGTCTGGAAATACCAAAAATAATATAATAGTAATAGTTTTTTATACATGAACAGGTTCATCTGTGCAGTAGCATGTTGGCATTCAAGCAGCAGTGGTTGTTCAGATTGCAGATGCTCGGCCTATGGTACTGAAAGCCAGATACCATTATCTGAAAATTGCCAAGCACAAGAGATCTGCCTTTTGCTTTCTGTCCTGTGTCTCACAATACTAGGATAATGCCTCAGGTCAGTAAGCTTAGTTGGGAAGGTGACCCCAGAATAGACATTGTGTTTTAATCTCAGTCCTGGGGTGGGGGCGAGTGAGGATACAGAGCAGTGTGCTATGAAGGGTGGCCCACCTAGAGTTGGCTACCCTGAGACCTGAGCTAACAGTTCTGTGTGCGCTGAGACTGAGGACAGGAGCTGTCTGGGTCTCTTGCTGTGTCCTCACCATAGTTGATAGTACCTCAGTTAAGTACAACTAACCCCTGATAGCTCTCTTTGTTGATCTCCCTTTGTAGTTAAGACCGAACCAGAAACTCCTGGGCCATCTTACCTCTCACAGGCATGCCAGACAACTGTGAAAACTGAAGAGAGCTCTGAGCTGGGCACCTATGTTATTAAGTAAGTATTCTAGTGTCTTCTAAGGGGGCTCTGCTTTCTGTGTCTCTGTGATGCTTTTTCAATATATTTGTGACAGCTGAGTGTTTGTGGACATTATGCTTTAAGCCTCTCGGGTGGGGGGCATTGTTCTTATAGAACTGAAGAGTATATTTTTTATGTCTATAGATATTTTGTGTGTATGTATGTCTGTACTTTTTGTGTACCTGGTATCCAAAAAGACCAGAAGAAGGTGTCAGATTTCCTGGGACTAGAGTTTCAGATGGTTGTGAAACATGTCATTGCCTTGAATTGATCTTGGGTCCTCAGGAAGAACAACAGGGGCTCTTAATTAACCACTGAGCCATCTTTCCAACCTCCGAAGAGTTTATTTTAGCCAGTGATATATCTTAGTCATGGATTGGCCATTAGTCATGGAGGCCCAAGAACTCGTTTGAGCTTTCTAATAGTCAGCCGTGTGGGGACACATGCTCAAGTGTAGTCACCCCTGTGTTTGCATTTTGTTCCTGGTTATTCACCAACCCTGTCTGTCTTCACAGTTGCTTCTGCATAGCCATGTGCCTCTTGCTTCCTCTAAAGGTACTTCATTAGGTTTTCCCATTTCCAAATTAGAATCTTCCCTCTGACCATGCACTTTGAGTTGCCAAGAGCTTCTAGAGACAATAGAAACATAGTGTCTTTAAACATGACAGGTGGAGGTATAAATCAGTAACCTTAAGGCAGGCATTTGTGTAACAGCAGTCATCTTGCTGCTAATTTTCAAATGTAGATAAAATGTCTGGGATAGTTGTATAATTTGCTAAAATCTGTTTTTGACATTTCTGTTTAAGCATAAAATGCTTTATAAAGAAGATCTAGAACCTAATATGGTGATTCACACCCATAATCTGGGGGGAAGGGGGAGTCAGAGGTGGTCGGGCTACATGAGACCCTTTCTTTAAAAACAAAGGAAAGGAGGCTACTTATTAGCAGAGGGAAGGATGGAGGGTGAGTGGGTGAGAGAGAGAGTGTGTGAGTGCCACTGTTTACTCTTCTGGGGATAGACCATTTGGGGTGGGTGTGTTTCTGTGCATGTATGTGTATATCTGTGACAAGCACACAATTTATTGCCTTTATTCTCTTCTCAGGGTAGACCATTTGGAGACTATCCAGCAGCTCTTGACAGCAGTAGTCAAGAAGATCCCATTGATTACTGCAAAAAGTAAGACAGTTGTTCTCAGCTCAAATGTACATCTTGTTAAATTACACTACCTAGAATGTTTAGTGATTGTGACTTTTAACCAAGACACTTGCAGGGTCTTAGTTTCACAGTGTCTTAGTCACATCTGGTTTAGACTTGGTTGCACAATAAGCAGATGCCTCATAATCTGCTACTTTACCACCCCTTGTCTTTAATCACTTATAATTTCATCTGCAGAAGGAATTTTTCCATTTGTTTTCATATGTAAATTATAAATATTGAACATACACAATTAAGACATAGTGTGCCAGACCTGCTATCTACTGTGGGTTATTTACATACACATTTCATTAGCCAGTCTCTTGTGTGGTGGTGTCACTTCCTGCTCACAGGAAATAGCAATGAGACAGGATTAATTAATTCACATAGCTCTGGGTGACATGGCATGTACAAGCCCAGCTCAGTGAGACTTTTAGACCATTACTCTTTCTCTAAAATTTAAGATCACATACTATTTGGAAGAATATTATATTCAAGACATCCAAAAGCAAAGTCCTCTGTATCTCAATGGGAGGAAAAGGCTTACACATTTATCTGAGCTCTTTTGACAGAATAGACAACACTTACTAAGAGAATCAGGTGTTTGCTCATGGATGAGATTACCACAAGATTCAGTGGGAGGTGTGCAGCAGTTTTCCGACACTCAAGTCATATAGGCCTTAAATAAAGTTGAACACTGACCACCTTGCTTATTTTTTCCACCTACAGCAACAAAGAAATTGGTGGGCTTTGTGGTATAAGCTTGTAATCTCAGCTTAGTAGGGGTCATGTAAAACAACTTCGAGTTCAAGGCCTGCCTAGAATTTAGGAAGACCTGTCTCAGATCATTAAAAATAAAAGAAAGGGACTGGACTGAAGCTCAGTGATAGAACATATATCTAGTATGTACAGGATCTTGGGTTAGGTCTCCAGCATTGACCCCTAATATTATCTCCTTATATCATTTGAACTTCAGAGAAGTTTGGGAATCATTTTGAAGTAGTTAAAAATGTACTTTTAGTGATGATTTTCTACCCTAGCATAAAAGATTTGAAGGTATGAGCCTCACCTTGCACATACCCTCCACCATCTTTGTGTGTGTGCATGTGTGTGTGTGTGCGTGCACGTACTGTTTTCCTTTCCTTCCCTCTGTCTACTTACATAAAAATACAGAATGTTGGAGCTAGAACTGGGCAGTTCAAGACCATCTCTCATAGTTTACAGGGAAGAACACAGAAGCCCAGAGGGATTCTGTGGCTTACCTTAGGCTACTTAGTAACGCCAAGGCCCCTAGTTGGCATCTTGTCCTCTTTGGAGGTCTGTTGTTCAGTATGAAACATATGTCACATGCAGAAACTAGGGGCTAGCAAGATTGACTCACTGGGTAAAAGCTTGTGAGCTGCCTGTAACTTGCATAAAAAGCCAGATTGCAGGGCCAGGCATGTTGGTGCACACCTTAATAAGGACACATAGGCAGGCAGATCTCAAAGTTTGAATCCAGCAAGGGCTACTTCAACCCTGTATCAAAAAACAAAAATGCAAAAATCAATAAGCGTAAACAAGACATTACAGTAGCACACATATCTTGTGCATCCTTACCAGGAGATGAAAGGCAGCCACTAGAGAATTCGCCAGAAACTTGTGGCCAGCCAGCTTGGTGTTTGTAGCTTAGCAGAAATAAGGATTGAATTGGGTCTCAATAAGATGACAGGAGAGAACAGACCTCCCCTCCCTAGGATCTGTCATCTACATGGAACACAAATACCTGCACTCATGCATCACACATGCAGAGCAGTAAAACTTTACATTTTAAAAAAGGAAATAAAGGAACTGGACGGTGGTGGCTCACAACTTTAATCCCAGCACTCAAGAGACAGAGGCAGGCAATTCTCTTGAGTTTGAGGCCCTTCTGTTCCAAGACTGACAGGACTACACAGAGAAACCATATTTTGAATTTTTTTTTAAGGAATTATAGGAGCTTGGGGGACCTACCCCTTGTAGGGTTTTTTTTTGTTTTGTTTTGTTTTAACTCTTCTGCTCTTTGTGGGGCCCACCACCAAGTAAGTATATGGATGCTTATTTTTACTTAGGAATGCCTGGCCTTAGCTTGTTTCTAGCCAGCTGTTTTTTGTTTGTTTGTTTGTTTGTTTTTTCCCTTTTCTAAAAATTTTTGTTTTATTTAACAATTTTTAAATTTTATTTTTACATACTGACCGCTCTCTTCAGCTGCCCCCTCTGTGGCCCCATACATGCCTCCTCAGTGTCCATTCATAAAGGGACAGGCCTCCTGTAGCACCCCCAGTTGAAGTAGGACCAAGCTCCTTCCCCCGCATAAAGGTTGGGTGAGGTCATCCAGCATGGGAAGCATGTTCCCAAAACCCAGCTAAGTGCCAGGGATAGGTTGTGATCTCACTGCTAGGAGCCTCACAAACAGACCAAGCTACACAACTTTTACCCACATGTAGAGGACCTCAGTCAGTCCTATACAGGCTTCCTAACTGTTGGTTCAGAGTCCATGAGCTCCTATGAGCTCAGGTCAGCTGTTTCTGTGAGTTCCCCTGGCATGACCTTGACCCCCTGGCTCCTACAATCCCTCCTCCCTTTCTTCACAGAACTCCTGGAGCCTGGCCCAATGCTTAGCTGTGGATCTCTGTATCTTCTTCCACAGTTACTAGATGAAGACCCTCTGATGCCAATTAGGGTGGTCACCAATCTGATTACAGTAGAAGGCCGGTTCAGGCACCCTCTCCACTACTGCTAGAAATCTTAGCTGGGCATCTTGTGGATTCCAGGTTTTTCCCTAACCCTGAAACATCCTTTCATCAAGGCACCTCTTTAATTACTCTGGCCCTCCATTTTGCCCCCAACCCACCTTCCATACCCAGCCCACTCAACTTACTCCCTCCAGTTCCCATCACCCCACCCCACCCCCAGTTTATTCAGGAGATCTCTCCCCCCACACCCCTCTGGGCCCTCCCTGTTATCTGGCCTCTCGGGCTGTGGATTGTAGGCTGGCTTCCTGTACTTTACTCCCAGTATCCACTCATGAGTGAGTATACACCCAGTTTGTCTTTCTGGGTCTGGGCTACCTCACTCAGAATGATTTTTTTCTAATTCCATCCATTTGCCTGCAAGTTTCATGCAGTCATTGTTTTTTTTTTACTTCTGAGTAATGCTCCATTGTGTAAATGTTCCACTTTTTCTTCATCCATTCTTTGTTGAAGGACATCTAAGTTGTTTCCAGGTTCTTAACTTAGCCAGCTTTTCTTAAATTATCCCATCTACTTTGCCTCTGGGCTTTTATCTTTCTCACATATACTTTTCTTTCTTACTCTGTTGCCAGGGGTGTAACTGTGTGGTTGGTCCCTGACATCCGCCCCTTCTCCTTTTGTTCCCCATTTTCTCTTCCCAGCTTTCTTTTTCTATTTATTCTCTTTGCCTGCCAGCCCCACTTATCTTTTCTCCTGCCTTACTATTGACCGTCCAGCTCCTTATTAGACCAATCAAGTGCTTTAGACAAGCTTCACAGAGTTAAATAAATGCAACATGAAAGAATGCAACACATCTTTTCTCATTAAACAGGTGTTCTACAGTATAAACAAATGTAACACATCTTCAACTAGTGTTTCACAACAACCTCCAATAAACAAAATATGGTCTAAACCATAACAGCTTTTCTTCAGAGTCTGGTTCTGTGTTCCAGGTGATGATGCCAGCTGTTTTTCTGCCAAGTCTGTGGAGCAGTACTATGGCTGGAACATTGGGAAACGGAGAGCTGCCGAGGTAAGGCTGTTTACTGGCTGCATTTTCAGTCCACCACTGAAAGGCAGACAGCAAAGCAGAGGTCAACATCTGTGTATTCTACCTGTAAGGAAAAAAATGAAATAGATTTGTAGTGTATTGCAGTTACCTTATAGGTACTTGGTGGTATAATATTTCTCAATCATAAATGTTATTCTCTAGATCTCAGATATCTTTAGAAAAGCTTGCTCTCCTATATCAGTAGAAGTACCTTATCTTTTCTTTGAACATATATATTCCAGGGTTGGAGAGATCACTCAGTAGCAAGATGGGTGCTCTCACAGGGAGGACTTGAGTTCATTTCCCAGAGTCCTCTTAGTAGCTCACAGTGTCTGCAACTCCATTTGCAAGGGACCCAGTGTCCCTTTCTGGCCTCTTCTAGACATCAGGGTTGCAAGTGGTGTACAAACATTCATATAAAATTAAATCTTTAAAATTTGTAAATTTAGATTTTTCGGTAGTATTTACAACATTGTTGTTAGATACAGTTGAATCATGAGAACAATGTGTGCAGTGTGGCAAGGCAACAGTTGAAGGTGGGTCGTTGTGGTTGGTTTGGAGAAAATGAAGTTTGTTCATGACCCAATGAAAAGTTATAAATTAGAAACCTAGGAGTTTCTATTTTATTTTGTAAACGTTAAGGATTTTGTACACATAGGGATTCTTTTTATGACATTTAAAAAATAATTGTGTGTATGTGCGTGTGTGTACAAGTTACTGCACACTGGTGAAGGCTGGAGCACATGTGAGGTCAGTTATCTACCTTCTGCCATTCATGTTCTGGGGAACAAGTTTGGCTCATCTGACCTGGTGGCAGCTATCTTTCCTGAGCATCTCACTGGTCTTTTTTATATCTCCTCCCTTTGTTGCTACAGAGTGAAAGAATCTGACTTTTTAGACACTTGGTTTATTTTAGTGCAAACAATTGATTTTAAAGTTTAATGATTTAATTTTAGTTCAAAAATCTTTTTAAGTGGCAAAGAGCATTAACAGTACGAAAAGTGTTACAAGAAATCCTGGAGAAGAATCCAAGATTCCACCACCTGACACCTCTAAAAACCAAGCACATTGCTCACTGGTGCCGCTGCCATGGTTACACCCCACCAGACCCTGAGAGCCTGCGCCATGATGGGGACTCTATTGAGGATGTGCTGACCCAGATTGACAGTGAACCAGGTAGGCCTTAGAAGACTGCTCCCGTTTTCAGTGTGCTTGTTCCTCTTCATCCTCTACAGCTCGCCTGACTTCAGGGCTCTTCCCTGAAGTTAGGGGTGAGGAAGAGCTGCTCTAGATGACAAGGCCTTTCCATTTATGATCTGGTGTTTCAAGCCTTGTACCCAGCCAGAAATGTGTTTTCTTCGTGCCATCTATTAGGCATGTGCTGTTCCCGTGAGTCTTCTCCTCAGTGTTACAGACTCCTAACCCATTCTCTTTCCCTCAGACTTCCTTTTCTATGTGACCTTAGGAACCTCTAGTAGGGAAGTCTGCCTATTCCCATGAAGAAAGGCCAGTATCTTGGGTGTTACTGCACCCCCAAACCTGGCATGATGGAGGCCCATGAGAACAATCAACAGTATTGTAAAAAAAAATATATATATATATTTATTACTAATAGAATATATACATGTATATTATTTTATATATATATATATAAATAGTAAAGAAACAGACAACTGCTGAAGGATCGCATTAGGATCAGGAAGCATCTAACTGTGCCTTAATAATAGTTACTAAGAAAAGAATAAGAAGACTTCAGTGAACTCCCCCTATCCTATCTGAGGGAACCTGGAGCACAGAGGTATTTTAGTCCCCACTTCCATCTGGATAAGTCTCATTCTCTGCAGAAAACTTTGTAGGAGCCTGGTGCTCAAAGCCTTTCTCTCATCCCCTATGGCATGTAGTGTCTGTGCTGGGAGAGTTTGTCAGCTTCTAGATCTATTTTCTTGGTGAGCAGAGACTACATGATAATCTCCAGGATTCGCTGGTGCTCTCTCTACACAACATGGCACATCACTAACAGTTATGGTTAGTAAAGCAGGGACTCAGGAGCTGGTGGTCCACCACTGTGATGCTCATAAAAGCCCAACTTGTACTTGACCTCAACCTCACATCCTCCTTGTGAAGGAATATGTACATGGCTTTATTGTCCTGATACTCTTTGTACACAGCCTACAGACGGCTGTGTACATTACCATGCCAACAGTACTTCTTTCAGAGCAGTGAAACAGGGATGATTTTTAAGTCAAAATTCTCAGTCTAGGCTGGCCCTGAACTCACTGGGTAGCTACAGATGAACTTGTATTTCTGATCCTCCTGCCTCTACCTCTCCAAATGCTGTGATTATAGGCATATGCCACCACACTCAGTTGGTGCAATATTGGTATCAGACCTGGGACTTTCTGATCTCAAGACCTTCTACATGTTGGCAGGCACTTGGACCAACTGAGCTTCATCTTCAGCCTGAATAGAAATGACTGTGTTCTTCACTGTACATTTCTTAGTTTACCAGATTTTAAAAAAAGAAGAAAATTTATTGACCAAGGATGTGGGGCAATGGCCTGGTTTCCAATGAAATGAATTATGTACTTTTTTTTGTTTTTCTTGTTTTGTTGTTGTTATTTGTTTGTTTTGCCTTAATGGCAGCTAGAGCACATTTAAAATAGGATGCCTGTCTACATTTTTACTTCATGAGTCTCTGGTTCTCATGAGAGAACCATAGAACTTGAACTTTAAAGAAGGTTAGCAGCCTGCACTCTACCTTCCCCAGAGCCCATGCTGCTTTTTCTTCTTTAGAGTACCTGTCATCCTTCTCCACCGCGGACAACCTCTGCCGGAAACTGGAGGATCTGCAGCAGTTTCAGAAGAGGGAGCCTGAGAGTGAGGAAGAAGTGGATATCCTCAGCCTCTCAGAGCCACTGAAGACAGACATTAAAAAGGAGCAGGAAGAAAAACAGGAAGAGATGAGATTCTATCTGCCGCCAACTCCAGGCTCGGGATTTGTTGGTGACATAACACAGAAGGTAGGTGGCCAAGGCTGAAGTGCCATCAGATCACAGGCCAGGTACAAAGAATCCAGACACCCCACCCACCCTGTGAGCTCAGACACCAGTCTGCTCATAACTTAGGAGTGCTCCTACTCTCCCATAACAGAGCCTTCCACAAGAGTTGTAAGTGCATGGGAAATGGTTGCATGCTGAACATGGCTGCAAAGCAGAGGTCTAGACAGGAGGCACATATGATAGTATGTCAATTCCCGCTTGAGTGAGCAGCCTCTTCTCAGCTGCACTGTAGAACACACCTCCCCTGTTACCTGGTAGAGAACTCTCAAACCCATGGCAGCTGGCAGCTTTAATGTTAGTTGGACAAACTGCTCTCTTCTGCTCTTCCAGATTGGGATCACTCTGCAGCCCGTGGCACTGCACAAGAACATGTATGCCTCAGTGGTAGAGGATATGATCTTAAAGGTGGGTGCCTGGTGGCAGCAGAGGGCCCTGAGCTGTGACTGAGGCTGGCCAGGTGGGATTGATTGTAGGCCCTTGTGAGTAAGGGACAGAAGGGGAGCAGAGGATAGCTTTTAAGTCTCTTGTCTTACTTAAGCTTTGTCTCCTTTCTTTGCTGCTTCTCCTCCTCCTGGTGGGTTAGTGTTGTTTCCCTCTGAGAGAGTTGTGTTCAGGGCAAACTCCAGGTCTTGTGCACGCCAGGCAGGTGGTCTTTCTCAGACTCCCCAGGCTCTCACAGATGTCAGTGCCTTTTTAGTGCTATTTCTTATGCTCACTGAGAAGTATCCTAGGGGCTTGAGAGGTGGCTCAGGAGTTAAGAGCACTGGCTGCTCATCCACCTGAATTCAATTCCTACATGGTGGCTCATAACCATTTGTAATGGATCTAATGTCCTCTTCTAGCATAAATAAATGCAGATAGTGCACCATATACCTAAATCAATAAAATCCTTTAAAAAATTATTTAGAAGAAGTGTTCTAGTGTGAGAAGTATCTGTGCTCTTATTTCAGAGACGAGAAAACCAAAAACAGCCTTGGGATTTACCTGTCTATGACAACAGAGAAGCAGCTACACTGTCCTGTCTCTGAGCAAAGGGCTGGAGAAGCAACTGCTTCCATTTCTGCCTGGTCCTTACCTCAGCAGTTCTTTTTCATTCTGTGTGGTAGCAGCTCTCACCCAACACTCTGTTTTCCTTTAGAAAACAATATCTGGTTAATGAAAACCACTTCATCTAATTTATAATTTCTCTACATCATAGCCTCTAAACAAAGAAACAGTTTTTCCTGAGACATTTGTAATATTTAGTTGGCAGTTATTTCAAAAGTTTAAGGAACTAATGAGGTTGGCTGCATCCCCCTACCCCCCCAGCAGGCAGGTGGCTGTTTCTTCAATGCCAGTATTCTGTTGTAGGCCACGGAGCAGCTGGTGAGTGACATCCTAAGACAGGCGCTGGCTGTTGGATACCAGACAGCATCTCCCAACAGGTATGGTTGCCTAGTTGATAGCACAGGCTTTTCAGTTATTACTCTTTGAAGATGTTTTGTTTTGCATATAATTTAGTGTAGTGGGAGATATAGTTGCTGTGCTTGGGGCATTAGAGTCAGACTGAGGGTCCATTCTGTACTTCTGAGAAAGCCTCTTGGTGGAAAGCCTAGGTGAGCTCTCCCAGCAATTAATTCATAGACACACAGGTCTGTTGTGTCACAGAGTAGAGCAGTTTTTTACATTAAAGACAGTAACCTGTCAGATGCGAGAGTTATTTGATAAATATTATCTGAGATGTTTGTCACTGCAGACACATTATTATTATTCTTAGAAACTAGAAAACTAAGCTTTGAAAGGAAATTGTCTCCATTGTCTCAAGTCACAGGCCCCAGATTCAGACTCATCTCACTGGCTGAGGACCCTTGAGCTCACTGCCTCTTCCTTCCTCACACATTCATGTCTGAGTGGGATGCAGAGTTCCACATCCTCTTTTCCTTCCTGTTTCACTAAAGGCTGTCATAAAATCCTGACACTTGAGGTGATGAGGCCCCAAATGAGGATATTAAGTCAGACATATATAGACAACATAGAGGTGTTGAGTTATAAAAAAAAAAAAATTGGAGATAAGAATCTCCAGACCTGCTCCCTGTTGTCTTGCTTGAAAAATAGGAGCCATATTTTCCATGTCCTGACTGGAGATGTGGCAACTTGGGTGGTTTGAATGAGAATGTGTAACCTCTATTTGGCTAGCTAGGCCTCTACCTCCTATCTTCTGAGATAAGAGAGATGACCTCTTTGAAGCAAACTTGAGTCTGCTAAGACTTAGGAGGCATAGGAACATTCTCTTCTGCTGTCTACTTTGCTTTTTCTCTTTTCCCTGCCAACATGAAGTTCTTGTTCTAGACACCAAGGGGTAAGATTTGAGCCCTGGGTAGGGCTGTGACTGCAGTTACATCAGAAAGGAGAATTTGTAAAAAAGTGGAGAGAAAATTGCCCTGAGTCATTGCATAGCCTTTTCTGACACCTCCTATAAGAGAATGGTACCTTTTGTGAATTAACTAACTAAATTATTACTGAATGTGTTTGGCAAATTATACCTAATTATACTTTGGGGTTTTTTGGACTAGGGTTCCCAAAGAAATTACGGTGAGTAATATTCACCAGGCCATTTGCAACATTCCTTTTCTGGATTTTCTCACGAACAAACACATGGGGAGACTGAACGAGGATCAGTGACTACAATGAAGATGGTCCCCAGAAAGCAGGATGGGAAGCTGTGTCTGAAGTATGCAAACTGTGGTGACTCTTGTGTTTGGTGAAAGGTGGTTTTCTGTCATTAGACTACCATGGCTATTGTACCATTCCTTCTATCTAATTGTATGTATCACAAGGGCATTGAGTCCCAGGTGCAGCCCTTTAAGAAGACTGAGTTGTTTTCCAGTCTGGAGAAAAGCTGAATGGACACAACTTTGTCATCTTGCATTACTTTACAGACTTTGATGGGGTCTTAGCATGAGACAAGACATATAATATACATCAGGTGCTCCCTCTTTGGAGTGTGCCTGGGTTCACCTGGGCTCACTTTCCAGAAGGTAGAGATAAACCTGATATACTGGTCTGGGATATTCTAAAGAAGAACAGAGCAAGAACTTCTCCCACCTTGCCTCAGTGTGGAAGGCTGCACTCTTGGCCAGTGTGAGTTAGCTATGGAAGGAGTAATATGCCATGTGGAAAACCATAGACCAAGGAGGCTGCAGACTGAGACTTTTTCATGGAACCCCGATGCCAGTGCTTCTGTGACAGCCAGTGTCAAAGCAGTGTTGAGGATTTCAGCAGATATCAGAAGGCATCAAGCCTATGTCTGTGTATTCCAGGAAACTATCACTGTTAGTATAAGCATCATCCACAGAGTCAGGCACTTGGTCTGTGATCTGAACACTGAGTCCTTATATTCATTTGGGCTGCAGAAGCTCATGTCCAGGGGCTAGGGAGGCAGCCCCAGGGCAAACCCTTTTTGCGGTTGTCCTCTTGGTGGACCTAGGGTCCTGTCCTTCTCTGCCAAAGAATTTCACTGAGAAGAAAGGAGTTGAAACACCTATGAGTGCCTTACGGTGGTAGAGAACTGCCCTAACCCAGTGTTCAGTATTCTGAGAGCAGAGCCCCCCTGTGAGAGGGAGAGATAGGAGGTTGGTAGCACCAGTGTACGGTCAGGGGGACTCCAGTCCTCCTAAATATTGTGGGGGCAAAGGAAAGACCTTAGTTTCAGTTGGAAGCCCCTGCTCTCTCTGGTGTGTGTCAGGAAACAAGCAGGAAGGTAACTGGAGAGGGGATCTTTTCAGCAGGAAGAGGGTGAACCTGGCTTAACAGTATAGTTCATATATAAGGGTTAAGAATGGGGTCTGTAGACCATACAGCAGATTGAAAGGGCCACACAGACTTGTTCAGAAGGGGCAGAGACTATCCAAAAAAGAACAGATTCATTTGTTGTGATGAAAACCTAAAGAAATACCAGATGTTTAAGAGTTTTCATGTATGTTAATGTTCTGAGTGTTTTTTATTATAATGTGTAACATAATTGTGTATCATTTTGTCTACAATAAAGCTTTTAGTATTTGTGATTGGTTTTGTGAGCTGAATGCGCCATTCTTAGATGGGCTCATTGGGATGCAGCCCTGGTATGGGTCTTGGTGAGTTTACATTATTATGTCTCCTTCCTTCAGAAGGAGAGAAGAATCTGCAGCCGTGTAATGTAGAAAGATCACAATTACATTCAGGTCACATACAAAACAGAAGACACTACTTGGTGACCATGGACATAATTATTTCATACAAGCAATTTAAGGTAAAGGAAAATGCATAAATGGGTTCAATTTCTCAAAAAAAAAAAAAAAAAGCGGAAATTTAGTCTAATTTAGTCTAAGAAGCTGGTTTACCTGTTGAGATAGTTGGTCTGTGCTGAGGTCTGACAGCCACTCCTGTGATCCTGTCCTTTTGTTGCCATCTGCTATTGTGAGTTAAAAAATTATCAAAAGGGGAACCCACTACAGAATCTATGACTTTTGAAATGAATTTCTGTGAGGAAGCATAGGGATATGTAACCCACAGAGGGTTGACAAGAGCCCTCGAGAGCAAGTTAGCTGGGGCATAGTCGGAGTAGGTGCCCACAGTCCCTCCCTGGGCCTCACACGGGTGGCATACTTCAACCAACAGAACCCTGAAGTCCTAGATTTCTGTCCCATACAGCAAAGAGAGGTAAAAACCTTCCTTCAACGTGTGAAAGGACCTTCAGAGCTTTCAGTTTGGTTGGCCTCATAATGTACACACGGCAGATTGAGGCAGTTCCCTGGTTATGGGATAATTAATATTGAACACTCTTTGCTCAAATTAATAGAGTAAACTCTTTATTTTTAAAAACTTACAGAATATAAAAATGATTAGATTTTATAGGAATTTTAGCAGGTATGATAAAATATTTTTAAAAATTAGGGGTGGAGAGATGGCTCAGTTGGTGAAGTGTGTGTGGTACCTGAGTTCAGAGATCAGAACCCAAATAAAAAAGGCAGGCATGGTGGTGCACACATAGAATCCATCCAAGCATTGGAGAAGCAGAGAGGGGCAGATCCTTGAGGCCTGCTGTAGAGCCTACTTAGTGATTTCTAGACCAACGAGAAAAGAGAAGAATACCTGAAAAACACTTTGGGTTGTCCTAGGTCCTCTACGTGTCACCTGCACACACAGGAACAAACTATCCACACATACAGAAAAGCAACACACACATACCAGCACATACTGGAACACTCACAAGAACATACATGTATCACACACACACAAACATACAAACAGACTCACGCAAGAACACACATGTACCTGCACACACAGGAACAAACTATCCACACATACAGAAAAGCAACACACACATACTAGCACATACTGGAACACTCACAAGAACATACATGTACCCCCCACACACACACAAACATATAAACAGACTCACATAAGAACACACATGTACCTGCACTTACTAGACCACACACACTCCTCAAAGATGAGCCCTGCTGATCCTCCAGTGCATTTCTCTGGTCTTTATGCACATTGTGTTGTGAGGTGGACTCAGGACTAAGAGAACATGGCTGATACTGGCCTTGGATACTCATGGAGCTTGGTGGCCTTACTCAGATCTGGAATGAGGAGGGACTTCTTAAGAGCAGGTTTCATCTTTAATGAGGGCTGGTGGGAAGAGCTGTGTGGCACTTTGCTGAGGTTCTAAACAACCTATGACCTAGCAGAGTTCAGCTTCATGAATGGCCACTGCAGTACTTCAGGGCCAGGAAGGAAAGGTGTATTTTATGCTGGCCAAATGCAGCAGGGGCCATGCATCTCTACACCAAGAGAATGAATGTACAGGGTTGGGGAGTTGCCGGGTATATGGTGTGGTCACTGGCAGGACCAAGAGGCACGTGGAAGAGAGTTAAGCAGGAAAGGACAATTCAGGAGCCATGCTTGGTTGACTTTACTGTGCTAAGTAAGCATTAGATGTTCCTAGAAGCAAGCAAGGTGTAGGCAATAGCCTCACTTTCAGATGCAGAAATGGAAGCTCCCATTGTCCCTGTGAGGGCAGAAGCAGCAGTGGCACAGATGGTCTCTTGTCCCACTTACTGGTGCAGAAGAGTAAGTGGGAAGAAGGTACCACCTGCCAACACTGGAATCAACTGCAACCCTCAGCAAGAAGGGTTTGGGGTTTGTAAGGGTCAAGGACATAAGCATATTCAAACTATATTAAAGTCATTATTAAGAGACCAGATGAATGGGAAAGAATATACTAATTTTATAACTTAAGTTTCATAGCACATTCTTTGCATTTTAGTAAATTGTTAATCTGCTCACTGCCTACATTTAGATGCTCAGCAGGCAACTCTTCTTTTTTAGGAACACTGAGCATGCAAAGTAGCAAATTTCGAGTAACAAGACCCTCAGTATATGCATATGGCTTCAGTTTTCCCTTCAGAATAACTCAACAGCATTTCTTGGGCTGACGAGGGGGCCTAGGCTTTGCTAGGGAGTCTGAGGGATGCTGGTGGGAGGCCTGAGTTGCTTCCCTTGCCTTGGCTTTGAAGGGCACCCTTACAGTTCTTACCAAACACTGCCAAGTCTCTCAGTCTTTTCTAATGTTCAAGAAGTGGTTGTGCAAAGGGGAATGGGCTTGTTCCACAGCCTTACTGGCTGCAACCCATGAAGATGAGTTTTCCAAAGACAAAATGAGTTCTTCTCGAAGCAGGGAAGCTGGGGAGCCAGCAGGCTGAAGGGTAAAGGGCCCTGTAGGATGCTCTCCAGACATGCTCCAAGTTCCTCATGGGTGTACATGGGAGTTCCTTCTAGCCTTTGTGTTGAGGGGAGACAAATGAAATTAGTAGCACACAGCTCAGCCTCTAGAAACATGAGGTGAATGCCATTCATGCTTTCAACATTTCACTCATCCTGGGAATTGTTTCCCTGAAACATGATCATCTTAGCTATAAAGAAATTACATTTGAAGTTGAAAACATGTAGATGATCTCCCTGAATATATATCATCACTGCTCTGTGGGAGAGTGGGAAGGAGGAAAGGAGAGAGAGAGAGAGAGAGAGAGAGAGAGAGAGAGAGAGAGAGAGAGAGAGAGAGAGAGAGAGAGGAGAGAGAGAGGAGAGAGAGAGAGGAGAGAGAGAGAGAGAGATTGGAGACATGTTTTCTCTGTGTAGCCCTGGCTGTCCTGTTACTCTAATCAGGCTAGCCTTAAGATCACAGAGTTTAGCTGGTATTAAAGGTATGGGCCACCACTGCCTGGCTAAGATTTCTTAATGTAAGCATGTGGGCCACTGCAGAAAGATGAGAAAACTGCCTTAGACTATCATAGGTTATCAAATAAAATGAACATGCAGCTTGGGAAATGCCACCCAAAGTGGGTAACTTGTCTCAGTCTGGAGCAGCTCAGGCCACAGCTGGATTGATCCTCAGATTTTAAAATGGTCATTTAAAAGATCAAGTCTCCTTCTCCCACTGCCTGAGGACGGTGGAAGAGGCTGAGTGCAATGGTGGTGCTCTGCCCTTCACACCACAGTCAGAGCCAGCAGCCTTGCTGCTCCAGTCAGTCAAGGACCAACCCAGACCCCTGTTCTCATAGGTCTGGAGGTATTCCTCAGCTTTCCCAGCAGCCATAATTTCTGCTGGTCTCCACTGGTCACACATTGAGAGTTCGGGGAGCTGATGTCTGAAAGATGGCTGAAGGATTAGGTGTGAATTTCCTCACCTTTGGAACCTAAAAAAAGAAGTGTGACCACATTAGTGGGCTCTTTCGTCCACTTGTCCCAGCCCCTGGCTCTGAGAAAACAATTCCTTACAGGAGTGAGCAATGGAAGTTAGCAAAGTGAACTTTATCACTACTGTGATGGGCCACGTAGGGAACATGAGTTCCCTTTGCCCTTTAGTGGGGTAAAGATGCTAAGTTACCTGGGAAGGAACTCCAAGCCTCACATGTGGCATTCCCTTGCTATACCATACAGCTGTGCCTATGTCACTTTGTGTATGCTGGGTATGCAGTCGACAACTGAGCTACACACCCACCCTTGAAAGTCACTAGCCCTATTAGTAGTCAGGGGACATGTCGGGACTTAGGATGCAGACAGATGTTGCTCACCAGAGAGGGCAGTACCAGAGAAGCCATCTAGCCAGCAGCTAAGTAGCTTTTCTGTTGTTAGGTACAGTTGGTTGGGCATTGTTGTCCTTAACCATCATGTCACCAAAATATGTCTCCTGACCCCTGTCTTGGAGAACAGGTGTCTGTCTTCACATCCCCAGAAGTGCCACCCTCAGGCTGACCTGGAAGCTAGCTCCAGGGTTGGGGTCCCATCCAGAGCTATGAGTTGTGATGACTCTGGTTGATCTTGCCTTTGTGGATCTTGAGGGCTTCACTCCAGTCCATGCTTGAAATTCCTGCCTGCAACAGAATGAAATCACAGCTCTGCACAGGATTGGTCATTACCTGGGCCCCAGCTTCTTAAAAGATTAAGCCCCGTTCACTGCTGGTCCTGCTTTAGTTCCCAGGTGATCCAGGCAGATAGGCCAGCTCAGTAAGGTAGCTCTGAGCTAGCCTGCCTACCATTCTGAATGCTCCACCAAGAAACCTCAGTCACATAGGATGGGGAAAGCAGTGGCAGAGAATTTTCATGCAAGTGACTATCAGGCAGCATATAGTACATACATAGCTACCTGCGTTGGAGACAGACAAGCACCATTACTCAAAGCCCTCCTGAGACTCAAGGCTACCCTGCTGGATGCCAGGCCACTTAGGGGGGGCCCAGAACCGGTGAAGGCTGTCACCTTCTTCATGCCCACTTAGGTGCAGAAGAAATACCATATTACAGCATAGCAAAGGAAGAGAAGGCTCAACCATTCATGACATATACATGACCTGAGTTCAATTCCGTAGGCCCACATAGTGGAAGAACCAACTCCCACAGGTCTTCTGATCTATGTTTGCATTGTGTGCATGTGTGTGAATGTGTGTGCACATACACAACAAATGTAAGAAAAAGACGAAGGTAAATCATGGGGCTGGACAGATAACTTGGCAATTATGTGTATACTCTGATGGCAAAGGATGGTGTACTTAAGTGCCCAGCACCCATATTAGGAGTCTCACAACCACCAGGCACTCAAGCTCCAGGGGACTTGTTGCCCTCTTCTGGCCTGGCAGGCACCTACACTCAGGTGCACAAACACAAATACACATGATTTTTTAAAATAAAACAATTTTTAAATAAAAAATGTGTTTTGAAAAGAATCAATTACAGTAACAATCTAAAAAAGCTCTCAAGTTGGCCTGTAGTCATTTACCTGGAGAGAAAGGACAGGCTAACATAGCCTCTTATCTCTCACTGAAAAGGCTCAAGTCAATTCCTGGAGACAGCCAGACCTATTTATCTTGTCAGTGTCTCTACTAAATGGTAAACCCACGAAAGCAGTCCCATCACCCCACCTCCCCCCACCACCATAGGCATAGGGCTCACCCAGCCTGTGCCTGCCTGTGCTAGGTCCTCCCCCTATGCTGGCTCAGCTCATACCCTGAAGTCAACAAAGGAGTCTTTTTTTTTTTTTTTTTTTTTTTTTTTTTTTTTTTTTTTTTTTTTTTTTTTTTTTTTTTTTTTTTTTTTTTTTTTTTTTTTTTTTTTTTTTTTTTTTTTTTTTTTTTGGCAGCATCAGAGCCTTGCCTTGCTGGGCAGGCAGATGGCATGGGCCAGGGGAACTGGTGACTGCTGTGACCAACACTTAGTCATTAGTGTAAGGAAGAGCTGAACCAGAGCCTGTCAGATAATTTTTCTTCTGAAGCATCAAGGTTCCAAAGACCAGCTGTCTAAATCATAGGCTGTTCTCTTTTTCCTAGGGAGGCAGGGGCTCCCCTGATCATGCCCATCTGTACCCAACTATCTCCAAGCTCTGTGTTTGCCAGGCAGCCTAAGTCAGCTGCCCTGAGTTGGCAGCAGGGAACTCAAAGCAGGAAGAACCTAGAGCAATCCTGGGGTGGTCGCAGGAAGTGCTCTCACAGAGACTGCTCATGATGGAACAGAGAAGGGGCAGAAGTGTCAGAACCCAGCTACTCATAGAGGAAAAGGGTGAAATATGATTTACATCAAGATAAATAATTAAAATACAAACTGCACTATGTTCCTTCTGAAAAAGCAGTAGCCACATGTATGTTAGGCCTCAATATGTAACCTTGGCTGGCCTCAAACTTGTTATGCAGACCTGAGCTGGCCTTGATCTCACAGAGATCCACCTTCCTCTGCCTCCCAAATCCTGGGATTCAAAGCCTGTGCTACCACATATGTTTCCCTCCCGCTCATCTTTCATGGACCTGAACAACCTAGAAGGGCATATGGAAGCAAGGCAAGGCTCTGGGAGGAACTAGCCACGTTGAGAGCTCTAAGGTGACTGTATCTGGCTCCTATGCCCATCTGGCCAGACGAACAAGGCAGATCAGTCCTTCTCAGGAAACCAGGAGTCAAGTGAAGCAGGACATGTTAGCAGGGAGAGACAGAGACCTAGAGGGTCCACGGCATTTATGGTCAGGAGTGACCACAGACCTGCTCTGCTATTTTTAGGATCCCTAGATCCTGTAGCAATTTTCTTGGATGGAGTACATCTTACAAGATGGAAGACAGGATGGGACTACTCCAGCTTGGTTTTAGAGGAGACCATCTCTGGGAGTTCTTGCAGAGTGAGGACTGGCAGCCAGGCTCTTGCTATTCCAGCTCTCCAAGGAAGAAAGGCAGAGTTTATACTTGGAAAGGCAAGCCCCATCTGTCTGTGCTTTTCCACTTTTGGTTCTAAGAAACTGGCTACAAGGAGGTGGGCAAAGACCAGTTGTCTAAACTATGTTTAGAGAGCTGGTCTAACATGGTTTTGAGGACCCTGGCTAGCACCTTGCCATCAGTAGAGTTTTGAGGACCCTGCAGGACATCCAGGCCTGCCATGCACTCAATGTGGATTAAGCAGCTTTTCATAACCAACCTTCCCTAGAATATTCCCTATGAAGAGGACATGCATCAACATTGCCATGCCGCTC
The DNA here is from genome assembly GCA_004025045.1 of Sigmodon hispidus. Taxonomy (NCBI): domain Eukaryota; kingdom Metazoa; phylum Chordata; class Mammalia; order Rodentia; family Cricetidae; genus Sigmodon; species Sigmodon hispidus. The sequence continues at coordinate 69,456 of PVIH01001706.1, read as the reverse complement.
AATGGTTATGAAGGATGGCTTTCTTTCTCTGCAAGCCCCCTAGAATCTCAAGCCATTGCAAGGTGCCACACACCTAGCACCACAGGAAGGACCATGAACCATTGAGATTTCTCCTGCTGTGGATTCGGGTTCCCAACATTAGCAGTCAGTTCTGTCCTAGACCCCAGTTAGGGTTTAAGAGCAAAAGGCCCAGTCTGTCCTGCCACTAGCACTGCATTGCTCTCCACTCAGCATGCATGGCTCCACTCCCTGAGGCTTCTGTGATTGCTGTCCCTTCTGTTACTGAGCTGGTGGTGAAGACCATAGGGCCTGAACAGCAGAAAGAAGTGGGACTCAGGCACCAATTTTGTAGTCCCCAGAGGCTCTCATTCTTTAACATGGTCTAGACAGCTGGTCTTTGCCCACCTCCTTGTAGCCAGCTTGAGTCAGAGAGCTCAAGGCCTGCCCTGCACCACACACATCCATTGAGTACCTTAAAGAACATGGTCTTTAGGGAGAAGCTTTTCATCTTTGGCATGTATGCACTAGAGATCTGTACTTGCGGAGCTTCACAGTATCCCATCCTATGACAGTCCCATAACTAGTGCATCCTTTCCCATTATTAAGACAGCGGGGCTGTGACCATCCACACGTGCCCAATGTGCCATTTGTATTGTTTTAAATTTTATTTTTAATTATGTATATATGTGTGCATCTGTGTAGGAGTATATGCAGTGAGTGTGGATGCTCCAGATGCCAGTGATGCCAGGTCTCTGTGAAGCTGGAGTTAGAGGCCTAGAACTGGAGGTGCCTGGCTGGAGTCCTGGAATGGAATCTGTAAGAGCAGTGTGTTCTCTTAATCGGTGAGACACCTTTCCAGTCCCCATATACCTTTTAGTCCCAAATTTCCATCCCATCTTCCAAAAATCTAAACAAAATTCCTAAAAGTATTTAAACACCAGTAACAAAGGTAATGGTAGTGTTTTAAATAGTCCTAAACTAGGGATACCAAATGAGACAAAAATAATTGGGATATATAGCTATATGCCTAAGAAAAGGCTAACATACAGCACAGTTAATAACATTCAGGATATCTATTTGTGATCAAATATCACATCAAATTAAAAAACAAAATGTGTCCCAGAGAAGGTTCAGAGAGTGAATGTGTGGCACAAGCTGATAACCCTACTTAGATCCTTGGAACCCAAGGCAGAAGACTCTAAAGTTGACCTCTGACACCCCCACCCTGCTCTCTCTCTCTCTCTCTCTCTCTCTCTCTCTCTCTCTCTCTCTCTCTCTCACACACACACACACACACACACACACACATACTAATACATACTAAAGATTTTTAAGCAACGTGACAGCAAGAACAGCATCATGGAAGAAACCGAGTGTGTATGCATTCATTGTACATTAAGAATTAGAAAAGATCCATCTGTTTGGGAGGGGTGCTGCAATGGTGTTAAGGCTGTATCTGTTATTTTTGTCATTTCTAATTTTCCCACTATGAGCATGCATCACTCTTCTGAGTAGAAAGAGGATGCAGGGAGTCCTCAGTTGTCCAAAGCTGAGCTGCTAAGGGAGCAAAGGACCTTTGTGCAGTAGGATCTTGATCAGAGAGGGCACAGTCCTTGGGCACTGGGGGGAGGGGGGAGAAGCTGTGCATAGCCCTCTGCGCTCACTTTACCCATGTTAAAGGGCAGCAATCTGAGAGAGTAGGAAGAGGAACTAGGGGAGAGGGTTTTCCCTTTTGAGGTGCCATTCACCTTGGATCCCAGGATAGGGAGCAGCAGAAAAGGCAGTGTCAGAAGACCGAAAGAGATGACAAGGTGGCTCCCCCGCCCCCCCCCCCCCCCCCCGCCACTTTTGGGATCCTTTGGTATTCAGGCTCCATACCGGCCCTTCCCCCATCCCGCTTTGGGACTCATTTTCCTCCCACCTGCGGTTGAGATTCGAAGTGTTCCTCTGCGGCAGGTAGATACCCACCTATAAGACGAGGTCGCTACAGCAGTTGCGTCCGCGTCCCGGACCGGCAGCACGTAGACCTCTCGGGCGGGGGGCGCGGAAGACTGGCCCCTGCGGCCACCTGGCCCGGGCATGTGCTCCTGCGCCGCATCCCGGATCCCCGCACGCGCGGTCCGCACGCCGAAGTCACGCTGGTACTGGGTGAGTGGCACGGCGCGGCTGGGTTCCCGCGCGCCTGCAACAGACAGGCTCTCACGCGAGACGGTGCAGTCCGCGCTCGGCCCCTCGCTCCCGGGGTCCGAGTAGCCATGCAGAGTCAGTGGCACCGCCACGTCCGAGCGGTCCAGCTGGTTCCAGCGCCGGGCCAGGCAGCACAGCCGGCTGATGCAGGGCCACGCCATGTCGCTCGGCCACGCGCCCGCGCCGCGCGCGCTCGCCTGCCCGCTGCCCCCGCGCAGACGGGCGCTCTGCAAGGACCGTCTTCGGGCAGCCCTAAACTATCTGCCGTCTTGGGTAGTTGAACCCCCAAATGCCCCGAATTTGACCTCATAAATCAGACCAGGGTTTAGCAGAGGCAAAGCCAGGGGGAGGTAGTTCTTCGCTGCCTGCAACTGGGCGCAAGTGGAGGAACAGAGGACTCTGCTGGGGCTTGTAGGCTCGAGTGGCTGCGGAACAGAGCCAGGGGACTCCGCGATCACCCAGGGTGCAAGTGGTGGGCAACAAGGAGGATGATGCAGGGAAGACTTGGGGCCGTGTATTCCGAAACACACGTAAATAACCTTTTGTCATTTACCAGGCTGGTTTAAGGTTTTCGATAATAACTGCCATTAGCTTCCCCATCGGCCTCTCTCTGGGTTGTAAAACGTCAAAACTCCTTTCCCTGCTGTGCATGCGTCCTATATTCTGGGCTGAAGATCAGTTTAATACAGAGGCTTTCCAGCTGCCCTGAAAAGGCTTTCTGAATGTATCTCAACCATACAAGCTGTGTTACTTACACAGAAAGTTCTGGTTGAACTTGGAAGATATTCACCTTTATAGGAGTGCCCTGTTTAGGAACAGTCAGCTCATGTCCCTAAACTCACTAGCTGGAAGTTGTGCCGAAGTGGCATACTACTGCCAATTTAATAATAGCCCAAGCCTACCTATATCCCCATATTTATAAAAGTTAAGCATGGAGCTCAGAAAGCCTTTTGCCAAAGGTGGATTTATGAGGACCTCAAAGTATCTCTCCTCACCCAGAGCACACTGACTTTGTGAAATGGGAGTTGGTCCCTAGGTTAGTCAACCTGGCAGATGAAAGCTAGTAGTTAAGAAATAATCCATGGGAGAAAACTACAGACCACCACTCTTATGAAGCCAATTAAGGGTATAGTATGTCTTTGATTAGCAGACTGATCGAGAGTGCCACAGAAAGACTAGGTATAGAAACAGGACAGGATAAGGTTTTGGTTTTGCTTGTTTTGTTTTGTTTATTTTTAGACAGGGTTTCTCTGTGTTGCCCTGTAGACCAGGCTCGCCTTGAACTCAGAGATCTTCCTGCTTCTGTTCACCCACCCATCAAGTGCTGGGATTAAAGGTATGCACCACCACCACTCATGACAAAGGTAGGGTTTTTTAAGTCAAAAGGAAGAAATCACATCATACCAGGGGCAGGCTGAACATGGGGTGTTTTGAATGGTTGTTTGTTTGTTAGAATATACTGTTTTATAGCAGGAAAGGAAAGACCCTTTAATTATATAAGGTCTGGAGGAACCTTTTGTATACAACCAAGATATTTTCCCAGTCTCTCTCTCTCTTTCTTTTTTCTCCCTCCCTCCCTTTCTTCCTTCCTTTCCTTTCTTTTGCTCCCTTTTTTTTTTTTTTTTTCAGAAGACAAAATATTGTTACAGCTGGGTGAGAGTTCGGAGAGGAGGAGGGAGAAGGTGTAGTGCTGGGGCAGCCAAATTCTAGGTAATTCCAGTTAAAATGCCAGTGAGATGACTGGGTAACGGCACTTCTCATGTAGCCCAGAGTCCTGAGTGCTGGATGGAGCACTAACTCCCCACATGGTCCTGTGACCTCTGGGTGAATTATGGTGCATGCACCTACATACAAAGGCAAGATAAACAAGCAAATGCAATAAAACATTTTAAAGATGTGTTTATTTTGTGTGTATGAGTGCATGTATGTATGTGCAGAGGCCAGAAGAGGGAGTCAGATCCCCCAGACTGGATGTTATGAGCTACCATGACAGGATGATATGAACTAAATCAGGGTCCTCTGCCAGGGTAGCAAGTGCTCTTACCTATAGAGCCATCTTTGCAACCCTGTAAAACATTTTTAATTAACTCAAATAAATAGTTTTACAGAAAATATAGCCTGAGTGCACATCTATAGTAACTTCAGCATGTGAGAGGTGGAGACAAGTATCAGAAGCAGGTTCAAAGACTGCCTAGGATGCATAAGACACCATCAAAAAAATCGCTCATACACAAAAAACAAATCTTACATAGTATGTTTTTCAGTGCTAGAGACTGAACCCAGGATTTTGTGCATCCCTGAGATACCTCCATAGACCCCTTTACCTGTACATTCATCAAGCTTACATTATGTTAAGGTCGATGTTGGGTGCCCTCAAGATTTAGTGTGCTGGAGAAGATCTGAGAAAATTTTAATCATGAGGGGGAGCAAGGGGAGGTGAGAAAAGAGCGTGTGAGAATGGGATTGGGGGGCAACAATGAGGGAGAGCAAAGAAGTGTACATTCTGATAAAGGGAGCCATTGTGGGACTAAAGAGAAACCTGATGCTAGAGAACACCCCAAAAACCCACCAGAGAAGCCCAGCTAGGACTCCAAGCAGTAGTGGAGAGGGTACCTAAACTGGCCTTTCCCTATTATCATATTGATGACCACCCTAATTGCCATTATTGAACCTTCATCCAGCAGCTAAGGAGGCAGATGCAGAGATCCATAGCTAAACACTGGGCTGAGCTACTGGGCCAGTTGAAGAGAAGAAGGAGGGATTCCATGAGCCAAGGGATGATGGAGAGACCAAAGGAATAGGCTGTCCTGTGCTGTTGGAAGCTCACAGACTCTGCAATGACAGCTGTGGAATGGATCTGGACCCCCTGAATGAGATGACAGTCAAAAGGCATGGGCAGTTTCTGGAGCCTCTTGCATTTGGACCAGAGTCTGTCCTGGGTCCATGAACTTGCTTCTCAAAGCCCATGGCTAGTGGGGAAACACCTTTCTCAGCATTTATATTTGGATGAGAGACTCAACCCTACCTCAACTGGATATGCCAGACCAAATTGACTCACCCTGGGATTCCTTGCCTTCTCTGAGGTGTGAACAGTGGGGGGGGGGGGCATGAGAGGGGAAGGAAGAGGCTAGAGGAGGACTGGGAAAGGGGTGGGAGAGGGAGCAGTAGTAACTATGAGGAAAAATTCTTTAAAAATAAATAAAAAGATTTAGTGTGCTGGGTGAGAGAAATGTATGGTATAAATGTGTGTGTGTGGGGGGGTGTTAAAGCTAGGCTCACCTATCCAAGGGAGGAAGACTGGACCTGAGAAGGATTCTGGGAAGGGAGGACAGCAGAAGATACAGCAGAACTGGCCTTGACAGACACAGAAGGAGTTTAAATTTTTCCTAGGTGACAGTAGGGGATGACTTGTATTTCTGGCACTCTGTCAGTTCACATGGAGCCATATGACATTTTCAGTGCCAGCTGGAGAATTAGCCTGGGACTGGAGAGATTGGAGACTGCACTAGAGCTTTGACACAGGAGTGGAGAGGAAGGTCTGGGTTCTAGCATTAAGAAACAAGGCAGAGAAATCTGGGATAGCAAGATGGTGTTGGGGGGGGGCAAAAGGCACTTGCTACCAGCTTGATATAGCTTGAATCTGAGCCCCAGGTCCTATGTGGTGAAAACAGAGAACTGACTCTTACAAATTCCCTTCTGACCTCCACACATACGATGTGGATTCCTCCCACAAAACAAAGTGGAATTTTTTTAAAGATGAGATTTTTATTTATGTTATGTGCATAAGTGTTTTGCCTGCATATATGTTTACCACTTGTGTGCAGAGGTGACCAGGAGGTTGTTGGAGCACCTAGAACTGGAATTATAGATAGCTGTGAGCTGCCATATAGGTGCTGGGGCAAAACTCAGGAAGAGCTGTCAGTGCTCTTAACCACTGAGCGGTCTCTCCAGCTTTCAAAAATGGAAACCCTGAATAGTTCCGAGGCCTCTGTTTCATGTGGCCTCACTTCTTTGACCAGAAGTGCTGAGGTGCACTGCAGTGGGGGCCCCAGAACCTGTAGCTGTCACTATGCCTCAACAGACACATTGACTAGACAAGGATACAGAATGTCTGGAGTGCAGAAGACCCACACCACAGCAGAAGCCACAGAGGTTTCTGTTAGGAAATGAGTGTAGAGGAAGGTGAGAAGACAGCCAGGGTACCCTTCCCTTCAGGGACAGCATAGCCAAGTAGCACCCAGGGAGAAAATGTCTCAGGGGCAGAGATCAAACCTCAGCAGAGAAGCCAAGTTAGGGGTGCTGAATACACCCATTGTTCACTTAGGAGAGCAGCCATAGCTGGCCTTGTGTAGGCTTGTGTGGGCAGCATGAGACTCTGTGGCAAATATCCCATCCTGACCATCACAGAATTTACTTAATTAAACTGTGTTTTACTCAGAGAGTCAGCAATCTGGGAAGCAGGGGCAAAATCTGCCTTCAGAAATTAGTCTTGTCCCTTTGGTCTTGTGTTCCTTCTTTGCCAAAGACTCCCCCCACCGTGTGTGTGTGTGTGTGTGTGTGTGTGTGTGTGTGTGTGTGTGTGTGTGTGGTAGGGAAAGTGTCACACCACCAAGCCTTGTATTCTTTCTCAGTGCCAGCTGGAGAATATCTAGATTAACTTTACCTTGGAGCAAATAGCAGTGTGTATATGCAAAGGTACTTACTTCCATAGTATACATGCCACCTGCCAGTGACCAGTGAGGACCCACCCATCTTCCAGTTCTTTACCAATGCTTAGGTTACAGATATGCACAGTCATGCTCGGATTTCTGCATGAATACTAGGGATTAGAACTCCCACTTTCAGAGCATACAGTCTTTACCACTGAGTCATCTCCTCAATCTAAAATGTGGTCTTATAGAGTACCCCCTTTGCTCCCTACAAAGGTAAGTAAAACACACTCTTAAAAGATATGGGACCAGTGAGATGGCTTAGTGGGTGACAGTTCCTGCTGCCAAGTTCCCTGAGACTCGCATGCTGGAAGGAGAGAATTGATTCCCAAAAATTGTCTTCTGACCTTCCATAGTATGTGTGCTTGTTCCCCAATGATAAATAAGTACTAAAATACCCAAATCCTAGTAATATAGAGTATACCGTGTTCCCATCATCCCCTACTATTATTAGTCCATAACATGAGCTGACATTTTGCCTCTGGACATGCACATGGCTGGTTGTTCAGCTCCTTAAATATAATGGAATTTGGGGGCACAAAAAAGAGAAGTTGGGAAAGTTTCCCCAAGTCCAGCAATGCTTGGGATCGGGGAGGTGACAAAGAATGGGTCAGTACCAAATCCCCACCTGGCCTCAAACTCATAGGGATCAGCCTGTCTTGGCTTCCCGAGTGCTGAAGTTACAAGCATACAGCACCCACCCCACAGCATTCCACTTAGTGTTTAGAAGTCCAGCCATTAGGCTGGAGAGATGGCTCAGTGGTTAAGAGCACTGACTGCTCTTCCAGAGGACCAGGGTTCAATTCCCAGCATCCACATGGCAGCTCATAGCTGTCTGTACTTCCAATTCCAGGCAAACACCAAGGCAAATAAATAAGTTTTTTTTTTCTTAAAAAAAAAAAGAAGTCCAGCCATCAATGGGATTACAACGATCATCATAGAGACAGGTGTACCTTGTCCTCATGAGTCGGTGGCAGGACATTGCCTTCTGTATTGGCTCAGGCTTTTGGGGGAAGGCACATTTCAAGTCTTCCCAGGCCATGATTTCTGTGCTCTTCATAGGCACAGAAGAGTAAGTCACCTCATCTGACCACACAACAGGGACTACCCACAACAGGGACTGCCTCAGATGTCCCACAGCTGGGACTCCAGAGGTCACATTCTTTCTCCCTACCTTTCTACCAGATTTAGATAATTCTCAACACATCCTGTGAAAAGCAAGGAACTTGTTAATCTTGAGGTAGACATTCCCCCTTTATTTCTAGTAATAAGACCCCAGTTAGTGATTTTAGAGTCAGCCACAAGCATTTTAAACCTTGAAATGCAGTTTCATTTTGCAGGCTGAGTGGAGCATAAACTCCCACAAGCACAGTAAAAGGGTCTGCTCAGCACTCAGAAGACATTTAAAACTCTCTTTACAGGGAATGAAGAGGTGGTTCTGTAGTTAGAAGCATTTGCTGTTCTTGCAGAATACCCGAGTGTCATTCCCAGTATCCATGTGACACCTCACAAGCCCCTGTGACTCCAGTTCTAGGGGATCTGATGCCCTCCTTTGACTTCTGGAAGCTCCTATTTGCACATGGTGGATATGCATACACTCTGGCGTGTACACATAACAAAATACAAATAAATAAATATTAAAATAGTCAGGCAGTGGCACATGCCTTTAGTTCCAGCACTCATGATTGAGATGCAGGCTAATCTCTGTGAATTTGAGGTCATCCTGGTCTACATAGTGAATGCCAGGTCAGCCATGGCTACATATTGAGATCTTGTTTCAAAAATAAAAATATAAATAAGCACTCTTTGCCAAACATATGCATAAATTTTTATCTTGTTAAAAGGTGTGCCAAGGGCTCAGCAGTTAAGAGTGCCTACCAATTTTGCAGAGGAACTGAGTTCAGTTTCTAGGATGCACATGACAAATCTCAACCTTTTGTAACTCCAGGGAATTTGGTGCTCTCTTCTGACCTCTATGGGCTCCTGCACACATGTGGTGTAATACATATACTCAGGAACCCACATATGTACTATATACAAACAAAAAGTCAGGATCTAACTATAAAGCTTTGGCTAGCCTGAAACTCACTGTGTAGACCAGGCTTCCCTCAGACTCGAAGAGATCCACCTGTACCACCACACCCGACTATAAACGGGTTTATTTTAAAAAAGGTATGCCATCATCTTAGTTAAGGTTTCTATTGCTCTGGAGAGACACCATAACCACAACAACTCTTATAAAGGAAAGACATTTAATTGGAACTTGCTTACGGTTTCAGAGGTTTAGTTCATTGTCATGGTGGCATGTAGGCAGATATCATGTTGGACAAGGAGCTAAGAGTTTTACATCTGGATTGACAAGCAGCAGGAAGAGAGTGTGACACTGGACCTGGCTTGAGCATCTGAGACCTAAAAGCCCATCCCCACACTTCCTACATCAAAGTCACACTTACTCGGACAAGGACACACCTCCTAATAGTGCCACTCCCTATGGGTCTAGGAAAGCTATTTTCAATCAAGAACCACAGAAATTTTTGTTTAGACAACATGGCATTGATATAGCTATACACTATGAGTCAGCTAAGACCTGGTTGACACTTTGACCTTGGCCTATATGAATCAGCACAAAATGACTGACACTGGATATCAGGGGAACGCCAAAGTAAACAGTAATGGGTATGTGTTCTTATGTAACTAATTTTGTCAGAGTACCACTTTTATGTAGTTAGGTATAAATATGGTCCTGAGGTCAGAAGCCTGGACCTGCCACGTCTCTCCCTGCCTCTCCTTTCTCTCTGTGTGTATGTTTGTGTAGGCTTGTGTAGAAGCATATGTGTGCTGTATTATGACTGAGTGCCTGCTGGCAGCTGCCCGCACAGAGGTTTACGTGGCAGCTTTAGGTCAGAGTGAATAAAGTCTTTCTTATCTACTGTTGCTTCCTCATAGTCCCTTCAACCTCCCATGATCCTCTCTTTCCTGACACTGGTACATAGAGCTCTCGGCCACTGTCCTGAATGGACAAAGTGCTGGTTATTAGTAAGGACACAGATGTCATTGTATCCTTAAAGACAGCTTTAAGCTCTAATTACTTTGGCTGTCTGTTGATCTTAAGATGCTTTCCTCATCCTGGTGAAGGCTGAACTCCAGCATGTCTTACTGGTGTCATAAGAAACATTTTCCATGATGTCAGGCCGTCTTTGTGTAAGTTGATTTGGGGGATTTTCTGTCAAGGCTTTCAAAAGTATCCAGTCATGTCTAGAACCTGTAAGGGCCAAATTTCACATAATCAGATATTTTAGACAAGTTTAAAATCTGTCCTGATAGTGTATGTAATCTTTAATTTTAAGATTTATTTTTATTTATGTGGCTATATGTGGATTGATTACCTGTCTATTGCTGTGATAACACACCTGACCATGCAACTGATAACAGGAAGGGCTTACATGCACTTACAGTCCCAGAAGAAGGAGCCCATCACTACATGGTGGAGGGGCATGATAACAGGCAGGCGGAGTGGCTAGAGCAGCAAGCTGAGATCCCACTTTGGCACTGAAAACAAGAAGTCTGCCTTCAGTGACATATGTCTTCCAGCAAAGCCACACCCCTAAACCTCCCCAAACAGCACCACCAACTGAGAATTCAGTTCAAATACATGAGCCTAGATGGTGTGGAGGCACATGCCTTTAAATACTACACTGGAAAGGCAGGTTCAGGCTGAACTCTATCAGCTCAAATCCAGTCTGGGCTACAAATGGAGTTCCAGGCCAGCAAAGGCCATGAACACATGGACCTTCTGAGGAACCTAACAACTTAACTGCACACTTTTATCCTTACTTCTAGAAAAGGAAAGCAAGTCACTAGTAGAGATCATCCCCAAGTCCTTACAAACTGAATGAGATAATGGCTCTCCCAAGACTGCCATAGACCTTGAGGGACCACAGTGACACAGACTCCTTCCTTCATCACAGAATAAAAATGTTTGCCCATAAAGCTTAAGTAGTTCTCTGAATAAAAATATTTTGAATGTTTACTAGTAAATACTTTGCCAACTTGAATTATACACAGTCCATCTTCTACTTAAAAATCATAAACATTGTACATCCAAAGATATTTGAGCAGTATAAGAAATTTTGTTTAAAAAGACACACAGTTGGAGTGTACAGAAGGATGGCAGAAATGGGAAGATGTAGTGGGAAATCCGAAGCTATGCAGATAAACTGCGCTGGAGTGCTGAGCCGGGCGGAGCGTGCTTGACTCAGGGGAAATGACGAAAGAAGGGCACACTGGAAGATGGAAGCGGACGCTCGTAGCAAGAAGAGTGGTGTGGGGTAGGAAGGACCGTCTGGCTGGGACTGCTCCTGCTCTCTGCAGCACGGATCATTCCTGCTCTCCACGGATCGTTCCTGCTCTCCGCTGTAGGGATCACTCCTGCTCTCTGCTTCTCCATCCTTCTCCTACCTTTTCTCCTCCTCCCCTGGAACAATTCCTGTTCTGTAAGTAACTTTTAAATAATAAAACTTATTTAGCGTATATTTCATGGTGGGTTAGTACCGCAATAATTGGCGGCCCGACATGGTGCTGACTCCATGGAACCCAGCCGGGTTCCTCAGCCTCAGAGTGAGCAGCTATTTTGGTTTTGGGACTTGCTCCCAGCTACGCATGCTCGGATCTCCTGAGAGACCAGATTGAGCCGGTTGCAGTGGTGTTTCCTTCAACAAATCTTCAAAGATTTGTTGAAGGAAACAAAAGCTGCCCAGGGAATCCCTTCAGGCACCTTTACTGTTGCTGCTGATCGCAACTGTGACATCTGCTGGCCGTAAGTCCTCATTACATCTGAGTAAGGTAATTTTTTTTTTTCTTTTCTTTCAAAATGTCTGACCAAATAAATGTTCAGAATTTTACCCATTTTTTCACAATGGTGATAGAGAATTATTTTCAGGATTATGCATTTGGAGGCTATCTCAACCCAGGAGTTGTTTTGCTTTTTTGTGTGATAATATACTTTATACCTACCTATTTTAAAGGATCCCAGCATAGAGATGAACACATTCCCTATAGGGGGTATGAGGCTAACATGTGTGACATGGATGAACATATTAAGACAATTAAGAAGCTCATTGCCTCCATTGAGGAGAGGTCTACATTGGTTAGAGAGGAATACAGAGCTTATATTGATGAAAATTTGGGAAACTGGATCAGAAAGTACTAGAACATATAGATGTGGGGAATGAGAGAATTTCCCACTCTATAAAATTGTTGGAGAGATCATTTATAGAGGACTTTAAAACACTGGAAAAGACCATTACTGCTAGGTTACAAGATCATGAGGGTCGTATGGAAATTTTAGAAAAAGATTTTGAGGCAACATCTGCTCAAGACAACCCAGAGCCCCCTCTTACAAGATGCTGCAGTAGGGAAGGTGTCCCACCTAGAGTGGTTACAATGAGGGGACTACCCCCTACTACTCCAACTCTATTCCCAGTTGTGGCATAGACCAAAAAACCACAATCACGTGGAAGGGCTTCAGACAACATGGGATATACATATGAACCTATCCACATGAAGGATCTAAAAACAATAAAGGAAGCCATAGTGACATATGGTGTACAATCGTCTTTTGTGAAGCAATACATAAATTCATGGTCAGCACAGTATCGGGTAATTCCTGATGACTGGAAGAATTTGGCAACCGCAGTGAACGATAGTCAAAGCTTGCAGTGGAGGAATTGGATTAGGGAAGAGGCTAAAGCCTTGGAATCTCGAGATCAAACTGGGAATGTTACCATCTCCAAGGACCAAATCCTTGGGGAAGGCCAGTTTGCTGATGTATCAATTCAGACTACTTATGAGGACCATGCTCTGTTACTGTGCCGTACTGCTGCCTTAAATGCTTGGGAAAGGATTTTAGACCCAGGACAGAGAATTGAGTCATATACTCAGATTAAACAAGATCCGAAGGAGTCTTATACAGACTTTTTACAGAGGTTGACTCAGGCTGTAAATAGAGCAGTGTCAGATTCAGAAGTTCGGAAATAATTGATACTCTCTTTGGCCTTCAATAATGCTAATATGACATGTAAGAAATTGATCATGCCATTAAAGATCAAAGGTGCACCCATAGAAGAATGGATTCAACTTGCAATTAATGTTGAATATCTATACTCTGATGAAGAGAATTGGGTAGGACAAGCCATTGCTAATGTTAAGGTGAGAAATCAAAGCATTATTTGTTTCAATTGTGGTAAGCCAGGCCATATAAAGAGGAATTGTAGGCAAGGCATATATGGGAATTCTCCCAATCCCAGGAGTGACTTAAACAGAAGGCCACTACCTCCTGGACTATGTAGGAGATGTAACAAAGGCAGACATTGGACAAATGAGTGTAGATCTATAAGAGACAGAGATGGCAAGCTTTTAACATTGGGAAACGTAACTCGGGGCTTCCTCCAGGAAGCCCCCAAGAGTCAGACCTCCAAGCCAAAAAAGGTTCAGTTATATCCAGTCACAGTGGAAGAGCAGTTTCCTCAGGACGAGTAACAAATCCCAAGCCTGAAATAGTAGACCATGTAGCCATAGACAATAGATCGCCTTTACAAGAGAAGTTGATGGTATCCAGTAAACCAATAAAACACATATTTTGGCAGACCTCCATAAATGAGCAAAGACCAAAGTTGACAATAAGAATAGACAATATTTTTATGCAAGGCTTAGTCGACACAGGAGCTGATGTTTCGATCGTAGCTCCACAGGTGTGGCACCCCAGGTGGCCTCTGAAGGAGGTAGATGTTCAATTTTTAGGTATTGGGACATTGTCTCAGGTAAAACAGAGTGTGAGATGGCTTGAATGCATAGGACCAGAAGGACAGAGAGGAAGATTGAAGCCATACATGGCCAACATAGCAGTGAACTTATGGGGTCGTGACTTACTGTAACAATGGAACACTCAAATTAAGATCCCTCCAGGCTTAAATATCAACCAAAGACCCAAACATGGCCTTGAAAGCAATACCTCAAGAGGCTATGTAAAACAGCCACCGGTTATTCAGGTTGCACAACAACGCAGTCTCAAAGCTGCAGGCACCCCAAAGACACTAACAGCCCTGCCTTTGAAATGGTTGACAGACAAACCTATTTGGGTCCAACAATGGCCTTTGACAGAGGAGAAATTGCTAGCCCTAGAACAATTGGTACAGGAGCAGTTACAAGCTCAGCATATTGAAGAATCAACCAGCCCATGGAATTCCCCCATATTTGTGGTCAAGAAGAAATCTGGGAAATGGAGAATGGTGACAGATTTAAGAGCAATTAATAAGGTGATCCAGCCCATGGGCATCTTACAGTCTGGTATACCTTTACCTTCTTTGCTACCTAAAGGATGGCCTATTGTAGTTATTGATCTGAAGGACTGTTTTGTTTTTTTTTGTTTTTTTTTACCATACCTCTACAAGAACAAGATAAAGAGAAGTTTGCTTTCACTGTACCTACGTTCAGTAATGCACACTCAGTAAAAAGGTACCAATGGAGGGTCCTTCCACAAGGGATGTTTAATACCTATGCCAATATTTTGTCTGACAACCATTAGAAGTGATACGCAAACAATTTCCACAATCTATCATTTACCATTATATGGATGATATATTGTTAGCGGACCCAGACATAAACACCTTAGAAAGACTGTTTGAAGAAGTGAAGAAGGTGTTGCCTGATTGGGGACTTCATATTGCCCCTGAAAAGATACAAAGAGGGGACTCTATCAGTTATTTGGGATATAAAATAGGCTTGCAAACAATTAGACCTCAGAAGGTACAACTTAAGAGGGACAGATTAAGGACGCTTAATGATTTTCAGAAACTATTAGGGGATATCGCCCACATACAACCAGTTATTGGTATTAAAAACTATGAACTGGTTCATTTGTTCAAAACTTTAGATGAAGATAAGGATCTGAACAGTCCCAGGGAATTCTCTTCTGAAGCTGAGAAAGAATTAGCATTGGTGGAAAAGAGATTACAAGAAGCACATGTTAACCGTAGAGACCCAGACCTTGACTGCATCCTGGTTATTTTGCCTTCTGAATATTACCCTACAGGAGTCATAATGGAAAGAGAAAATATTATATTAGAATGGATATTTCTGCCACATAGACCAAATAAAAAACTGAAAACATACATTGAAAAGATTTCAGATCTGATCTTCAAAGGAAAATTCAGGCTTCAACAATTGACTGGAAAGGATCCGGCAGAAATTGTTGTACCTTTGACCAATGAGGAAATTGATCGATTATGGGCAGACAATGAACCTTGGCAAAAGGCCTGAAGTGGTTTTCTGGAGGAGATTAATAATAAATATCCCCGAAGCAAAAGGATTCAGTTTATAAAGAAAACTAATTGGATTTTCCCCTATGTGGTACAGGATAAACCTATTTCTGGAGCTCCTACATTTTTTACTGATGCAAATAAAACAGGAAACACTGGTAATAAATCAGAAAACTTCAGTAAGGTGACACAGAGTCCTTATGATTCTGTTCAGAAGGCAGAACTGTATGGCATTATTATGGTATTATTGGATTTTACTGGACCTCTTAACCTGATAACTGACTCTCATTATGCAGAAGGAGTTGTATTTCATATTGAAACTGCTGACTTTATTCCTGATGATACAGAATTAACCTTTTTGTTTGTACAGCTACAGGATATCATCAGAAATAGAACACATCCTATGTATATAACACATATCAGGGCTCATTCAGGCCTTCCTGGCCCTTTAGCACAGGGTAATGATGAGATTGATCAGTTATTGATAGGGAATGTGGTAGAAGCCTCAGAATTTCACAAGAAGCATCATG